>WNWK01000597.1:0-262500 GCA_009830355.1 Cherax destructor
TCTGTCAAGTTCTGTGGCACTCTCATGAAAAAATCATTTAGGTTTTCGATTTTCAGTCTGGTTAGTGGCTCGCTAAAGACTGAGTCATACTGGGATTTAAGTAACTCACTCATTTCCTTGCTGTCATCTGTGTAGGACCCATCCGGTTTAAGTAGGGGCCCAATACTGGTTGTTGTTCTCGACTTTGATTTTGCATAGGAAAAGAAATACTTAGGGTTTCTTTCAATTTCATTTATGGCTCTTAGTTCTTCCCGTGTCTCTTGATTCCTATAAGATTCCTTTAGTTTTAATTCGATGTTTGCTATTTTTCTGACTAGTGTCTCCCTACGTATTTCAGAGATATTGGCCTCCTGTAGCCGCTCCGTTATTCTGTGCCTTCGCCTGTATAGGGAGCGCCTCTGTCTTTCTAGTTTGCATCTTCTCCTCCTTTTCCTTAAGGAAATTTGCCTTGAGCAAACCTCAAGTACCACAGAGTTAATTTGTTCAAGACATAGGTTGGTGGCTAAAGCTCTCGCTTCACTCGGCGACGGTCTGGGTTCGATTCTTAGCGAGGGTAGAAATATTGGGCGTGTTTCTTTACACCAGTTGCTATTTTCACCCATCACTAAAATGTGTACCTGGGTGTTAGTGGACTGGTGTGGGTCGCATCCTGGGACAAAACTGACCTAATTTGCGGGAAATGCTCTGCATAACAAGTGACTTTCTATATAGTAGTATGTCATAGATGTCAGCTATGGTCTGTATACCTTGTACATGTACTTGAAGTAAATAAAGATATGATTAGTAGTAGTAGTAGTCAACAGAGTAAAGTTTGAGGCAGCTACGGTGAAAAGCTCTGTTCCACAAGGCACAGTACTCGCTCCCATCTTGTTCCTCATCCTCATATCTGACACAGACAGGGATATAAGGGGTCATGGTCGATTAATATGTTGTTTCGTTAATTTTCGTTCGATTTCATTCATTTTTTTATACGTAAAAAAGCACGTTTCTAGTTGTCTTGTATCAAGTTTCAAAAGATCGCCCAACAAACAACTGAGAACAAAAATATTTATCAAGTTTTTACCAAACATCACATACAAAAAAATCAGGAGTCGTAGTGGGACTTGTTGAAGTTGTTCTGGCTTCACCTACGCATAAAACAATGCTAATCTGAATTTATAATGATCACCTTTCTGTAATTTATCCCTATCTTCATGCTTAAAAAAAATAAAGTTTGTATGTTTTTTACATGTTGGAAAATATCTGACATTTGACCTCACATAAATCAAAAACTAATTACGATATCTCAAAAAACTAATCGACATTAATTAATACAACCTTTCTTTTATGTTGTCTGTGAGTTTCATTTCATTCCTATGATTATTAACGGTTCCAATCCAATATATAGATGAATAACTTACTTCTGAGATAATCCACGCGGAAGGTCGCGCAAGGAAAAAAATATTTTTCCCGGAGCAAAATAGCATTTTTCTCAGCTTTAGCTTGCATTACGAGTGTATATCATAGTTAGCCCTGTTCGTTTTCTTTAATACAAGTCCCCTAGAGGGACAAGGTAACCCCCAAGGCCCACACACAGGAATGTAATGTTACTTGGAGGCGGTCCCAGGCGGCGATCATATTATGCCACATATTATTCATTCTGGAGTATTTACTATGTTTATTTGTTATTTATATTGTCTATTATATCATAATAGATCAATTGTGATAGATATAAAAGCCTAGTATTTATAATAACGTTATAATGAAGCATATTCCCCGGCTATCCTGAGTCAGGAATTTCTGCTGACGCAATCAAATGTTCTAAAAGGTTCCTGATTGGCTGGAAGTCTACGGATAAGCTCCGCTCACTTTGTTATGATGCCAAATCGTCAATTATTATATAAGTAAGAATACTACAAGAAATTAAGGAAAAAAATCGGGAAAAATACGAAAATTCACGAAATGTCAGCCGTCCTACTACGGTTGTTGGCGTCACCATGTGTTATAAACGACCATTATTCCTTGTAGGAATGTCTGGTGGTCTGGTGGCTAAAGCTCTCGCTTCACAAGGCGAGGGCCTGGGTTCGATTCCCAGCCAGGGCAGAAACATTGGGCGTGTTTCTTTACACCTGTTGTCTATGTTCCCCATCAGTAAAATGGGTACCTGGGTGTTAGTCGACTGGTGTGAGTCGCATCCTGGGACACTGACCTAATCTGCCCGAAATGCTCAGCATAACAAGGGACTTTCTATATAGTAGTATGTCACTGATGTCAGCTACGCCTGTATACCATGTACATGTACTTGTAGAAAATAAAGATATTATATTATTATTATTATTATTATTATTATTATTATTATTATTATTATTATTAACAATGATTCTTGTACCATTGCATTGCGTAGCCAGAGAGTTACTCTATTTTTCAATATGGTTAACTCAATTTTCAATTTTTTTCGAATATTTTTTACTCGCGTGTGGCGTACGCTGTACGAGGCCCCATAAGCCACAGTGCCGTGTCTTCCTTTGCAGATGACACCCGAATCTGCATGACAGTGTCCTCCATTGAAGACACCGCAAGACTCCAGGCAGACATCAAGCAAATCTTTAAATGGGCCGCAGAAAACAATATGAAGTTCAATGATGAGACATTTCAATTACTCCGATATGGAAAACGTAAGGAAATCAAAACTATATTGGAGTATAAAACAAATTCCAACCACACAATAGAGCGAAAAACTAATGTAAAAGACCTGGGAGTGATCGTGTCAGAAGATCTCACCTTCAAAGACCATAACATTGTATCAATCGCATCTGCTAGAAAAATGACAGGATGGATAATGAGAACCTTCTAAACTAGGGATGCCAAGCCCATGATGACACTTCAGGTCGCTTGTTCTATCTAGGCTGGAATATTGCTGTGCACTAACAGCACCTTTCAAGGCAGGTGAAATTGCTGACCTAGAAAATGTACAGAGAACCTTCACGGCACACATAACTGCGATAAAACACCTAAATTACTTGGAACGCTTGAAGTTCCTAAACCTGTACTCCCTAGGACGCAGGCGGGAGAGATACATTGTTATATACACTTGGAAAATCCTAGAAGGATTAGTACCAAACTTGCACAAGAAAATCACTCCCTATGAAAGCAAAAGACTCGGCAGACGATGCAACATCCCCCAATGAAAAGCAGGGGTGCCACTAGCACGATAAGAGACAACACAATAAGTGTCAGGGGCCCAAGACTGTTCAATTGCCTCCCAGCATACATAAGGGGGATTACCAATAATCCCCTGGCTGGCTTCAAGCATGCATTCGACAAGCACCTAAAGTCAGTACCTGACCAGCCTGGCTGTGGTTCGTACGTCTGTGGCCAACAGTAACAGCCTGGTTGATCAGGTCCTGATCCACCATGAGGCCTGGTCACAGACCTGGCCGCGGGGGCGTTGGCCCCCGGAACCCTCTCCAGGTAAACTCCAGGTTATTATCAATGTTTCCACCCTTTCCGGGGATCGAACCACGGACCCTCAGCGTGTGAAGCAAGAGCATTGCCTACCAGGCCACGGGCTATTGTAGTGTAGCCCAGCAGCTTTGAAACCCCTTAACCATTAGCGAATTCAGTCACAAGAACAAAGAAGTGCATTTAATAGTTGCTGTAAATTTGCATATTGGACATTTCAATGTTATTACATAATGCGGATTCACATTATGCTTGTTCTAGTAAATACTACGGTCAAGAATTTGGCACAAATTCCGCTATTAAAAAAAATTTATTTAATCTGTTAAGATGGGGAATGGAGAGTGTATATCTAACATTTTTAAAGCAATAGATGTGAAATAAATGATGAACTCACAAGATATATTGTGTAGGTTTATTTAGGACCAGTTACGCAGTAGTATAGTTACGCAAATTTATATGGTTGCAAATTCTCATAGCAACATATGTGTCAGTTACCTAGGATAAGCCATGAAAGTCAGTCAAAATGACTTATTCTCAATGGAATTCTTAAATCAAGGACCCCAATTTCAATTAGACCCTTTGGAAACCAAGGACTTTAATGGAAATCAAGGGCACAATTGAAATCAAAAGATACCGTTTAAATCAAGGACCCCATGGAAATAAGTCACCTTTTTTTGTTATCCTGGGTAATTTACACCTGTATGATAATTGTACTTATATTTAGCTGTGCCTAAATAAACCTAAGACAATGGCAGCTGCTTTAATCCCAACTAAAAATACCAGGAAAGACGTGACTGAGGATAAGAAGGTGATTGATAATTCTGGAGACATGTAGTATTGAAGAACCACACTGGAAATAAGTCACTTTATCTGACTCTTTTTTGTGTTATCCTAGGTAATTTACACTATGATAATTGTACCTACGTGTATCTGCCTAAATAAACTTACTTTCGCTTAATTATTTTAAATAATAAGATCTTACAAGGACTACAATGGAAATAAGTCACTGTGTCTGACTTTTTTGGGTTATTCTGGGTTCTCTACACATGAGTAAGTTTATTCAGGTATACATGATTATATAGATTATCATACATAGCAGCATAATTATATAGATTATCATACATAGCAGCATAATTATATAGATTATCATACATAGCAGCATATGTATGGAGAACCCAGGATAACCAAAAAAAGTCAAAGTGACTAATTTCCATTGCTGCTATGTATGATAATCTATGTAACTATTTATGTATACCTGAGTAAACTCACATACTATAGATAATTCTGGAGACGTATTGAAGACGCATGCGTCCATGACACATATGTGAGGAGCCTAACAACCCTGCCACTCCAATCACTAGTTCACTCCCTGCTGCTCTCTCCTACTACATAACACCAACCAGGTCTGTTCTTCCTCTTTCTTATATATATAATATATATATAGTATATAAAAACATGTTTTAACGAGTAATGTTAAAAGTTTAGCATCTGTCAGTTTTTTTAGGGCATTGTAGTGCTGTAGTCTTTTACGTCTTATTGACAAGGTATTTTCAAAGTGGTGTTCTATAGTTGAAGGGGAAATAAGTCAAAAATTCTCAGTAAAATGGTTAGATATCATGATCTAGGAGGACACTATTAAATAAAAGGACCATAATGGAAATAAGACACAGATAGTCCTCGATGACGCAATGACGTTTTTTTGGTTAAAAATCCGTACTTATCTTTTCTTATCGTGGCAACACAGTTAGGCTTTTCAGGCTATTTTAATGCCTATGTTAAGAAAACTGTATGATACTGGTAGCTCTGTTACCACCTAGGGTGTGCAAGATATGCTTTAGGGGTCATTCCATTGTTTGTTACAAGGACCCCAATGGAAATGAGTCACTGACTTTTTCTTGGGTTATCCTGGGTAATTTACACTATGTATGAAAATTGTACGTATGTGTACCTGTGCCTAAATAAACTTACTTACATAACCTATTATCAGCCATAGCATGCCAGAACACTTAACGCCAAACCTTATATGAATAATGGTAGGATTACATTTTGGTTGGATTTTTAACCCAAGGTAGGAAGGGTTAGCCACCCAGGATAACCCAGTAAAGTCAGTGCATCATCAAGGACTGTCTTGTCTTATTTCCATTGTGGTCCTTCAATCTTGTCCCCCGGGATGCCACCCACACCAGTCCACTAACGTTCAGGTACCTACTTGTGACAGTATACAAGAAATCCATAGTATAGATAACATTTCTGTCCCATACTGTCCTATAGCACACTATCCATTATCATGTAACCCCATAATATTCCAACCCATGGCATACCAACTCATTGCACTCCACTCTATAGCATGTTAACCCATGCCCTGTGGCCTGGTGGCAAAAGCTCTCACTTCACATGGTGAGGGTCTGGGTTTGATTCCCGTCAAAGGGGCTGAAACATCAGACGTGTTTCTTTACACCAGTTGTCTATGTTCACCCATCAGTAAAAGGTGCCTGGGTGTTAGTTGACTGGTGTGGGTCGCATCCTGGGACAAAACTGACCTAATTTGCAGGAAATACTCTGCATAACAAGGGGCTTTCTATATAGTAGTATGTCATTGATGTCAGCTATGGTCTCTATACCTTGTACATGTACTTGTAGTAACTAAAGATATTATATTATTATTATTATTATTATTATAACCCAGAGGGTGAGCCACCCAGGATAACCCAATAAAGTCATTGCATCATCAGGGACTGTTTCCATTTAGTTCTTTAAGCTTGTCTCCCAGGATGTGACCCACAACAGTCTCCTAACACCCAGGTACCTACATACTGCTAGGTGAACAGGGACAGCAGGTGTAAGGAAACATGCCCAACATTTCCACCAGTGCCAGGGATTGAATCAAGGACACTCAGTGTGTGAGGCAAGTGTGTTGCTAGGTCAATGTATGTGATAAAAATGTATGCCATATCCAGTCAGCTGCTAAATTTTCGTGGCATTCTAATATAAAAAACTGAATCCACAACACAGTTGTTCACTTTTTAGCAGTTCATGTGGGATTTTGACAGCAGATGTGAGTACAAGTGTTGAATCTTTTTTTTTAATTTGTTTGGTAGTAGGTACAGTATGTTTAAGTTAGATAAAGTTAGGATGAGTTAGATTGGGTTTGGCTTCATTAAAACAATTTACAAAATATAAACCTATCTCTGTTACAAAACTCAGTACTGTACATATTATAATAAAAATTATCATAAAACTCAACTGATTCTCCATATTGATCCATTACTATCTTATTTTGACTAATAGGCACTTTGTTTTTTATATACAGTGGACCTTCACTATTTGAACACTCCAAAACTCACCCTTTTATGTAAGTTTATTATTGTAAGTGCTTTTATAAGTGTTTTTTTGGGGGTCTGAAATGGACTAATCTAATTACATTATTCCTTATGGGAATAAATTCGTTTGGTAACAGCACTTGAACAGCATTCTGGAATGAAGGTGAGTTTTGGAGTGTTCGAACAGCGGGGTTCCACTGTACATGTACGTACTTTGTTTTTCATATACATGTACGTACTTTGTTTTTCATATACATGTACGTACTTTGTTTTTCATATACATGTACGTACTTTGTTTTTCATATATATGTACGTACTGTATTTTGTTAGAACAGTTTATTATGACTAGCATGAGTAATCTAGTAATCTACTTGTTATTGATAAGAACCAGACATAAGGTCTTGCATGCACTGGTAGGGAGAAACTCTACTCGCCAAGATAGGAACTTTATTCTTGCATAGGCTTTTTTATTTCATTATATTAGGAAAGTGTGGTGTTAACAAACGTATAGTTTAGAGAGCTGAGGAGGGGTTGATGATGTGGTTTGGGCATTAAGCAAGAATGAAGGAAAATAGGATGACTAGGAGGGTATATAAATCTGAGGTGGAGGGATGGAAGTCATCCCAGGAAAGGTTGGAGGGAGGAGGCAAAGGAGGTTTTTGAGTGCTATGGGCATGAATATCCAGCAGGCTTGTGTGAATGCAGTAGATCAGAGTGAAGGCAAGTGGGTTTTATGACCTGACATGTTGGAACATAACATACTGTATATGAAGGGATTCTGGGAAACTGGTTAACCAGACTTGAGTCTTGGAAGTTGAAAGCACAGTGCTTTCAATCTAAAGGAAAGAAGAGGATGTTGCAGTTCGAAAAGACATTTGAACTGTGACTTAAGCATACTTCTGTCAAGACAGCGATTGAATGAATGAGTATCTCCTCATTTTGAGTCACCCTACCTTAGTGGGAGATAGTTTAGTGTGTTAAAAAAAAAAATTACCATTTTTTCAAAAATATCTTCTGTTCAACCTGTTTAGAGATACTTTTTGATGGTGTGGGGAAATGCAAAACTGAAGCCATAAGAGATGCCATGAAATTAGTTGACTAGTCTTTGTCTTTCAAGACTTGACTGACAGGTCAAGTAGACTTTAGAGAGAATGCAGTCTGTGGGTTCCTTGGCTGCTGCAGGACTTTCAACCAGAGGGGCAGGGGGTTGGGGACCAAGAAAGAATACACCATCCTTTTTTTTTTATATATACATTTAATTTGCTAGAAATGGTATATTTTCACTGAGTTATAATAATAATAATAATAATACTTTATTGAGACATGGTACAATGATACATGGTAGACAAGATACATAGTTATTAATGAGATGTACATGCCAAAAGCCCCTAATATGCTGTGCATTGCGGGCATTCTTAGGACTACTTAATTCTAGACTACATGGTAAAAAGTTATGGTTGATAATTTATAAAATAAGTATAATTGCGTATCAAAGTTATAAAGTTTGAATATAAGTTGAACATATCAATTAATTGTAGCAATGCAACTAATTGAGTGAGATAACAATTTAAAACAATTAATTGCATTGCAGTTACAGTTCACTTTTTAAATTTGTTTATTCAACATCATTTAAATTCATGTGATCTGTATGTAATTTTCCTTCTGCAGATAGTAACAAAGCAAATCTGAGAGCCATTAAAATGGCTTTCTCAGCTTTACGGGTCCAAACATGCATAGGCTGCATTCCTCTACAAAGGGGTTCTGTCATTATTGGCTTCTTAGCTTTGGTAAGTAGAAATTATTCATGGAGGTAAATGGTATAAAATACTGACACGATGGAAAAATAAACACAAATGTAGTACAGTATAATGCTATCTTTTATTGACTACGTTTTGCCCACACCGTGAGCTTTATCAAGTGGACTTTATCAATGTGAATTTTTAATTAATAATATGTTAGAGATTATATACACAGTGATATCTCAGTTATCAAAAATAAGGGTAGGATAGGTAAGGATAGGATAGGAATGAATAATATTTTGATAAAATTCATATATGTAAATGTATATGGATACTATTTAGATATCAGATGTTAATGTTTTATTAGAATAACTGAGAAAAATTTTTTAATATATTCATTACTACCATAAAAATATAACATTTTAACCAATTTCTACCAAATACGTATAATGATCCCATCACACTAAAACAAGTTTATAGAGTAAAATACAATGAAAAAAATACAAAATACAGGTACAAATAATTTCTTTCTTTTCTGCAGTATACAGGTAATGTAGTTTACATGTACGTAATAAGATAGTTAGGCACGAAAGCTACTATCATGCGGTGCATTTCAGGCAGTTAGAAGTTGTTGGTTATTGCAGGTACATACTAGATATTTTAGGTTTTACTTTAAATGACCCGCTGCAGTGCTGGATTAACACAGAGATCTGGCAGCTATTTTGAAAAAAATAATATTGAGACATTTGATCTCCAAAATATTAGGTTCCAGCATTAAATATTATATCCCAGACAACAGGTAGTTTTAACTTTTTGATCCCTCCACACTGTAGGTTAATAAATAGCAACCATTCAGAGACGAGCAAGATGATTATATTTTGGCTGATTCAACACTGGATGTGAATTACTAATGGATAAAGATGATAGCTCTCTTTGGATTATTATAATCTTGGATATTCCAAGAAAGCCAAGATACTATAAGGCTTGTTTCTATTGGAGTCCTTTTTTTTTCTAGACTAACCCACAACAGCTGATTAATTTAATGAGTAAGACATGTGAAACAGTTCGTATCTTTATTGTTGAAATGTTTCACCTACACAGTAGGCAGCAGGTGTAGTAGCGAAGTAAAGATGGTGTTATCAGTCCATCAACCTTGGAGAAATAATATTTGAGGTGGCCAGTCCCTCAGCCTGGAGAAGAGTTCAGCTCCATGGTCTGATTAATTTAACTCCAAGGTACTGCTAGGTGAACAAAGACAGCAGCAAAAGATGATTTACCCAAAGTTCTTTTGGTTGTGATCCAAAAATTACTGTTCCATTGAAGGTACAAAAAAATACTGCACTTTATTCAGGAAATAAATTTAAGAGTAAAGGAATGATTGCTGAGATAACTTAAGTAATTTTGAAAGGTATTATTATTATAATCATAACTAAGCGCTGAACCCCCAAGAGTCATACATCTTTGAAAGGTAGCCAGACTGCAGGAGCCTTAAGGAGAGCTGAAAGTAAGAGTCGAAAATTTGCAAGAGCAACAAAATTCACCTCACTGATGTATGGGAGTAACTGACAAGTAACTGACAATGAAGTGAGAGCCACAAAATAATGGATAAATATGTGAGAGGATTATGTAGAACAATTGCTGAAACCAAATTATAGACAAAATTAAAGGTAGCACAAATATATTGTTTCATTATATAGTTCTCCAGGTATACTCCAGGTAGTGATAATGAGTGATAAGTTGACAACGTGCAGAGAAGTATGGTGATGTTTAGATGTTCAGTACATGTTATGATTGGTGCATGTTTGTTCTGATCACTGAGGGTATGTGCAAGGACAGAAATACATTACATGGATACTCAATATACACATTCTTATAATCATGTATACAAAGATATATTTAATCTACTTACATATATACATTCATTATATACTGTACTCAATATTATTTGTATACACTTAATATCCCTAAAAACTTACATGTGAGGTTTATTGCCTCTGTAGTCTTAAGTTATGCTTAAGTTTGTCCAAAATGCTCTGTATTTTCATGGGCTTTCTTCATGCATTCAAGTGCCAACCCAGTCCTGTATACACAATGTATCATGTGAAAATAAACTTGAATTAAATTTAATTGAAACCTTGTTGATTACCAGCATAATGGATTTGAAACAAACATACCTTTAAAGTCAAAATGCTATATTAACCATAACTTAAGTGGGTGACTGACAAGTCAGAAATACAATAAAGATGAAAGATGTTTCTCTAAATCACATAAAAAAATATTTTAATATTATATTATACAGTTAATATGAAATATTAACCTAATTCTTATTCCCACAGTTTGGATCGTTACTTGAAATGTTCAAGTGTATTCTTCTGCTAGTGGACTTTGAATTGTCTCTGAAGCAGTGTCAGAATGCAGAAAACGAGTTAATTCTGAAACCCACTCGGGATGATGATTTGTTGGACAGTTCAGCGGAAGACAAGGAAGATGATGATGATCATTACCGTGATAAATGCCCCTCTGGAACTGTCACTTATATTTGTTAGTATTATATAAAACTTTCTTTATCCATTTAGTGTTCTTATAAGTAAATAAGTTAAAATTAAAAGTAATTTTATAATTACGGCACTTTACTCATTGGATTCTATTTTAACAGTGCCAAACCTTTAAAGAATTTAACAGGCCAAAAACAAAAATAAATACTGCAGGTAAAAGATGTTTACCAAGGAAACAGTTTGCCACGAGTGGCTTAGGACTGAAAAAGCAACTTGTGGTGAAAAGATTCCTTAGTAAATGTCTTGATTAGGGCATGCGTGTCTTTACCTAGAACTTCTTGGTACAGTATCATCACCATACCAGTGTCACCAAACTGAATACTGTATTGCTAAATAAGTTCATTTATTAAACTTTCTTAAATGTGTAGTTTTAACAAACTGTAGCACAAGATAAGATTTGTTGGGATTTTTAACCCAGAGGGTTAACCACCCAGGATAACCAAGAAAGTCAGTGCGTTATCAAGGACTGTCTGACTATTTTCATTGTGGTCCTTCAATGAAATGTGATTACTCGACATACAAAATACTCCGGAACATAGGTAGGGTATGCATATATAGGATCATTACAAAAGAATAAAGTAAAACAGAGTACAATACAGGTAGGACCCGCTTTACAGCACTTTGCTTTACAGCATTTCACTAATGCAGCAGTTTTCAATTATACCCATTCTTCATTTATTCAGACTTAGAATGGAAATATTGTAAGCTAAGTAATGTGTCTACTGTATATGCATTTTTTAGGCCTAGCTCTATTGCTCACTTAATATGAGATAGTGTAAACATGTTATCAGGCTTTTATATGCATTTGAAAGTGAAAAGAGGCTGTTTCACTTTACAGCAATTTTTGCTTTAGAGTAGTAGCCTGGAACCAAACCTGCTGTATAAGTGGGGCCCTCTTGTATATGGATGGGAACGTATACACCTGAATGTGCTATATTACAAAGATATCAGAAACACTTTTTTTTTTTTTTTAAGCAGTGAAATTATTTGAACAGTGCTACAGTTGAATTTAACTTCATGCTTATGTTCAAAATTTGATATGATCAAATCTGTTTTGACAGTTAAAGGTTAAAGGTTGGGACTAAGAGCTAGTTCTTAGAAATTATACCCCAAAAAATCATATAATAACTTTAATAAAATACAGTACAGTGGATCCCTGGTGTTCGTAATTAATTCATTCCAGAATGTTGTTCAAGTGCCGTTACCAAACGAATTTGTTCCCATAAGGAATAATGTAAATTAGCTTAGTCCTTTTAGACCCCCAAAAATACACTTACAAAGGCACTTACAAAAATACACTTACATAATTGTTCGAATTTGGAGCAGTACGAAAACCGGGGGTCCACTGTATACTGAACTTTATTTTTTTTTAACATCGGCCATCTCCCACCAAGGCAGGGTGACCCGAACAAGAAGAAACAAATGCTTTTCTTTTTTTTTACATTTAGTAATTTATACAGAAGGAGTTATAGCTACTAGCCCCTTGCTCTGACATTTTAGTCACCTCTTACGACATGCATGACTTATGTAGGAAGGATTCTTCTCCACTTCCCCATGGAGAACTTGATTAGTTATCCTTGAAAAATCAGACCTACAAATACATACCAGTTAATTGTATGCCAGTAAAGCATAGTATGTTATTTCCTATTATGTAAACTTCTTGACATATACAGTATTAGGTAGTTAAGTATATTTCTACAATAAAATCTTTTTCTGTATTCCAGTGCGCATTAATATGGTGTTGAGGGCATTTACATTCTTTATCTACTTTATTCTGACTGCACTGATGATACATGGGGCCAAAACGGTAAAGTATATATTTTTTAATCTCTATCTCTTAATCTCTTAATCTCTTAATCTCTTAATCCATGTGCCTCTGGCAAGATGATGATAGTGCGACTGATAATGAAAGTTTTTTTTTTTTTTTTGGATCACCCTGCCTTGGTGGGAGACAGCCAGTTTGTTAAAAAAAAAAAAAACTCTGTGGTAGAGAAACTTGAAAATCTATTCTTATTAAATCTACACACACTTTAGCCATGATGCATTTGCCATATATATAGTACCATAATTATTATGTGCCAGGTTGAATAACATTAAATATTTAGCAAATTTAAGAATCATTAATTGCCAAGCCTTGCATGAGTATATTATACAAAGAAATGTACTATAAATAATAGTTACAGAATAACACAGAAAATGAATGGTTTAAAACTGCCATTGCATTAATGAAACACCAACACAATGAGGAATTGAACATGGGCAACACCAGGATATTTTTGAAGACTCTTTTGCCAACCAGTGGCTTTTGTCAGTTGAGTACAGAGGTTATTTGAAGGCATTTCTAGTTTCAAAAACCTTCAAATAACCTCTGTATTGAATTCATAATGTCAAGGATTTGCAAAAAGTCTTCAAATAATGATGTCCAATTATTGCATGTATCAAATTCCTTAGCCTTAAAACTATAGTACTGTAGAATTGTGTGCCACATAATATAATATACTGTTAGTCATATACAGCCTCTCCTCACTTAATGACAGAGTTCTGTTCCTAAGACTACGTCACTAAACAAATTCATCGCTAAGTGAGGAGCATACTATGATGGTAGTGGGTTTGTGTCAACCATCTTTGATATTGTTTTAATGTCACCTTTGCACCATTTTAACATTTTTAGTATATTTTTAAATGTTTATGCAGTAGTGTACTGTATATTGTAATAAACAAAATAGAGGAAATCAGCTCTAATATACAGTGGTACCCAGAGTTTCATACAGCTTCCAACTCGAACAGTTATGTAAGTGTATTATTGTAAGTGCTTTTGTAAGTGTATTTTTGAGGGTCTGAAACGGACTAATCTAATTTACATTATTCCTTATGGGAACAAATTTGTTCGGTAACGGCACTCGAACAGCCTTCTGGAACAAATTATGTATGAAACTTGGGGTACCACTGTACATTATTTAGGAATGCATACTGGTCAGAGAGCCTGTTGTAAGTCCAAGTCATCGGTAAATGAGTTCGTATGTCGCTAAGTGAGGAGAGGCTGTATTTGGTTTTTAGTTTTAAAATGAATGGCTGCAGTGTTATTGAAGATCATGTGTGCGTCAGCATGTTGGACAGGAACGAGGCAAATGGTTTTTATGACTTGATGTGCTGTTAAGTGTGAACAAAGTAACATTTATGAAGGAATTCAAGGAAATCAGTTAACCAGACTTGAATCCTGGAGGTGGGAAATACAGTGCCTGCACTCTGAAGGAGGGGTGTAGATATGTTGCAATTTTTAAATTATTGGCATGCTTCTGGCAGGACAGTGATGAAATGAGTGATGATGAAAATGTTTCTTGTTTTTCAGGTCACCCTGCCTTGGTGGGAAATGGCCAATGTGTTAAAAAATGTAATGAATTACTGTATTAGCAATCCATGTGGTTTTTCTTTTAAATATTTTAATACACCTATTCCATAGACAGTACAGTAATAGATAATAAATCTTAATTAGTTCTTATAAAAAAAATCTTAGTTTCTTTATCAGAGTGATGCATTGGTGTATGACTCGCATGGGTTTAGCACTTTGTTTTTAATATAACAATAACTTAATTTTTTTTTATTTTACAGGGCAAATACAAGTTGATGACTCCTTGGTTATGGTGGCAGATGGTACAGATTGTATTTACTATCCTGGCTCTGTGTAGCTTGTGGGGAAATGTAAATGATATTGTTTCAAGCATCTTCATTGTCATAGTAGTGATATACTTCTCCCTCGTTGTTAATTCATATTACTTGCAAGTAAGTTTACATGTTCTAGTATGCTTTGTACTTCTTAGCTTATCAACCCAAGATAAGTCGTAACAAAGGCTGTCACATAATATATTCATGCTGTCACAAATTTTTTAAACAAGTTCTCAGCAATATGAAGTAATATTGAAAATAGTAAAAATAGTAATCAAAGTGAAAGTCAAAGATTTATTTTGTTTGTACAGAGATGGGTGACATTTGGTTGTGCAATCAGAAAGCCTATGGTTATGCAGAGCATTTCAGGCAAGCTTACAAGCTTAGCTTAAGACTACAATGGCAATAATTATTATTTGCTTATATTTCTTCTTCTTTCAACACGTCGGCCGTTTCCCACCAAGGCGGGGTGGCCCAAAAGTAAAAACGAAAGTTTCTCCTTTTACAATTAGTAATATACACAGAAGAAGGGGTTACTAGCCCCTTGCTCCCGGCATTTTAATCGCCTCTTACGACACGCATGGCTTACGGAGGAAGAATTCTGTTCCACTTCCCCATGGAGATAAGAGGAAATAAGAACAAGAACTAGTAAGAAAATAGAAGAAAACCTAGAGGGGTGTGTATATATATATGCTTGTACATGAATGTGTAGTGTGACCTAAGTGTAAGTAGAAGTAACAAGACATACCTGAAATCATGCATGTTTATGAGACAGAAAAAAGACACCAGCAATCCTACCATCATGTAAAACAAATACAGGCTTTCGTTTTACACTCACTTGGCAGGACGGTAGTACCTCCCTGGGCGGCTGCTGTCTACCAACCTACTACCTAGGTTGCTTATATTTATGGACATTAAAGTTATACAAACAACAAATAATAGATGTGGAGGGTAGGTGTGATGGGAGTTATTATTTTTAGTATTTTTTTATGTCATGGGAAAGTGTTAAATCCTTTAGTCATATAATGCACAGGGAATGGGAGGTCATCTGGTTTTATTCAAAGAATAGGGGGATACCTCCAGTTCCTTCCCTTCCCTTCCTCGTGGGAGGTTCCTTGATGCTTATAAAAGGTTTGCGATCCATGAAATTGGATTTGTCCTCCCATTGGATCGAACCTGATTTCCTTATATTCCTTCAACTCCTTTGGGTTTAGGGTTTCACTATGAATGTGTACTAATAATTTTGTGGAAAAAGACATGGGGTATTTATTAAAGGAAACATTTCACCACAAGTGGCTTCTTCAGTCCTCTAATAAACAATAAGTGTCTTTTTCAACATCTTGTTGGTATCACCATATTATATTTCACTGATACTCTTGTTCTTTTTTTTATTTTCAGCTTCGAGAATCGGCAGCTAGGCCTGCAGATGTGACAGTAGTAGCAGTTGCTCACCCCACTGCAGGCATGACAGTAATGATACCTTCACCAAGAAAGGATGATCCACCACCACCTTACCCAGGGCTTACTCCAGGATACAACCCAGTGTATAACCCTGTTAATACTATAGGTTATCCACCAGCTCCTCCATACACTCCTAGTCAAAATATTAATCCAATGTTACCACCTCCTTATGAAACCAACATTCCAAATTCCTCGGTCCAGGCCACTCAACCTGCCCCACAGAGTCAAAATCTTCATGCCAATGTTGCTGCATCACAAGACCCAGCAGCATCTGAGGCTGGAGAAGAAGCTGCTCCTCTGGTTGACAAGAGGCCTTTGCCACAGAACTAAGCAAAATACTAAGTAGTAAGGACAAAACTATTCAAACATATCTAGTATGTACTGTATTTAAGTATGCTCCTGCTGAATATGATGCTATCTGGCTGGAATAGCTGTTTTAGCCAGTTTGGATATTAATGACTTGCTTAACTGTTTCATCTACTATTGTATTTAAAAAATCACTTCTAATTGTTCTCACACAAGACCAGTCTTCACTAGATATACATTCCAAATAATCCAGCAGAGTAACCGTCTAAATTATTGTTGTTTTAAAAAATTGTTTTTTGACCTTGATGTTAAACAGGTCTTTAAAATTTTAATTAAAACTTCAGATATATATATTACTTAGAATTAAGGTATTCAGAAATAAAGTATCTAAAAGTGTATCTTTTTGTATGGTATATTTTCTTGCAAGCTATTTAGGTTAAAAATAGGAAAGGAAAAAATGCAATATTTTGAATGTTATGTCCTAAAACAAATGGAAAGGACAAAAAATAGAAACATTTTGGATAGGGATTAAAGTAGAAGAGGATTTGCAGTATAAAATATCGGTTTCAAGCTCTTCTCATTCTCAAAGATTTGAATATATGTACTTTATGTATGCTTTAGGTCCTTTATTGGTTATTTAAGTTTTTTTTTTTTTTATTATTTTGTTTTATAGCAAATATAATCTTTGATCTTAAATGAAGTACTGTACTTCTTGATACTTGTACTTATATACATTTAGCTTAATTTTCCATACATGATGATAAACACTAAACATATAATACAAGAGGCAGACAGTACAGACCTATGGCTTTTTTTTGTAATTATTAAATTACAGAAAAGCCTTATAAACTGAAGCTATTATATCCCTGAAAAACCACTGTATCCTAAGCCATTATATCCCTGAAAACTACTATATCCTAAGCCATTATATCCCTGAAAAACCACCATATCCTAAGCCATTATTTCCCTGAAAACCACCATATCCTAAGCCATTATTTCTCTGAAAACCACCATATTCTAAGCCATTATATTCTTGGAAATCTGCATATGCTAATAATTTGTTATAGAAAAGTAAATAATGCTGTATATACAAAAAATAAGGCTTCTAAATTTTTTCAAAGGTAGTTCAGGACTGAACAAAGTATACCTCACATTCTGGCAACCCTGATTACCTAACGATGAATATGCCACATTAACCCAACGATGAATACGCCATGTTAAGCTAACCCATTGATGAATATGCTACGTTGAGCTAACCCAATGATGAATACACATTAAGTTAACCCAATGATGAATATGCCACATTAAGCTAACCCAACGTTGAATATGCCATGTTAAGCTAACCCAACGATGAATATGCCACGTTGAGCTTACCCAATAATCGATACGCCACATTAAATTAACCCAACAATGAATATGCAACATTAAGTTAACCCTTAAAGTGCTGCACAGATAAAAATAAAGATCTACCATATGAGCAATTAAGTTTTTAAAAAAAAATTATATTCTGAAATTTGAGTTTATTTTTTTCTGGTTTTAATAATACGTACAAGCAATTGAAATACAAACAATACTTAAAAAATCATGCAACTGCAAAGTTAGCATTTTTGGCTCTCGGTATGGCAACACTGAGCCCTGCCGCTCAATGCATAATAATGTAAATAGTGATTTACAGGTTTTTTTTTTCAGCATGTGGGATTTTTAGTGTTTTGCTTTCACTAATATTGAGAAATATTATAATCTTTATGAATACTGGCAGCTATTTTCAATTATTTACACACAAAAACAATGCTTCAAATTTACATAATATACTTTAATTTACATCATATTCACTCAAAAAATATAATGTTTCATCTATATTTATTGTTTGTAATATTCTGTTAGATATACGCACTATTCACAGGCGGTGGTCATGATCTTAGACTTGCAGTAGCATGTGGAAGTCGTTCAAACATGGTATCAGAAACAGTGGTAAACA
Organism: Cherax destructor; assembly: GCA_009830355.1. Classification (NCBI taxonomy): domain Eukaryota; kingdom Metazoa; phylum Arthropoda; class Malacostraca; order Decapoda; family Parastacidae; genus Cherax; species Cherax destructor. The sequence goes on from WNWK01000597.1 coordinate 18,464, forward strand.
GACAGAGCAACATGTGGTTCCCACAGTGCACTTGGTAAGATGAGATTTTTTCCAATAGTGCATTTCTACTGTGCACACTTCTTTGTTGTGTAGGCCACTCATGCTTCTTGCCTCAGAGTTGAAGAGGCAGTAGTCATGTGACCCGAATTCGCATTACCACCATTTTGTGCTATAATACGAATTTGCATCATTGACACTTTAAGGATTAAAATTTTTAGCCTCTCAGAGTTAAATTCCCACACCTTTGAAGGCATATTATTCTGCTCCCAATGTTTCGAAACATTGTAGCACCTCCATAATTACAGGACCACTAAGTGCAGTTTTTCCTAATCCAGATGTTCAGCAACTTCCTCCCCACAAGGGAGGTTACTTGAAGCCATTGAGGGGCTCTTGATCCAAAGAATTGGATTTGTGCTACCCTTAGATAAAACCTAAATGCCTCCAATTCTCTTGGGTGATGATAACTCCACCAGGTTTAGCGCTGCCCTACAAATGTAATAATAATAATCAACAACTTTGTTTTATTGACTTGCACAGTCCGAGTATCATACTGTGTTTCTTTGTCATCTCGCACATAAGCTCGTATATTATATTTATGGGAAAGCACTGAAATCGTAGGGGTCATATAGTACCTTGGGAATTGGAGGTAATCAGGTTTGATTCAAGGTTGGGAGGGTGGTGCCTGCTCCATGACTCATCAGAGTATCAAGGCATCCCACTTGAATGTACAAACTTATATTTTTCCTCATTCGTTCTTACTGTATGAATGTTCAAGTCATTCACTCACTCCACATTCTTGTACCATGTCCACTTTTGATTTACTATATCTGCTATCTTTGTATTATTGATAATCATCAAATATTTTTACTTAGCTGCCTTCTCCATTTGTGTACCATTTGAATCCCTCGTCACTGCCTATCTGTTTAATAGAGAGTGTGTACCATTTGAATCCCTAATAGGGAGTGATGAGGGAAGGAGCTTAAGTCCATAAAAAGATTGGTAGACAAAAGGTAAATGACTCAAAAGATACTGTCCTGGGATGAAGGCATGGGTGGTTGGAATAGAATTGGTTAGGTCACTTATCTAACAGGATGACAACACTGTGCTTCCCATTTAAAACACACACGTCAGTGTTTTGTATTTTCACCCAGGTTTATTTGTGTCATATTAAGAAATGTCCATGCTATAAAATTAAGATGTTTCAAAATGTACTGTACATATGTCATGTCTATTTAGAAATGTGCAGCAATAGTACCCACTGTATAGTACAGTCTTCCACACAGATTTACAGGCTTGTATTTGTGGATTGCAGTTATCAAACATTTTTATTGATGGCTATCCGACAAATAGATTCAGTTAACCTTTTTTTTTTTATTTGTTGGCTTTTTAAGGTCAAATTTCTCTTATTTTGGTCATTATTTCTTACAGTTATCAATATTAACCAGGTTACAAAGATATGAGCTCAAGACTTTTTTTGGGTTATCCAAGGTAATTTGCACTATGTGTGATAATTGTACTTATGTGTATCTGTGCCTAAATAAGCTTACTAACAAAAAAATGAACCCAAATCTGAAATAAAATTTGTCATTCACAGTTTCTGCTTCCATGAGACCTCTAGGAACTTCCCCTTTTCCCATCACAAATACTATTTAAACACACTAATGATTTCTTAGCATTGCTCAAGTAACCGAGTGTCGAATTTTCCTTAATGATATTAAGACACATGATTAAAACATGACTTCACAAGTAGCTTTACATATCTAACTAGGCATAACATGTTACTCTTTCCAATTTGGATTCAGGCCCAACACGTTTTATGCAGCATGTTAAAGAAATGAGTATTCTATTGAACTTTTTATTGATGTTTGTAAGGCTTTTGATATGGTTGATCACTATATTCTTCATATTAAATCACTACGGACTTGCTCTTTCTTGATGCCACTGAAGGGCTCAAATTCAAGGAATTAGATGTAGTCTCCTTGAATTTAACTTAATTGCCTCCTACTTCCCAGGAACCATATGAACCCTGTGGGGTTTAGTGTTTTCCCCTGATTAAAAAAATCTACTCCCATTTAGTCATATCTTTCATGTCTGTGTATATGGAATTTGTGCCTGGGTTTCAATGTCAACTTCTTGCCTCAAAGCAATACACAACCAAAAGCATCTGTTAGAAGCATCACAGTCTCTCACTCTGGACAACACGTTACACTCTTATTCAATTCCATAAAACTACTAAATACTAATTCTATGCATACTATTGTTCACTCTACATCTTAGAGCACCCGACACAATGCTGATGCTTATTTAAAAGTACTATTAAAAACCTTAACAGAACATGCAAGCATCATGCTTGAAACTAATACAGTACCACTGATATTCCTAGTGTTCATTTGAGTTTAACAGAGCACACAAACATTACACTTAAAACAAATACAGTACCAGTTTTATATTTCTAGTGTTCATTTGAAATGCTACAGAAACTCAAGGCAAATAAAAGGACCAAAATTGTGGAATAGCCTACTGGATGACAAAAATTATAAAAGACTGTGATTAATGAATTAGAAAATATGAAAAGTTCTGTGTGCTAAATTAGTCCAGTCATATTTACTCCATGTATCTCCCTGCAGTGAATTTTTTACTCTACAGTAATTTCCAAAACTACCATTCTATCGTCTCTTACTTGTCAATGAAAATTTTAATGTCATTGAAAAATCTTTAAATAGAAATTAGTCTTTAATTGTAATTTCATAGATTAACATTCAGTCTTTCCCAACTTATCAGTTAGTTTGTATTTTTAGTAATTTTGCAATTTGTCATCTTAATTATTGTTTTTAACTTCCTGTCAGAGTACATTGTACTTAACCCATCCATACACAAAAAGAGAACTCCACAGATATGTAGGCTGCTATTATAAGATAGTTTTAGGCCTAGTCTAGATTTTCCCAAATTGCTATAGGTTATCAAATTATTGTACAGTGGTGTATAATGTTTTCCAATTAAATTATTATTATTGTGTGCGAGTTATTTGTGTATTGTTTTAGTCATGGTATTGTGCCTTTTTATTCTTTATTTATTATTATTGTTATTATTACTACTGTAATATTATTACTTGTAGGGATGACTATGGAAGGGTATACTGTATTTGTAGAGTAAAGCTGTGTTGGGTTGTATGAATGTACATGTAAACATGTACAGTACAGTGGACCCCCGAGTTTCGATCACCTCAAAACTCGAACAATTATGTAAGTGTATTATTGTAAGTGCTTTTGTAAGTGTATTTTTGGGGGTCTGAAATGGACTAACCTACTTTACATTATTCCTTAAGGGAGCAAATTCGTTCGATAATGGCACTTGAACAGCCTTCTGGAACGAATTATGGCCAAAACTCGGGGGTCCACTGTATGCACTTTTAAAGTTTCTTTATATAACATGCTACCTCTTAGATCCCATTCCAATATTCTGCCACACTATTTGTTAAGAAAAACTTTCTACTAAACTTTCAGCAGTTTTTTTTATTTCTCATTTTACAATTGTGGGCTCTCCCTGTTGATGGTGCTAAGAAAATATTTTTTTTTAAACATTCACCATCATTCATTCAATCACTGGTTATGATTTTTTTTCCATTTTCATTACATGTGTCTACATTCACATCATTCATTTTTCACTATTCAGTTTTTTATTACATATTTTGGAAAGGATCTTTTTACATCATCACATTCATAGTTTCATAGTGATTTCTTTTTTTTGTGGCACCTCATTGAGATCAATTAGAAACACTAACAGGCCAAGCACAGTCCGTGTAGCACACCGTTGGTGACATTTCCCACCTGAGGACATTGTTATTCAGGTTACAGTTTTCATTTTCCTGTGTTCTGTACATGTATGTTCATGGGAATGAAGTTGTTTTGGCAAATAATACATTAATATTTTTACAAAAACTAGAAGTGTGTTGTGTGCAGAAGTTATTTTCGTCATAACGATGCCAGGTCAAAATATTCCAACTATAGATCTTGTTAGGTAAAAGGACACATGCAACTAATATGACATTTTATTGTGGCAACGTTTTGTACTCCTGGAGAGTGAAACATTGTCACCACAAAATGTCGCATTAATTACACGTTTTGTTTTGCCTAACGTATTGTCAGTAATTTTACCAACATTATTACAACTATATTCCTTGCCTTGTTATTGTTTGTTCACAGTTTACTCAAAAAAACAAAAGAATCTTTATTGATAAAGGTACACAGCCTTTTGTTCACATAACTGCCAGGTCACCACATGAAGACCTGGGCCTTGACCTGTCCTGGCACACCTACATGAATGAATGAATGTTCACATAAAACAAAACTTAAGCTGAATCTAAGAGAGTTAAGACATGTTCATATACGTATATACAGTGTATAGTAGGGAAGAAGTGGCCAGTGCATCAAGCATGGAAAGGCTGATAGGCCTACTGCAATCCTCTTATCCATGAATGTTGATGTGAGGATTGAGTTGTACAAGTGCATTAGCCTCATGTCCATTGTTATTCTTAAGTATGATATCAGTGAGGGGAAAAAGGCTAAATTAAAAGCCCCCTCAGTTGTGAGGAATAGTGTGTTGTCTTTTTTTTTTTTTTAACATGCCTCCCACCGAGGCAGGGTGACACGAAAAAGAAACCCTTTCACCATCATTTACACTATCACTGTAGTCTTGTACCTCTATAAATAAAGGTTCTTCTGTTTGCTTGAATCTTTTTAACACTACTTGCTGGTTACTGCCACAGTTTCACACTTGACAGTTTATGCTAAACTCTTTTAAATGATCCCCTGTCACAAGTTGTAAATACTTAACCAGTTATCAAGTTATAATTTTTTATGTTGTTTAGATAGAGTGAAATATTTGGTTGGCTGCGTTATAAATAGTGATGTAAGATGAGGTTAAATTTAGAGCTGTATATAAACAGGTAAAAAGAATCTTAGCTGAATAGTATACTGAAGTAATATCATATACATGAGTGGTTTACCATTTGCTTGGACTTGTCAGGACTAGGAATCATCTACTAATTATGTTAATTACCATAGTGATGTCAGTAACTTACTGAAAACATGAGGGTCCCATTTGTTTAACTCTTAGGTTACCAATCGTATACATTAAGCTAAAATCTCCGGTGGTTGGAAAAGGGCGTTTTTTTTTCATTGTTGAATGCTTCGAATGATATGTTTACACTCATATATTAAGTATTCATTACAGCTAGGCATAAAAAAACAGATAAGGTAAAATGGCTCGAAGGACAAAGAAAACAGACAGGTCCTGTCACAGACAATGGCAAATACTGGACAAACATCAGAAGCATCAGACTTGGTCCATTGATCCAGAAGACTACCAGACACTCACTACAGACAAAATCTGGATTCTACTTTTTCCATTTTGTCCGATGATTCCAATGTGCCCGGCCAATTTTTGTCCATAGTTTTCAAAATCTGTTAAATGCAGGTCAGTTAATTTGAGGCTTTACTATACGTATTATATTTATAGAAAAGGTAAGTATGTATACTACTGTACATGAATATAAGACATCAGAATATTATGAAAAAATTATTCTTTAATTATGAATACAGTGGACCCCCGAGTAACGTAAAAACTTCATTCCAGAAGCCTGCTCAAGTGCCATTACTGAACGAATTTACTCCCTTAAGGAATAATGTCACGTAGGTTAGTCTATTTCAGACCCCCAAAAATACACTTTCACAAGCACTTACAATATTATACTTACAGAATTGTACGATTTCCGGGATGTTTGTTACTCGGGGGTCCACTGTATTATCAATATTATATACGTACCTTATATAAAATCATATAGTAAAATCACAGACATAAACAATTGCTACTTAGTCTCTCTTGTAGCATCCAAGGTCAAGTTTTCCCAAAATGCTGTGCATTCTATGGGTTGTTAAATGATTGTACTATTCTGTATGTATAATAACTGAAATAAAATTACTATTATTATTACAGTAGTATGATTACTATTGTTATTATTACAGTGGACCCTCGGTTAACGAATACCCCGGAAATCGTGCAATTATGTAAGTATAATTTTGTAAGTTCTTGTGGAAGTGTATTTTTGGGGGTCTGAAATAGACTAACCTACGTGAAATTTTTCCTTAAGGGAGTAAATTCGTTCGGTAATGGCACTTGAGCAGACTTCAGGAGTGAAGTTTTTACGAAACTCGGGGGTCCACTGTATTAGTACATAGTAGTAATAGTACATATTAGTATTAGAATTTTGCAGCTTTTGCCTGTTACATATTTCTAAAAATGCTGTATACAGGAATTTAGTTGCAGTGAAATTTCACCTGCTGTATAAATTAAAGTTAACATTTTCTACTGTGTGTGTGTGAGTGAATTATAAACCTATGATTAGTTTCCAGTAGCACAATACATACTACCACTTCAGTAGATTATTGATTATCTGGTAATTGATAATTCTTCCAGCATAATCTGGCAAACTTGTTCAATATATATAGCACCTAAGTATATAATGCAAGGAAGGAAGATGTAAACAGAGGGGCCAGAAAAAATGATATGATTCGTAGTTGTCGAAAATCTCTTGCAGTCTCCTTCCAACAGGCCAGATAATCACTGACCTACTGCTCTACCTCCTGAATTCCATTCCAATACTCTACCACCACTAGTGAAGAAATATGCATTTACCTATTTAAGTGCAAATAGAAACTTGTAGCTACAGAAAGGAAGTGATGCTCATTGTGTCCATTGTTTAATTTGTCCTATGTTTTCTTAAATGTTACAGCATGCTAAGGGCTTTCTTTTGTGTTTAACAATATTTTATTACATGTAAACTACATTTTGTATTAATACATAAAGAAATAAAAAAAATCTTTTTTAGTGGATGTAAAGGTGGTCCTTGACTTATGATGGCGTTATGTTCCAACAAACCCATCGTAAGTTGAATATGAATATATGATAAGTAAATAAGTAACTACAGTTACTGAATAAGTAAATAAACAAATAATTACTGTAACTAGCTAAATACCAGTATTGAAAAGTAAATAAATGAATACAAGTTATGGACTTGCTGCTTTTATGCTGGGTGATGGTTTAGCGCTTCTATTTGATTATAATAATAATGCTGGGTGATTATCTTTGGTTTCATCTCCAAAGTAATTGCTTTTTCACCATTGTAAAGTCAAAATATCATAAGTCAGATCATTGTAAGTCAAGGAGTACCTGTAATACAATACAATATTTACTATATCCTATTGTATCACATTCTAGCAGTCCAGCTTTGGATTTAAATAGTCCATCACTATCTGTAACAACAGTACAGTGGACCCCCGGCTAATGAAAAAAATTCATTCCAGAAGCCTGCTAAAGTGCCATTACCGAACGAATTTACTCCCTTAAGAAATAATGTCAAGTAGGTTAGTCCATTTCAGACCCCCAAAAATACACTTCCACAAGCACTTACAATATTATACTTACATAATTGTACGATTTCCGGGGTGTTCGTTAGCCGAGGGTCCACTGTACTTGTATCCTTCAGTATCACTATTAATGATGCTAAAAATATAATGTTAGGTAAATGGACACAGATGCAGCTAATGTGACATTTTATTGTAGCAACATTTTGCAAAACATTGCCACAATAAAATGTCACATTAGTTGCATCTGTGTCCATTTACCCAACATTTTGTGGGTAATTCTACCATTATTACTAAAAATATAATGCCTGTGCTGGTATATATACTGGTAATTATTTTTTACACTTTCATGATTTTGTGTGATTATCTCGATAATTTATATGTACATTAATTGTAAGTACGTAAGTGCAGTGGTGTTTTGTTTGTGTGCATGTGTGAGGAACAGGTGTATAAGCAGGGGCTTATCTGCTATGAAACTAATGAAGCTTAAGCTTCAGGGTCCTTAATCCCAGAGGGGCCCCAGAAGCGACTAGTACACATTGCTTAAAAATTTTGGGTCCACTGTATAAAAAGGGGTTGCAAAGTGGCCCCATAACAGTTCAAACTTCAGGACCCCAAAAATGTAGGTCCGTCACTGTATACAAGTGTGATTATTAAGCATCTTAGTTCAGTAATTTTTTAACATTATAATATGAAAAAATTATAAATATTATAATATGAAAAAATTATAAACATTATAATATAAAAAAATAAGTGTGCTTATAAACACAGACTTGGGCTGACTTGAAGATTAATGGATGCCACTGCCTAAAAAAAAAAAATTTGATGCCGTCAACTGCTTACACCTTGCATCCGTATTCTTTCCGCTCAGCCAGAGATATCTGCAGTATTAATTCAGTTACTGGTAGATTTTGTTAGAATGCAAAGTCCAGAATGGTGTTCAAAAAATGGTAGACCAATAAACTCTATCTACTATACATAACAAAATTATTTAATTCTAGTTTTAACTACTGATAGTCAAGTTCGGCAGCGTTATTTTCTGTTATACAGTATTTTTCAAAATGTAGAGTTACTGGTCCAATATGTATTAAGTTTTTTATGACTAAACTAATCATAGTTTATTATTTTAATTTTATTGGTTTTCAGTGTAATGTAGTGATAGGAATTTGAGCAATTGTTATTATGAATATTATTCCCATGTATTGTTATATTATTCCCATGCAGGTTTAGCACTCTTGTTAATATAGTAATAGGTACAGGATTATTATATTTGTGGGTAAGTGCTAACCCATACGGGACATACAGCGCCTGAGGAATAGGAGTGGGAGGTAATCAGGTTTGATCTTGATTCCTTGGATCAAGAGCCCATCACTAGCATCAAGACTATACCTTCCCGTAAGGATGGAGGAAGAGTTAAAATATGCACTATAGGTAATCCATAATACAAAATTACTGTACATTTATTCAAATTCAAAATTTTTATTTCTTTGCAAAGTTTACAATGTCTGGTTTACATATTACAAAATATGAAGTACGTACAAAGAAAGCCACTAGCATGCCTAGGCATTTCAGGCAGTCTCCCACCGCACTGGCCGTCTCTCACCACACTGGCCGTCTCCCACCAAGATGGGTGACCTGAAATAAAAAAAAAACACTTTAACTGGCTGAGAGATTGATCATTCTCATTTCACTCTTGCCAGTGGCACGCAGATACGACAGCTCAGATGTCCCTCTAAACAGCAAATATCCCAACCCCCTCCTCTTGAGTGCAGGCGCTGTACTTCCCACCTCCAGGACTCGAGTCCAGCTAACTTGTAATTATAAAGTTTAACAAATATAATTCTTCAATTTTTTGGGGGAACAAAGGGTTGATACTTGAATGATTTTTTAGTGAAGTTAATCATACTCCAGTTGCTTTGCTTTTATCATGAAATATTATATTTTTGTAAATACATTATTAAGTACATAGACTGTTTTAAGGTTTATATGGGTTTAATAGTTTGTGTTGTAAATTTTTCAAGTGAATGGCTATGCCATCCATTATTGGTTTACTTGTTTGTTAGCAGCACTGTATGATCCTTGTGGGTTTACCTTTTAATTATGATTATAATAACTAACTGTTGGTAGTATGACGAATTTATTAAAGCCACAAGAAAAGGAGAGAAATATTAAAAATTATTTGAATTTTTCCAATACTGTAATTTTAGTAATAAATGCAGTTCAGTAACTCTAAAAATGTGGCTTATCATGGAAATTTAGTTTTAGTTTATGAAAGACTTTTGGTGTTTAGATTATATAGTACATGGCTAGTGACTTAAAAGAATATTTTATAACTTTGACCCCTGTGGTTTAGCGCTTCTTTTTGATTATAATAATAATAATAATAATTTTATAACTTTAGTAATGTTTTTGAAAGTCATTTTTATTTGTACAGTACAGTAGGGCCCCGCTTTAAGGCGTTCCGCTAATATGGACATTTCAAATTATGACCAAAACTCGCTATACTACATATTTATTAATAGTTTAATTAATACATAGTATTTATTAATAGTTTAATTTCTCTTGTTATTTATCAGCAAGTACTAATTAATAGACAATATTTCTTTATTATTATAATCCTTGGTGCTTCTAAATTCTTTTTCTCTATCAGTTTTCAAATTACCATAGGAATGTGTGTGTGTCTTATCTTACTTTTATATAGTGTATATTGTGAATTTTATATGTATTGTAGATTTTATGAAGTCTTTTTGGCATTTTTTATGGCTCCTTTATTGAGCCCCTTCACACTGCAGAGCTTTTTTGTGGTCAGATATTCATTCTGGAGCCTCACACTGTTCTAATGGATAAACATATATCATTTTACGTATCTTTTACTTTTACCTTTTTCAGTAGTTAAATATTTCATTACTTTGTAAGTTATACTTTTCTTATATGTTACCTATGAGATAGTGTTCCGAGCCTTCAGAGGGAAGGCTTTGATGTGAGTGAAGGGCTCTTGATTCAAAGAATCAAACCCGATTATTTCCCATTCCTCAGGTGATGTATGACCCCTACAGGTTTAGCACTTTCCTGTGAATAGATTAATTATGAAGCTACTAAAAGAGCTGGAAATGTCAAAGCCTGATACTGTATATTACTATGGGTAGTTAAAGGAGCAGAAGCATTGTGTGAATCTGTAACAAAGATCTACAAGTCACACCCATCAAGGGTTGATGTTGGTGAGTCCCAAGAGGGATTAGTTCCAAATCTGCACACACAAATCACTCCCTATGAAAGCAAAAGACTCGGCAGGCGATGCAACATCTCTCAATGAAAAGCGGGGGCACCATGTATACACTAAGAAACAGCACAATAAATGTCAGGGGTCCCAAGACTGTTCAGCTGCCTCCCAGAATACATAAGGGTTATTTCCAATAGACCCCTGGCTGTCTTCAAGAGGGAGCTGGACAGACACCTAAAGTCAGTACCTGACAAGCAAGGCTGTGGTTCGTACATTGGACTGCATGCTGCCAGCAGTAACAGTCTGGTCTAGGATCAGGATGAGTTCAACAAGCTGAAACTTCAAGGGTAGTTTAAGAAGTGGCTACTCGAGTTCAATCCAAATGTGTGTGAAACCATGCAAATTGGGAATAGATGAGAAAACATGAACATCACCACACAAGAAGCATGATCATGGCGTAAACATATCACCAGTGGTTCATGTAAATTGCATTCCATCAGTAACAAAAGTGAGGTTCACAAATCTCAAAACTGCAGTCAGAGACCCTAACAAAAAAAAATAAGAATGCCGTATGACTTATTTTAGGTACCAGTCGCTGTATAACCCCTGTGGTTTAGCGCTTCTTTTGATTATAATAATTTAGGTACCAGTATGTACCATCAACATAGAACTCACACCTGATCAACCTCGTTAGAAAACTTGAGAGGGGTTCCTAGGACTGTTACAAAACTTGCTCCACAGCTGAGAGGATTGTACTATAAGGAGACTTGGAGAACTAAACTTGACGAACTTAAAAGGGAGGATCATGAGAGGCATAATCATGATATACAAGATAGTCAGTGGTACTTTGACAAGGAGGCAACTAAAACTAAAAACAGAGGAGCCACAGGGGTGTTACGAACTACTACTTCAGTCTCAGGGTAGTAAATAAGCGGAGAGAGTTATGATAGGCTCTGAGAGACCAGGAACCAGTAATGCCAGTGAGTGTAGTTCAGTAGCCAGGGGAAGGAGCAGAGACCTTACTACCTCAAATGCATCTCAGTATGTATAATTCGGTTAATACATAAATGCACAAACCAAAATTTACTATACAAATAGGTGAATACACACACACACACACAGAAAGACAGAGAGGAGTGGTACACCATCAACTGTTGGACACAATACATACAACCGAGGAAGAAGTGAAGAGACTGCTAAGTGAGCTAGATACCTCAAAGGCAATGGGGCCTAATAACATCTCCATGGGTCCTGGGAGAGGGAGCAGAGATGCTGTGTGTACAACTAACAACAATCTTTCAACACATCTATCGAAACAGGGCGACTACCCGAGGTATGGAAGACAGCAAATGTAGTCCCAATTTTTAAAAAAGGAGACAGACACGAAGCATTAAACTACAGACCAGTGTCACTGACATGTATAGTATGCAAAGTCATGGAGAAGATTATCAGAAGAGTGGTGGAGCACCTAGAAAGGAATGAGCTTATCAGCGACAGCCAGCACAGTTTCAGGGATGGGAAATCCTGCGTCACAAACCTACTGGAGCTGACTAATGAAATCATAATGACACAATTGCAAACAAACCATACCATGGATGGGGTTAGAGCCTGCTATCAGAGAGTCATAAAACTCCAGACCGACGTGCTAGCCACTGGGCCAGCTCGCTAGCGCATCAGTCTAGAGTTTTATGACTCTGATTGCGGGTTCTAACCCCACCCGTGCTATGGTTTTTTCTACTGGAGTTCTATGACAGGGTGACAGCAGTAAGACAAGAGAGAGAGAGAGGAGTGGGTAGATTGCATTTTCTTGGACTGTAAGAAGGCGTTTGACACAGTTCCACACAAGAGATTAGTGCAAAAGCTGGAGGACCAGGCAGGGATAACAGGGAAGGCACTGCAATGGATCAGGGAATACCTGTCAGGAAGACAACAGCGAGTCATGGTGCGTGGCGAGGTGTCAGAGTGGGTGCCTGTGACAAGCGGGGTTCCACCAGTGCTATTTTTGGTATATGTGAATGACATGACAGAAAGGATAGACTCAGAAGTGTCCCTGTTTGCAGATGATGTGAAGTAAATGAGAATTAAATCGGATGAGGATCAGGCAGGACTACAAAGAGACCTGGACAGGCTGGACACATGGTCCAGCAACTAGCTCCTTGAATTTAACCCCGCCAAATGCAAAGTCATGAAGATTGGGGAAGGGCAAAGAAGACTGCAGACAGAGTATAGGCTAGGTGGCCAAAGACTGAAAACCTCACTCAAGGAGAAGGATCTTTGGGTGAGTATAATACCGAGTATATCTCTTGAGGCACACATCAACCAAATAACTTCTGCAGCATATGGGCGCCTGGCAAATCTGAGAATAGCATACCGATACCTCAGCAAGGAATCGTTCAAGACTCTGTACACCGTGTAGGTCAGACCCATTCTGGAGTATGCAGCACCAGTTTGGAACCCACACCTGGTTAAGCATGTGCAAAGGTCTGCAACAAGGCTAGTTCCAGAGCTTAGGGAAATGTCCTACAAAGAAAGGTTAAGGGAAATCGGCCTGACGACACTGGAGGACAGGAGGGTTAGGGCAGACATGATAACAACATACAAAATACTGCGAGGAATTGACAAGGTGGACAGAGACAGGATGTTCCAAAGATGGGACACAGAGACAAGGGGTCACAATTGAAAGTTGAAGACTCAGATGAGTCAAAGATATGTTAGGAAGTATTTCTTCAGTCATAGAGTTGTCAGGAAGTGGAATAGTCTAGCAAGTGATGTAGTGGAGGCAGGAACCATACATAGTTTTAAGACGATATGATAAAACTCATGGAGCAGGGAGAGGCGGGGCCAGGAGCTATGTTTCGACCCCTGCAACCACAAATAGGTGAGTACACACACAGGACTCGACCCCCACAACCACAATTAGGTGAGCAGAGGAGCAGGCAGGAATAACAGGAAAGACACTGCAATGGATCAGAGAATACATACAGGAAGGATACGAGTGATGGTACGTGACGAGGTGTCAGAGTGGGTGCCTGTGACGAGCAGGGTTCCACAAGGGTCAGTCCTAGGGCCGGTGCTGTTTTTGGTATATGTGAATGACTTTACGGAAGGGATAGATTCAGAGGTGTCCCTGTTTGCAGACGACGTGAGGCTATTTCGGAGAATTCAAGTTGGTGAGGATCAGGTAGAACTACAAGATATCTGGACAGGCTGCAACCCTGGTCCAACAACTGGCTCCTGGAGTTTAACCCCATCAAGTGCAAAGTCATGAAGATTGGGGAAGGTCAGAGTAGGTAGACAGAGTACAGTCTAGGGAGCCAAAGACTGCAAACCTCACTCGAGGAAAAGGATCTTGAGGTGATTATAATACCGAACACATTTCTTGAGGCGCACATCAACCAAATAACTGCTGCAGCATATGGCACCTGGCACACTTAAGAAAAGCGTTTCGACACCTTAGCAAGGAATCATTCAAGACTACACCGTGTACGTCAGGCCCATATTGGAGTATACAGCACTAGTACGGAACCCACACGTGGCCAAGCACGTCTAAGAAATTAGAGAAAGGTTTGCAACAAGGAGCTAAAGGGTATGTCATACGAGGAGAGATTAAGAGAAACCGACCTGACGACACTGTAGGACAGGAGAGATAGGGGGGACATGATGACGACATATAAAATACTGAGAGGAATTAACAAGGTAGATACGGACAGGATATTTGAGAGATGGGACACAGCAACAAGGGATCACAACTGGAAGTTGAAGACTCAGATGAGTCACAAGAAAGTTAGGAAGTATTTGTTCAGTCATAGAGTTGTCAGGAAGTGGAACAATCTGTAGAGTGATGTAGTGGAGGCAGGATCCATACATAGCTTTAAGAAGAGATACAATAAAGCTCATGGAGCATGGAGAGAGTGGACCTAGTAGTGGTCATTGAAGAGGCGGGGCCAGGAGCCGTGAATCGACCCCTGCAACCACAAATAAGTAAGTACACACACACACACATACATACACACACAACTTTCTCTAGTCCCAGACGTAGTTGTAGTGTTTCCCACGACCACCTCTGCTATTATCCTCACTCGACTCGAAAGAAAGCGAGAGAAGAGTGGAAAAATGAACCAGTGGGCGGCGTGGGCGGTATATGACAACTGTGGGCGGGGATGTACTCTGGATAGCGAAAGTTGTTTGACTATTTTTTTAGTTGCCACGCCCATCACGACCATCCACCCCGCCCACCCGCTCACCACCCACCCACCCACCACCCACCGCCCCTGCATGGGTCTTATCCGCTTCTGAATAAGTTAAATGTATTTGTTACATATACGAACGTGAGTCCAGAATAAAGTCATTATTATTATTATTATTATTATTATTATTATTAGAAGAAGAAGATAAAAAGAAGAGGAAGAAAGAAGGTTGAAAAAGTAAAATACGGAGAAGGTTAAAAAAGGAGAAGAAAAGGAAGAGAAGAAATAAGGGAGAGAGTCCCTTGCCATCCTGGAGGTCCTCTTAAGCAGCTAGTACAATGGTCAACCATCCCACTACAAACTGACCTTGATCATCCTACCACTTTCAAGTGGATAAATTAACAAATATGGCCAGGAGCTGTGATTTAACCCTTGCAACCACAAATAGGCGAGTACCAACAAGCCAATAATCTCCCTGAAAAAGAAATATAGTATGTATTTTTGAGTCACTGGACTCTTCAGTTAATTGTCCTGGTTCAGTCTGAGAAATGGCAATCAGTCTTTGATATATTTTTTGAAGAGTTGCGAGAGTTTTTTTACTCCTAGACCCCGGCCTTGGGCCAGGCTCGTCTGGTGCTTGCCAGGTCATCCAGGCTGTTGCTGCTGGCGGCCCGCTGCGACACTCCCACTTTAAGGATTGGCTTACAAGGAGAAGGAAAGATAATGATAGTTGAATTTAGGACGCAAACGTCTGATAAAGATGACGTAAATGATATATACACTGAGCAGTGTGTATATCTTACTGTATATACACTGAACAGTGTGTATATCTTACACTAAGCAGTGTGTATATCTTACTGTATATACACTGAACAGTGTATATCTTACTGTATATACACTGAACATTGTGTATATCTTACTGTATATACACTGAACAGTGTGTATATCTTACTGTATATACACTGAACAGTACTCACCTAATTGTGGTTGCAGGGGTCGAGACTCAGCTCCTGGCCCCGCCTCTTCGCTGCCCGCTACTGGGTCTCTGCTCTCCCTGCTCCATGAGCTTTATCATACCTCGTCTTAAAACTGTGTATGGTTCCTGCCTCCACTATATATTTCTCTAGACTATTCCACTTCCTGACTACTCTGTGGCTGAAGAAATGCTTCCTAACATCCCTTTGACTCATCTGAGTCTTCAGCTTCCAGTTGTGTCCCCTTGTTTCTGTGTTCCCTCTCTGGAACATCCTGTCACTGTCTACCTTGTCGATTCCCAGCAGTATTTTGTATGTCGTTATCATGTCTCCTCTGACCCTTCTTTCCTCCAGTGTTGTTAGTCCTATTTCCCTCAGCCTTTCTTCATAGGACAGACCCCTGAGTTGTGGAACTAACCTTATCGCAAACCTTTGCACTTTCTCTAGTTTCTTTACGTGCTTGACCAGGTGTGGGTTCCAGACTGGTGCTGCATATTCTAGTATGGGCCTGACGTACACGGTGTACAGTGTCTTGAACGATTCATTATTAAGGTATCGGAACGCTAATCTTAGGTTTGCCAGTCTCCCATATGCTGCCGCAGTTATCTGGCTGATGTGTGCTTCCGGAGACGTGCTTGGTGTTATGCTCACCCCAAGGTCTTTCTCATTTAGCGAGGTTTGTGTATACACCAAGAGGTATGCACCCCAGTTTATATATACCGAGTAGTACGTATTATCAGCGTATATACATCGAGAAGTGTGCATATATACATCGACAATTTATCTTAATACAAATTTTGAGCATTCAAATGTTCATGAGAGAGGCGGTCATCGAAACCTGCTTAAATATGTGAAATTTAAAGCCTATCGACTACACTATTACCCAGGGTAACATCCTGAGTTAGTTGGAAAGTCCGCAGAATATTATATTCAATAAATACACAAATATCTATTAGTTTATTATTGTATTATTATTGTTATGTAAAAAATACAGATATTTTTAATAGTATATTTTCATCAAAGAAAATAATAATAATAATAATAATAATAATAATAATAATAATAATAAATGCTAATAATAATTAATAATAATAATAATAATAATAAATCTCCACAATAATTAATACAAGTGTTAGAGTTTGATGAAAGGCCCTAAGATGCAATCACTTAAATATAATAAGTATTGATATAAACATTTGTGGTAAGAATTTAATCTGAATAAATTTATTTGCCAGGGAAAAAAATTGCGTACCAAAGGTGGAGTGCCCAGGAAGGCTGGCGGGCGCACGATGAATTAAGGTTCAGACGCTTTGACATAAGCTTTTCTACTTACATTTTAGGATGAAATGAAAGGCTATATGCAGAAGAATATATTTATTATTAGTATTGATTTTTTATTCAATTGTCTTTCACATGTAAAAGAGTTATTGACACTGGCTTATCCCCAAGGGAGGTACTCTTCATTTGTTATGGCTCTTGATCCAGAGAACTGAGGCTGTCATATATGCTCTTGGGTCATATTCTCCAGCAGGTGCATGACCCCTACAGATTTAGCGTTTCCCCGTATATATAATAATACTGAGAGAGGCTGACATCGTACGTTCAAGTTAAAGACTCACCGCCCCTGGCAGGAAAGTTAGTGTGTTTTGTGCAGTGGAGGAGGAGGGACGTCGCACTCCGCAGCTAGTGTTTCATTACTCTCGTCTGCCCTTTTTTTATACATTAATGACTTGGTAGAAAATAATACACCGGTGTTTTTTTTAATTGTTAGTCGGAATGCTGATTTGAAGTGCGTCATTACTAAGATAGAGATGACCCAACCAATAAACCCAAAATAGTAATTTTTTTGATAAAATTTGTTATAGGTGTAATTTGTTGTGCCAATTATAATAACTCAGCATAATTAACAAGCTGGGATTATCTGACTTAATTTATAAAAAAAGGTAAGTTTATATTCTCCAATTTTGACAATGTAAACTAATTTATTATTATTTTATTTGTTATTATATTTATTATTATTATTTTATTTGTTATTATATTTATTATTATTATTTTTAATATTATTATTATCATAGTTATGGAGAAGCGGTAAATCCACAGGGGGTCATACAGATCCTTTGAAATGGAAGAGAATCAGGTTTGATCCGAGGAAATGGAGGGCAGCTCCATTTCCTTGGCTCAAGAGCCCCTTCATCGGCATCAAGGATATTTACGAGATAAATTAAAAAATAATTATTTCCCTTAACCCCTGGCAATTATACTAATGTGTTTGTTAATTATGTAAATTAGTTGGAATATTAAAATTACCTAGAAAAATAAAATTAGCTGGAAAATTAAAATTAGCTAGAAAATCAAAATGTTAGAAAATTAAAATTAGCTAGAAAATCCAAATTACTTAGCAAATTAAAATTAGTTAATCAAATTAGCTTGGAATCAAAATTTGTTAGAAAATTAAAATTAGCTAGAGAATCAAAATTTGTTAGAAATTTAAAATTAAAAGCTAGAAAATCAAAATTAGTTAGAAAATTAAAATTAGCTAGAAGAATAAAATTAGCTAGAACATGAGCCATGAATTTGGTTAATGGGGTTTAAAGTCTATCTACTACATTATGATTAAGGCTGCATATGATCCTTTCACAACCTGTCAAGAATACTTTATTCCCTAAATTAGGGATTAAACTCTAAGTGTATATATACTGAGAGACACACCTCTTAGTGTGTATACACTGAGACACCTCTTAGTGTGTATACACTGAGACACACCTCTTAGTGTGTATACACATAGACACCTCTTAGTGTGTATACACTGAGAAACACACCTCTTAGTGTGTATACACTGAGAGACACACCTCTTAGTGTGTATACACTGAGACACACCTCTTAGTGTGTATACACTGAGAGACACACCTCTTAGTGTGTATACACTGAGAGACACACCTCTTAGTGTGTATACACTGAGAGACACACCTCTTAGTGTGTATACACTGAGAGACACCTCTTAGTGCGTATACACTGAGACACACCTTTTAGTGTGTATACACTGAGAGACACACCTCTTAGTGTGTATACACTGAGAGACACACCTCTTAGTGTGTATACACTGAGAGTCACACCTCGTAGTGTGTATACACTGAGAGACACACCTCTTAGTGTGTATACACTGAGAGACACACCTCTTAGTGTGTATACACTGAGACACACCTCCTAGTGTGTATACATTGAGACACACCTCTCTGTGTATACACTGAGAGACATACACCTCTCAGGGTGTATATCCTGTGATGGATTTGCTAGGCTGCTCCTGTATAGTGGAAGGTAATATTGTATTTTAAATTAGTTTGCATATTTAATGTGTTCTTAATGAGGCCACTGATGAATGACATGCGATAATTACAGACACATTTAAGACTTATTTTATTTTAGTTACCTTTTAATGGCTTTGTTTTAGTAAAGTTACCCTTTAAGGGAGCTTATTTTATTAAAGTTACCCGTTAAGCTGGCTAGTTTTTATTACAGTTAACATTTAAGGGAAGTTGTTACAGTTTTAAGAGATCTTATTATATTTGAGTTACCCTATAACAGGGCTTATTTTATTTCAGTTACTCTTTAAGGGGTGCCATAAGGCTGGTGACGATCTCTTGATCCTAGGAATTGGGATATACTCTTCCCTGTCTCGGATCAAACCTGACTTGTATAGCCCTTGTGAGTTTAATGCTTTCCAGCGAATATAATAATGAAGGATGTTGCTGTCAAGTTGATTGATGTTGCTGTCAAGATGATATTGCTGTCATGTCAAGTTGATATTGTTGTCAAGTCGATTGATGCTGCTGTCAGTTGATTGGTGCTACTGTCATGTTGAATTATGTTGCTGTCAAGTTCATTGGCAGTGCCAAGTGAATGAAGCTGTCAAGGTGAATGACAGTTAAATTGAATGGAAGTCAACTTAAATGGCACTATTAAGTTGAATGATAATGCCAGGTAGAATTACACGATGTCAGGTTGAATAACACACTGCCAAGTTGAGTGACACTCTAGTAAGTTGAACGACACACAACTATGTTGAATGATACACTGCCAAGTTGGATGACACACTTTTAAGTTGAATGACACACTGCCAAATTGGATTACACATTGCTGAATTTAATGGCACACTGCAAAGTTGGATGACACACTGCCAAGTTGAATGACACACTGCCAAGTTTTATAACACATTGTCAGGTAGCATGACAGTTGCGAGTTGAATGATACTGTCAGGATGAATAAAACTTGTCGAATTGACTGACATAGTGCCAAGTTGAATGACACCGGCTTGTTGAATGCCACTCAAATTGAATTCCATTTCAGAGTTGAATTACACTTCTAAGTCGAGTGCCACACTTCCAGGTTGACTGACACACTAAGTTGAGTGCCACACTTCCAGGTTGACTTGACACACTAAGTTGAGTGCCACACTTCCAGGTTGACTGACACACCAAGTTGAGTGCCACACTTCCAGGTTGACTGACACACCAAGTCGAGTGCCACACTTCCAGGTTAACTGACACTCTGTCAGGCTGATCATCAGTACGTATTTAGAATTACAAATCTTGAAAGAGACCAGACTAGGCATTTATCAATCAAGTAGGGTTTAATGCTCCCAGGTTCACGAGTAAGGAATTTGAATGCTTTCATTGTGTAAGTTTTTGTCGACGATTATTATGTAACTTATTCAAAGCTTCGACCACTTCGTTACTCTTTTTGTTAATAGATTTCAGTCTTGTTTTTTAATTTAGAAATTGTTACAAATGTGGTATTAGAAGGGACTCAGCAAGAACACAAGTTGTATATAAGGACACTTGACTAAGAACACTGACTAATGACCATGACTAAGGACGCATGTCTAAGGCCACGTGACTAATGACCGTGATTAAGGACGCGTGGCTAAGGCCACGTGACTAATGACCGTGATTAAGGACGCGTGGCTAAGGCCAAGTGACTAATGACCATGATTAAGGACGCATGACGAAAGCCAACTGACTAACGACCATGACTAAGGACGCGTGACTGAGACTTGTGAAATATTTAATTCAATGGATAATAGGCGCAATGTGTTTTTACGCTTCCATAACTTGATATAATTATGCTGAATGTTGCTTCATCAAGTTGGTTAATGGGGTTTAAACTACTACACTAGTCATTAAGACTGCATTGTAACCTGTTTACCACCAGCCAAGAAGATCCGAGTAATACATTAGGTGACCTACCAGGAAGCCAGCTAAACTCTCGACGCTTTAGACCGCTACGCTATGGGGAAAGAAACGTTAGGTGTCTAGTGAAAACGTTAGACATGCTTTCCCTAACGCCTGTCTCATTCGGGGAGTGGTAAGCTCAGAGATTAATTTCATTCTCCTCCCGTTTCGATTCGAGCCTCACGAGCAGTACATAAATCAATGCAACCACGGAAACAAGTTCTCACTAGAGCCCTAGCGTTTTTTGCCGTGGTGGTGTAGTGGTCTAAAGCGTGGAGGGTTTAGCTGGCTTCCTGGGAGGCTGCCTAATGTCTCGGCCGGTTGCAGCATTCTTTTCTTTAAAACCACTTATTTCCGCTTCATTAATTTCCAAGTTGATTAATTTGAATTTTGAAGGGAGTGACATACGAGAGTAAGTGTAGAATAAACCCAGTGAAAAGTCGGGGTGCCACAATCACTTACCGTAGTGCTAGATGATGATGCGAGTATTAGCAGATACGAGATGAAGATTTTAATCAAGTAAGTAAAAAAAACAGAAGTTCCATAAGCAGCATTAAAGAATACTGTGCCAGTATCCGTGGTTTCGGACTTCATCAACTTTCTACCAATGGATATAAAATTGTCAAAACAAATGTAGGCTTCAGGAGGTACATGTATCACTTTGCAACATTATCATATCAGTCTGGTTGTGATATCTAGGTAGCCTACATGCGAACCTGGGCTTCAAATGCCTTGATGGCCAGGCAGTTAACATAATTTTGGCCTCAGGTCAGGACGCGAAGGTAGAGCTCTTGGAACCTGTCTCAGGTATTCTCTGACTTGAAATCTGGTTTCAGGTTTAGCCCTATATCAGTATACACACACAAAGTTTATTGGCCTCCCCCTCGGTTATAGAAGGGTAAGGTGATTTTATAAATTAAATGTATAATATATGATTTTTATAACAACTAAACACTTATGTATTGTACTGGTACATAAACAGTGCAGTGTATTGTGGCAAGAGATTATTAGGCTACATTTTTGCTGAAATATAATTTGTGTTGTATCGTGAAGTAACATGACTGTTAAATTTGGATCCCACAGAATAGGCAGGGCAGCTTATTTTAAGAAATAATGCATGTTTTTGGCCTCCATGCTGGGGTTAGATATTTGGGTTCGTACGTTGGGCTACGTGCAGGCAGCAGCAACAGCCTGGTTGATCAGGCCTTGATCCACCGGGAGGTCTGGTGAAGGACTGGCCCGCGGGGGCGTTGATCCCCAGAACATTCTCCAAATCCCAGCTCCTTACTGTTGTCGTTCCTTGTAAATTTGTAAGTAAAACGCAAAATACAGACTGATCAAACCGTTAAGTGTAAATTTTATGGAGAACCGTTACACGGCTAACATGTTATGGAAGAGTAGACGTGGTTGACATGCGTGATAAGGGGTAGGTATTACGTCTCTTTATTACCAGGCAGGTGTTGCCAATTAACCGCGTGTGACAGGTGTGGTGCAGAGTACCTCTCACCTTTTCCACCTCATTTAACGCTTCAGTGAAGGTGCCTTGATTCTGTTGATTGGCTCTTGGTCCAGGGAATTGGATCTCCCATCTACTTTTGATCAAAACTGATTAACTCATTCTACAGCCGCATAGCTCCTGGATTCTGTATCCATCACTGGGTTACTAGCTATTACATAGATATTCAAAACTAGGTGACTAGTGAATATATACAGATGTCCTGTCTAAGGGCAATGTGTGGTGTAAATATTATGCAGAGAATTCGGAGTGTGGAAATTAGGAGGAGGTGTGGAGTTACTAAAATGCAGAAGGCTGAAGAGAGGTTGTTGAGGTGGTTTGGTCATTTAGAGAGAATGGAACAACGTAGAATGACTTGGAAAGAGTATAAATCTGTAGGGGAAGGAAGGCGGGGTAGGGGTCGTCCTCGAAAAGGTTGGAGGGAGGGGGTAAAGGAGGTTTTGTGGGCGAGGGGCTTGGACTTCCAGCAAGCGTGTGTGAGCGTGTTAGATAGGAGTGAATGGAGTCGAATGGTTTTTGGGACCTAACGAGCTGTTGGAGTGTGAGCAGGGTAATATTTTGTGAAGGGATTTAGGGAAACCGGTTAGCCGGACTTGAGTCCTGAAAGGGGGTGTACAATGCCAGCACTTTAAAGGAGGGGTTTGGGATAGTGACAATTTGGAGGGACTTCTAAACTGTCGTATCTGAGCGCCTCTGCAAAGACAGTGATTATGTATGAGTGATGGTGAAAGTGTTGAATGATGAAAGTTTTTTCTTTGTTGGGTTTTTCTTTATTTTTGGGTCACCCTGCCTCTATGGGAAACAGCCGACGTGTTAAAAAAATCCAGGACTAGGTTACTAGTTAATATACACAAGTATCTAGTTAAGCACGACGGAGAGAGCATTGGGTTAATAACTATTTAAGCACGACAGTGTCTCCCTCGTTGCAATATTTCTCACTTCAGGAGGGACTGAAATGTCAGTCATCCTAACGTTTCTCTCCTGTGTGCGGGATTTTGGTGAATTGTTCAAGCCACGGTATTATGAAATTTTATTCTTTTTCTTCAGTAAATGTCTTAAGATTTCTAGTTTTTCCCACTTGCTATAAATTATATTAGATTCTCATTTACTGGAAATACAGGTTAATTTAACTTACGTTAGCCTAACCCAGTGATTCCCTAAATTTTTTGTGTCGTTGTTGGAGACCCTGAACGCAATCTTGTCCTGGCCTGGCGACCCTAAAATGCTGGTAGCTATGGACAGTGTTAATAATTAAGAGTATATAGATGCTAAATTATCCACAACTATCCCACTTCAGTTACTATTTCAGTACTGAACAAAAAGGCACAGTACCGTGACTGGAACAATACACAAAGGAGAGAGAAGCTTACGACAACGTTTCAGTCCGACTTGGACCATTTAAAAGTGACTGTAAATGATCCAAGTCTGACCGAAACGTCGTCATAAGCTTCTCTCTCCTATGTGCGGGTTATTTATGTATTCCATTTCAATAATCATCCATGTGTCTGGAGTAATCCCTTATATCACTTTGTTTTTAATCCTTCCCGCGACCCACAGGATCATCCTTGCTACCATGGGTTTGACAACCAGAGGTCAACATATGGTAGGCCGAAATTTTCAGTACTCCTATTTTTTTTGTTTCAGTGTGGGTTTATTTGTGCTATTTGAATACACGTTAAGGAACGGAACATTTGGAGTAACAGTTTTGATTTGTGTTTAGCAAGTTAAAGCGAGGGGAGGATAAGTCTTGATTTACATGTGAAATAGGGTAAGAAATGCTAAATGATGGGGAAAATGTCCGATGCTAAGAACACCATCCCCAACCCTAGTAAGGGATGGGGATGATGGAAAGCGGTAGGATGCCAGCTGCAGGATGTTGCACAAAGGGAAGAGAGAGCAACTGTACCTCTGACATACAGCTCACACCAGATGTCTTCAACACGATTATGCGATTACTGCAGGGGCCAGTCAACCCATACTGGGATCATCTTTTGGGAAATGGGAAGGAGACATGGAGTGTGAAACTGAAGCTTGTTAAACTTTTTGCACTTTGACAGGACTGTTCGCATTTTCTTTGTCTCGTGATCATGCAAGATGATAGATAAATCTTACAAGATTCTATTTATATCCAGTATGCACTTTACTCAGTAGTTCTTATACCTGTAATATTTCCTTCCCAGCTATTTTAGCTACTGGGTTAAGCCCTGGTACTATCTCTTCCTCTCATAACCTTCCTCTCACCATCTATTCTTTCCCTATCCCCACTTCCCCGCTCACCCCGCTCTGTAGTCTAGCTCCCAGAAACTATCTTTAGGCAGTAGGAGTAGTAATAATGATAGAATTTCCGACAAAAATGTTAGGTGAATGGACACAGATGCAGCTAATGTGACATATTATTGTGGCAACGTTTCGCTCCCCAGGAGCTCTGTCAAGCCGTTACCTCTTGGAGAGCGAAACGTTGCCACAATAAAATGTCACATGAGTTGCATCTGTGTTCAATTACCTAACATATCTTCAGGTAGCCTATAGGTAATAGATACCGACAAATTGGTTTCGAAAGACAGTGAGCAAACACTAGGACATATTTATTATAAAACGTTTCGGTCTTGGGACCTAGTGTTTACTCACGTGTCTTTCTAAACCAGCCTATAAGTAACCATGGACTGCCTTTGGACGTGAAGAATTATTTCTCTGGAGATTGACCCGTTAGGCTTGTGTTTGCTCATGCTCTGACACTTACCATCAGTTAATGTATTAGACATTCAAGTATGTGGTTTTTCTGCCTCTTTGTAGAATTAAAATCTTTATATTGCTTATATCAGTGACGTGTGGATGTGTCATCATATAGGATAACATGTTTATGTGTCATCATATAGGTTGACATGTTTGTGTCATCATATAGGATAACATGTTTATGTGTCATCATATAGGATAACATGTTTGTGTCATCATATAGGATAACATGTTTATGTGTCATCATATAGGATAACATGTTTATGTGTCATCATATAGAATAACATGTTTATGTGTCATATAGGATATGTTCATGGTATTGTAGTGTAGATTTACTACTGCACATTCAGTCCAGGAATTACATGCCAACTTAATGGTGATCAGGGCCCTTGATGCTGGTGATAGGCTCTTGAACTAAGAAATAGGTACCACGCTGACTAGCCTTCGAATCAAACCTGATTACTTCCCATTCCCCAGGCTCTCTATGGCCCCTAATATCGGGTTTAGCGCTTCTCTATCAGCATAATAATAATAATAATAAATGGCGATGCGGGGAAATGAATAATTACATTTATCATTTCCAAAATTAGCTTATTTCTCTCCCTTTCATTTTTTTTCTTTACATAGGGTTTTATAACAAGGTTAGGTTTAGGGTTGCTAACTTTATTTACATGTTTAGAGCTGTTACCTACATCAGCCCAATTCTCTTTCTCTTTACCCATAACTTGGTCCCTACTCACTCCTCCTCCCCATTTTTGCCATTCATATCGCCTAACAAAAATAAAAGTAGCCTCTGATTTTTTTGAGAACTGCAAAAATTTATTCTATGGACAATACTGAATATAAGGCAATACTGAATATAAGGCAATAATTTTTTTTTTTTTGGTTGGGGGTGGGGGACTACAGAAATGTATTCTCTGAGTAATGAATATCAGGCAATACGATATTGATTGATTTTTGTGGGGGGAGGGAGGATGTGAGGATAAGCTGTGAGAATATGGAAAGGTCACAATAGAAGTTAGGGGAGCCAGGAAAGTTGTACTCGGAGGAAGGTGGAATGTTGGGAGACAAGTAAGGTAGGAAAGATTCTGAAAATAGCTCATAAAATAGCCTGCGGGACTTGGTAGTGGCGATATCCGATAATGACCAGCGGTTTAAAGTACAATGGAGAGGCGGCGACCACCACGTGTAGGAACGTCACAAACTTTTTCGGCTCCTGTACTAACCCGTCCTCTGAATCGTTGGTTCTTCAGTGCGCTTACGTTCCTCGATTTCTGAACGATCTACGCCGCTGCACATTCCCGACCTAAGAGTTATTTAAGTTGCTTCAACGTTAAAAATATACGCCTAACTGCCAAAATTTGAAAATAAAAAAAAAATTGAAGTAGCAGTGGCAGGGTGAACACATGCAACATACTGGCGTGACGTAATTCATTGAAAACCAAAAAATTATTTTGTACGATGACAGTTATGAACACCTTTATGCCTACTGCCCAGAAATAGCCACCATTATTATTATTATTATTATTATTATTATTATTAGTGTCATGGTGAAAAGTTAAACCCGTATCAATTAAGGCAATAGGTTTGATCCAAGAAAGCGAAGGGGAACTCCAAATCCTTGGATCAAGGGCTGCTTAACGTCCAGGTACCTCTCCTTGACGGGTTGAGGTGCATATATGCGACTAGCATCAATAACCTGGTTGTTAAGACCCTCCACCAGGATGCCTTGTCTGGGACCAGGCCGCGGGGGCGTTGACCCTCGGAACACACTCCAGATGTACCAAGTCATTCAGGCAAAACGTACAGTAACTGGACAAACCTACATTTTAAATCTTTACACACCTTTGGAGTACTCTAACAGGCCTACTGGCCTATGCTAGGCAGTGTACAACACTTGGTATAGTTATTGTGGAAACGTTTCGCTACACAGTGGCTTCATCAGTCCAATACAAATAAGAATGGTGAAGATTAGAAGGGTTTGAGGTAGTCAGTCCTCCAGCCTGGGGTCGATGTAATTAGTATATCAACTTGTCGGTTCTCTGAACCATTTATCTACATGCGAGACAGATTTAACTCGTCCACACTACTTGGAAGATTGTTCCGCGCATCTGTAACTAATGCTAAACCGTAATTCCCTGTATCGTTTCAAAGTCTATATTTACCCAACCTGAATCCACTGCTGCGAGTCCTGTCTTGGTTGGACATTTTCACCACGTTGTTTATATCTCCTTTATTTATTCCAGTTTTCCATTGGACACTTCAGTCATATCCTCTCCCCCTTCAGTTCTAAGCCTTTCCAGAGAGTGGAAATTCAGCACCTTCAGCCTATCTCATCAACTTCTCTGTTAACATAGGTATTTTTCTTCGGATTAGTCTGGATTGTTTCAGCAATATATATTCAATGGTTGATTGGCAGAACGTCGACAAGTAGGGTAATGGACACTTATAGCAGAACAAAAGTTTAGACGTTTCTCACGATTCATGAAATCGTAATAACACGATTCCAAGCACATCACAGAACACGTGGGACTCGAACCGATGGCAAACTAGTCCTGAAACTCGCAGGACTCGCCTGCCTTGGGTTCGATTCCCCCAACCTATTCTGTGATTAAACAACGTTTCGCTCAAAGCTCACCTTTCAGCGAAACGTCTTATAAAAGCTTACTGTGCTTAAAGTGTCATTGCAATACCCAACTATATTCCAATCTGTCTTGTTTTTTTTACGTTTCCTTAGTAATACAGGAGCAGAATATGCTAATGGTATGAAAACAAGAACAGAATGCTGGTCATGGCATCTTATTCATGAATTAATATAGTCACTGGTGGGTGAAACGTATTTATAAATTAAAGGTTATAAGCCCGTATATTGTATCTTATTTACAAACCATTCCTTGTGGTAGGAATTTGCTTATCCCTCATTTCTCTGCTCTCCAACATTCATTTTCTCATTCTAGTTAAGAATGCTTTATTTGTGGATACAGGTGAGCTCATTCCATTATCTTATTCTATCACACATTCACTACATCATCTGATCCTACTATCATATTTATCCTGCGCACACATGGTACATGCTTCCTCAACGTCTAATAAACCAAGTAACATGTTTTTACGTCTAGAGACTCATTACTGCAGTATCATTTGCATGTACCAACATCCCCATCCATATGAGTGTCTTTCCAGAATAATGTCTTTGTCTTTAATACGCCCCATGACCCGCCTTGGTGCTCCAGTCGTTGAATACAATGCATGACAGTAACACGAACCCACCAGCCACTCTTTCCTGGACCCCTCTCCAGTGGTCAACTGCTTACTCACTCCTCCCGCTTTACTTAACAAAATTTGATACATTGGCAATATGCTGTTACTTATTCTATATGATAGTTGTAGAGTTGGAACAAAAGCTGTTTCCCTGTCATATTCCATTACACAGGATAGGTTACTTAAGTATATAGAGTAGAAATGTGTTAGCCTGAGCTGGGAGAGTTTAGTAGTGTCAGCCTGAGCTTCCCGGGAGGCTTCAGTAGTCTATAAACGATTTAGAAAACCAAGTTGATAAACGAAACACCTGTGCAACACTTGACTTTCTGTATTGTGGAAGCATTACGCTAGTCAGTGGCTTCATCAATCCAGTACAAAGAGGAACGGTGCAAAATGAGGAGTTTGAGGTAATTAGTCCCTCAGCCTGGAGATGTGTTCCATCCATCAATCTTGTTAAAAGTACAAGTTTTGGTTTGGTAAGGTTTGTCAGGAAACAGGACAAGTGTTTCGTGACACGGGTCTTAGTCATATGATGACCCGCCGATGGCGCTTTTGGTCATCTGACCAAGGCCTTCCACTGGCTTACCGGTCCACCTCTTTAAAAATTATGGTTATGATTATAACCATATCATATTTTGTGTACACAACATAAGTGCGGAGTAGGGGGTTATATACAGGAGACAGGTGAGGTGAAGCAGTTGTAGGCGGCGTCACCAGTGGACAGATCCACTAGTGGAAGGAGACCGGGCATGCCTGTAGGTTAGGAAAGCGTTGGAGAATTCCCTGTGTCAAGATTCCTATTTATATAGTTTTCTAAACTATATAAATATTTTACAAAACCAACAAGTTGATGAATGAGACACTTGTGGCTTCGTAATGATGCCATTGGCTGGCGAAACGTTTCCACAATAAAAATAGGAAGAGGCGGAAATATTTATTGTGCGGTATATCAATCATGTATAATAATATAGACGAGAGTTGACAGAGTTGTATGTACGTTTGCTGTTTTACAACGTCGAGTCAAGAGGTAGGAGGGTAGCAGCACGTCTGTCTCGAGACTAGCAAACCCATGTATCGAGCCTCCATTATCTTATGCTGAAAGATCCCCAGGAGTTTAGCGCTCCACATAATAGTTGTATGCTTGCATGACAACAAGGGAAGGGAGGGAGGGAGGAAGAGGAAGCAGGTGGGAGGAGGAACAAAAAGTCACTTGGGTAATATTTACGCTGCAGCGGTTCACCCTGGGCCCGGGACACTAATCACAGGGTAACGTAATGCACTGACGTTCATTACGTTACCAGTGGCTGCCATACTTCCCTGTAATGATTGCTCATCACCAAAACTTTAAAATACGGTCAAAACTCTCCGAGTGTTATGTGTTATATCGTAGCAAAATTTGTGGCTCCAAATGACTTACTAATGATGTTAGTGAAGAAAAATCATGTTGAAAACAGGCTTTTATCGAGGCAACGTTACAATAACGGAAACTGTTTTGCAACATGTGTCTTCAAATGATAGACACAAATGCAGTATAACGCGGTCCTTTATTGACAACGTTTCCCCCACACAGTGGTCTTTATCAAGTCACAAACAGATCTACCTGGGGACTTTTTGTGATAAAGCCCACTGTGGGGGAAATGTCAATAAAAAATCGCATTATAGTGCATTTGTGTCTTTATCCATCGTGTCGGTATTTTGTACTATTTCTCTCCACGTGTCTTCAAAATTTGTTGTGGTGGCCCCGTCAATACGTATGAGAATGATGACAGATTTCCAGGTTATGATAGCTGTCTCGTTCTGTAGGACACTGGCAACAACAGCCTGGTTGACCAGGCAGTCAGCAATAAAAACCGGCCACTAACCTAGGAACCTATCCTAGCAAATATTTACGTAATATGAAATAATTTCCCAAACCTGTTAAATAATTTGTATAATTTTAGTTATTTTCCATAGCGGAGAGGAGTCTTAAAGTGACCAGTTCGATTCATTTTCACTAGACAACAAAACTATATATCTGTTATCTGTTCGTGGTTCAGGGATCATCATTCCCTCGACTTGGTCTCAGACTAGGCCTCCTAAGCTGAAAAAGTAATATTGTAGGAATAAAAAGTAACGAGAAGCATTAAAGATAAGTGAATAATTAAAGGTTTGTAAAATTTACCTGACATTTTAAATGTTCAAGAGGGAGAAAGAAAATACCAACAATCCAGCCAGAGTGCAAAACATTTAACAGGTTACTGTTTTTTATTCATACACGTGGAGTCTGGTGGGTGAGAGTGGTTTTGCTCAGACGGGACCAGCTCGTGTATGCCAGCGGCGTCTTATCCACAACCTGAGATAACATGTCAGAAAAACGTACGGGTAGAGCGAGGAAGGTGTGATAGTGAAAAGAATAGCCTTAAGGGTCCTCTCACGCTAGCAAATAGAGAGACCTTATCGTAGGGTTTAGGTGTGGTACTGGTTCTTGACCACTACCTCACCTCTCTCTCTCTCTCTCTCTCTCTCTCTCTCTCTCTCTCTCTCTCTCTCTCTCTCTCTCTTTCTCTCTCTCTCTCTCTTTGCTGGATATTAAGTAATATAACATGAGTTTATTATTATATTCACAATACAGTATTAAATCTGTGTGGTAAATTCAACAAGAAGTATCACAGTGTTAGTCAATTCTTCCTCATTACGAAACCAAAAACTAGTTTTGTTTTTTTAAGTTGGTGTGGCTGTAGGTTAGCAGACTACAATTTCCCAAGGTCTTACTACCGTCCTCTCATACAAGTGTGAAACGAAAGTCTGTTAAACTTCTGAAACTGGCAGGATAGCTGATCTTTTCTTTCTGTCATGAACACGTAAGGTCAGAGGTCAATCTTACAAACTTCTACATGCAGTCAGTATGCACTTACCTTTACCTCACCGTTTCTTAGTAGTTCCTATATTAGTATTTCCTTTCCAGTTTAGTAGGCCAAGTCTCAGGAGGCCTGGTCTGAGGCCAGGCCGCAGGGGCTATGATCCTGGGAATCATTAACTGATATATAACAGAATGTGTGTGAGCTCTCATATTCACAATGTTTTTTCCCGAGCCTAGCCTGCGGCTTCTCTGTTTTCATTCTAACTGGATTTGTTTTGCAAATCCCTTCCTATCGCTTGCTCCAATATTTTAAAATTCATTTCAAAGCCAAAACGTATATATTGTATATATAGTATTTTATCGCATTTGAAGCGGGTTTAAATTGCCTGTGTAGATATTCAACTAATTTTTTTTATTTTAATCCTAGTTTAAATTTGTAATTCCAATTTGAAGGTAGGCAACGCTTTTGCTTCACACACTGAGTATCCATAGTTCGATCCCTGGCAAAGGTGGAAACATTGGGCGTGTTTCCTTATACCTGTTGTCCCTGTTCACCTAGCAAGCAAGTAGGTACCTGGGTGTTAGTAGACTGGTGTGGGTCGCATCCTGGGGATAAGATTTAAGGACCCCCAATGGAAATAAGACTGTCCTCGATGACGCACTGACTTTCTTGGGTTATCCTGGGTGGCTAACCCTTCGGGCTTAAAAATCCCAAAATTTTATCTACTATCTAAACATGAAGCAGATTTTTGGCTGTTGTAAGGTTAGTCAAGAAACAGGACAAGCGGGTCTTAGTCATATGATGACCCACAGCTGGAGCTTCTGGTCATCTGACCAAGCCCTTCCGTTTAATCACCAGAAAATATATGCAGTCCATCTCTTGTGAATGGTTTCACTACAATGGCTGATGCATCTTACGGCCAGGATAGTAACCAATTTCAATGATAGCTGAATTTCAAATAGGGTCCATCCTTTTGAAACACTATTAAGGGATATTGATTTTGATTTCTGTGAGATAACTACAGAATGCCTTTTCAGTTTAGCTTTAACCTTATAAATTTAGTCTTGCTTATGTAATGTGAATTTGTGTTGGGCTGTGTATGTCCTAATTTATCACTTTTTATTTGGTAAATTGGAATGTTAGTTTCATTATGATAACTTGTGAATGCGTCTTCCCTTTCACTTAAAATATTCAACGTTAATATTTATCTGTCTTACAAACTTATGCCGCACTCTGTACTATACCTTATGTGTGCATTGAGGTACAAGGACCTGGGGTTATACAATACGGGATACCTTTCTCGGATCACTCAACGACCAAACTATTAGTTAATACTGTATTTTTTCCTGCCGTTTTCTCTTACGGGGAAACAGGCTGACGTTTCACACACGGGAGGACATAGCAAGTGGGAAGTGCGTGAAGTATTTATAAGGCGAGACATATACTATTTATTTATTTATTGTGTCATGGATATCGTAGGACTGACAAGCCCCCTATTGGGCGAAACGTCTCCTTATAAAATCTGAGTGTTGCAGACATGGATGTCATCGCAAGATCTGCGTTTTTTTCTTCTCTCATGAAAGTCATTAAAATCTTTGGTTACTTTCTCTTCTTTTCTAAATCTGCAGAAAAGCACAGTCATCCCCAGACAGCGGCTGTGTTACAACTCTCACACTATATCAGAGTTATTCTCGTTATCTAAACACTGTAAACAATCACGGTGACATCGCACATCCTTGTCAGAGGGTACATGAGCGGATGTGAGTTAGACCTGCCTAGCATGGGCCAGTAGGCTTACGGCGGTGTTCAATCTTGTGTATAACCTCTTAGAGACTGGGCCACGATTAGCATACGGAGGCTGGAGCTTTGCCTTGTCCCAAATCTACTCACTACCATAACATACTTGACTGAGAGATATGGGAGGAACATAAGAACATAAGAAAGGAGGAACACTGCAGCAGGTCTGTTGGCCCATACTAGGCAGGTCCTACACATTCCATCCCACTAACAGAATATTTGTTCAACCCAATCTTCAATGCTACCCAAGAAATAAGAACATAAGAACATAAGAAAGGAGGAACACTGCAGCAGGCCTGTTGGCCCATACTAAGCTTTGATAATTCTATTTACTCATGTGCAATTCCCACTCAAATCCAACCCCTCTCACTCATAAATTTATCCAACCTAAATTTTAAACTACCCAAGGTCCTAGCTTCAAAAACCCTACTAGGCAGACTGTTATAACTATAAACCTAGTGAAAAGCAGGGGTGCAGTAGACACAATAAGAGAACATTGTATCAGCATCCGTGGCCCCAGATTATTCAATATCTTACCAGAAAGTATCAAAAACACTGGAAAGATAAACACATAAGCAGTATAATGTGATCCTTTATTGACAACGTTTCGCCCACATGCAACATTCTCCATCTGACCCAACATTCTCCATCTGATCCAACATTCTCCACCTGACCCAGCATTCTCCACCTGACTAAATCCTATACATACCCCTGTTTCTTTTATCCAGGTAGATGTTTGTAGACTCGATAAAGCCCACTGCGTGGGCGAAACGTTGTCAGTAAAGGATCACATTATACTGCTTATGTGTTTATCTTTCCATTGTGTCGGTATTTTATACCATTTATTTCCATCAAAAACATTGCTGGGACAACTAGAAGTCTTCAAGAGGAAACTGGGCAAGTATCTTCATCAATTGCCAGATCGACCAGGCTGTGATGGATATGTGGATCAGGGAACCAGCAGCAGCCTTGCTTGGCTTTTTCATCAGGCAAGCACCAAAAGAGCCTGGCTCAAGGCTCGTAGAAAAACTCGAAACTCATTAAAGGTAAAGGTATATCAAAGAGGGTCATTAAGACTTCATTATTATTGCTGTATTCGTCAGGACACAACAAATGTCTCCTGACACGGGTCTACCTTACCACCAGTGAATACTTTAATAACTTAAAAAAGGAATTAAAATAACCTCTCAGTGTATATACCTACTTTTAAATTGTTTGTGAGATATATCATAAGAGGGCACTTGCTTTGTTCAGCCTTATCACAAGCACTCAGGTGTGCTTCCCAGGTCCACAAACAACCCAGGTGGACTACAGTAATAATGGTGTTCATATTGAATTTCATGGACGAATAATGATAACATGGGTGCTATATCCTGTTAGGATCCCCATTTGCATGAGGATCAGTGCTGTGGGATGTTGAATTTTCAGAGCCGGGGGGGAGGGGGTTGTGCTAGGATGTTATCATCACCACACAACCACCACTCACCTCTACAGCATCACGCACCACTACACACGTCAGAATTACCACATCACCACCATAACACTGCCACATCACCACACACCATAACACTGCCACATCACCACACACCACCACATCATCCCACACCGCTACAGCACTACCGCATTACACACCACAGCACCACAACACAATACGACCACCACCACGCAACCATAACATCACCACGACACCACACAACACCACCACAACATGACTACAACATAACCTTAACATCACCAAGCACTAGGCTTCCTCACGTCCCTCGCTATGCAAATCACAATGAGGGATGAACCCAGCTGCTGGCCTCTAACACATTGATAAATACATGTTGAACACGCTCTCCTGGCCCTACTTTGTGATGCATGATGCTTGTACACCCGCATGACGCCTCCACCCACGCCAGGTGTGGCGTGGGACCTCGCCCTCCCATGTATAGGCATACGTATTGGGTCCTCTCCATCCCATGTATAGGCAAAGGTATTGGGATCTGCTTTTCGCATGAATAAACCAAAGCGTTGAGACCCTGGAAGGCTCGTCAAGGAGGTATTACAGAGCTTTATGCAAGAGTAAGGGTTTTGAAACTTCTTGATGAAAGATTCCGTAAATATTCAGCTTAGAGACAACGGAAGACTGAGTAGAAGCGCCCTGAAGTACTCAGTTTAGAGGCCACGGAAGACTCAGTGAAGGTACTTTGGAGGGGCTCTGTAAGCCTCGACGGAAGGGTCCTTGAAGTGTAACAGGAGAGGCCACTTCAAGACTCAATGTAAAAGGGCCTGGAAGTCGTAATGAGGGTGTGCTCAAACAAAGGTGTGGGTAGAGAAGGAAGGAGGGAAGGAGAGAGAAATAGGACCCACCATAGCAGTTCTCGTGGGCTGTTGTCATAACACTGGGTGAATTCATAGGCTGGAGCGTCTCTGTACCACCCTCAAGGGTGGGTGGAGTACCTGAAGGGAAGCTTCTCCTGCTTACATAATGGGAATGGAGTGCATAATAGAAATGTTAAACTTGCTTCTTCTTCATTCCGCTGTTTATTTTTGTTCAATTTACATTCCACTTGTTTTAAAGGTATGCGTCAAGTATATTAAGTATTAACATTTCTTAAACGCAAACAAATAAATTACGCCAGGATTACCTTTGTCATCTGTGGAGAGCAGAGCTAGGCTACATTGTCTAAATGAGGCCTTACCAACCTCAAGGTTACCCGAAGACGATTTCATGACCTGCTCAACTAGACTGTTGATGCTAGCCTTACGCTGTTTAACATGTGCACCACAGTCTGGGTGATCAGGAACTGACTTAAGGAACTTCTAAAGTTCTCTCTTGAGGACAGCTGGAGGTCTCGTGATAATTCCCCATATGCATGAAGGGAGGAGTGTTTGTTAAATGAGTTTTAATATAAACAAGTCAGATATTGCTCTCAGTATGAAGCTGTGTAATTTGTAAGCTTTATTGCAAACTCTTAGCTCTTATGTAATTTATTACAAATTCTTAGCTCTTATTAAGTTTTATTACGAACTCTTAGCTCTTATGTAAGTTTTATTACAAACTCTTAGCCTTATGTAAGTTTTATTACAAAATCTTAGCTCTTATGTAAGTTTTATTACAAACTCTTAGCTCTTATGTAAGTTTTATTACAAACTCTTAGCCTTATGTAAGTTTTATTACAAAATCTTAGCTCTTATGTAAGTTTTATTACAAACTCTTAGCTCTTATGTAAGTTTTATTACAAACTCTTAGCTCTTATGTAAGTTTTATTACAAACTCTTAGCTCTTATTAAGTTTTATTACGAACTCTTAGCTCTTATGTAAGTTTTATTACAAACTCAACTCTTATGTTGTTTTGTCTTCATATTTTTGCAAACCAGAGCTAAATCCTCTCATACCTAGTTTGATAACGTTCTATATTATTTGGTTTATATCTTATAAATTTATTTATTATCTGCCTCTTTATTCATCAGGCTTGTAACTTCATATGTCATTCAAATTCATTATTACTTCTTTCCTAGTAATATTTCTATATCTTGGCATACCATTTATGTTAAACATTATTTGCCTTGTAAAAAAAACTAGTAAGCGGGAGATGGAATCCACAAGAATTATACATTAATACGTTTATCTCTTATTTTGCTTATTTATTCATGTCTTCTCCAGTGAGCAAGTTCTTCATGCGAGTCAAGTTCGTTCATTGATGACATGAATCAGTAATGATTTAAGTATTAGGCTCATGGACGCAGACGACTTGAATGCCTTTAGAATGGCGAACAGTCCAGTTTATGGTGTAGAATCCCAACTGTTAAGCACTAGGAATACCAGACTCCTTCCTTGTGTAGCATCACATTCTCACACCACATTCACATTTAAACATTTCCTCTCTTGTTTTTTTCTCTCGGCTACCTTCTTGCGTGGAGTATTGGGAATATTTTTGTAAGTATGGTATGAACCTTGATAATAGATATGACAAATTGATTTAAAAAGACATGTGAGCAAACACCAGGACATATTTATTAGAAAACGTTTCGGTCCTGGGACCTTGATCAGTTCTGAAGTGATCAAAGTCCTAGGACCCAAACGATTTCTAATATGTCCTGGTATTTGTTAACTGTACGTTTGTGTCGGTGTTAATAACCGTTTACAACCTTAACTTAGGTGGATTTAATATTTAGAAAATTATATATTTATTGGTGGATATATTAAAGAGGATAAGTTTAAGAACACCTCCCTGGAGTGTAGCCTAATGACTCTTCTTTAGTCTCAAGTCTGAATATTGGTAGAGGACTTGTAGTTGAAGAACCTAAGCAAGAACGTAGTAGTAATAGGTGCAGGATAATCTTTTGGACTGGGCAACTATGATTACACTACGTAGGCTGTTACCTACATTAATTTGGGAGAAATCCTGTAGAGTAACTACTTTCTTTTTCGCCTTCTCCTCCTCCTCCTTCGTCGTCGTCGTCGTCGTCGTCAGGTGATATCCCAGTATGCAGAATAACCACTGTGAGAAAATAGTGAATTTCCAATCGCTTTCGTGATTTCTCACAGTATAAAGCTCCTAGATAATGTAAGAAATTACGAAAGTGCTTGGAAGTTCACTATTTTTTCACATTGGTTGTTTTGCGTGTGTGTGTGTGTGTGTTTGTTTTAGGCTTACGCACTGGCTTCGCTTTTCACCACGACTACGAAGGTCTGTCTACCTGGAGAGCGCTCCGAGGGTCAACGCTTCCTCGGCTTGGTCCCAGAGCAGGCTTCCTGGTGGATCAGGGCCTGATCAACCAGGCTGTTGGTGCTAGCCCCACTCGCTCCAACGTTTGCACCAGTCTGGCTGATCAGGAACAGCCTACCACTCACCTCACATGTGAGCCGTAGGCTCACATATGAGGGATAAGCACACTGTCAGTGTCAGACTTTCATAGGCTGTACTGGTTTAATAACCCTCCGGGGTTAATAATCCCAAGAATGTCTTCAAGTCTCCCGTCCGGATGAACCCCAGGGAGGTAGGACCTCCACGGGAGAGGCGGTGGTGGAAATTGTGCGCCCGCGGTAATCCTTTAGACAAGATCTGCTTATCTCTTGCCTCTGTAATTACCTTCAGCCCTCATGACCTCAATTATTTACTTGCGGTGTGTGTGTGAGTCACAGGTGGAGAGGAAAGACTAAAGAGTGTCAGGAAACGTCTCACTTCATGATAACCTTTTGCTTATTGTCACCTAACCTATGCTTGTTTCACCGTGTCCATGTGATAGGGCTGCTGACTCTACCATAGGGCTGTAAACGGTACATCATCTGTACAAACTTCGGCACTCCTTGGAGAGCCAGTGACGGGTCACCATCTAGCAAAGACCCATATCAGGACTTCGTTCCTGACGAATATATGATCATCACACAACTTATGACGATGTTTCGGTCCGTCTTGAACCATTAATACGTCACAACCCAATCACATTATTGTGCCCTTTTATTAGTTATGATCATCATCGCCTGTTCTTGATCTCGCAATTGCATTACTTTACATATGTGACCAGTATTTTTCCGAGCCTAACTTCATGAGGCTCAATTTCCTTATATAAGAGCACCACGCCTCAGATGCTCTTTTGGAGTCACTTTTATTTTTTCTCTTGGTTGTATATCTACTGCGTTTACCCTTCGAGGAGGAGAAGTGGGGCCTTGATGCTGATGAAGGGCCCTTGATATGTTTCACATCCTTGGAGTATTTTTAACATAGGAGACTCGAGCCTCCGATATCCTTACACGTGCTGACCCTGTTCACCCAGCAGTAAACAGATGCATGGGTGTTAGTCTCCTTATACCTGCTTACCCTGTTCACCTAGCAGTAAACAGATGCATGGGTGTTAGTCTCCTTATATCTGCTGACCCTGTCCACCTAGCAGTAAACAGATTTATGGGTGTTAGTCTCCTTATATCTGCTGACCCTGTCCACCTAGCAGTAAACAGATTTATGGGTGTTAGTCGGCTGTTGTGGGTCGCATCCCGGGAAAGAGTACCTAAGGACCCAAACAGAAAAGGCTACACTGCTTAGTTCTAAGGTTTTTCTTGGTTAATAAGTCGAAGAAAATCTTTTCTTCTTTTTCTTCTTCGTGTGCATTTGACGATGGAGGCTGTTTATTACAGTTCGTCAAGGAAGGTCCCGTACGCTAACACACTGGGCCTGACCGTGCGGTGGAAAAACACAGTATAAGGCGAGCTTTTATTGACAACGTTTCGCCCACACAGTGGCCTTTATCAAGTCACACACAGACCTGACCGTTGTGGTCTTGACGTCTGATCCATCTTAATCCAGGGACTCTTGAGCTCCCAAGAGAGCATCACTCTTAGACAGCTAATCTAAAGCTTCTTAGGGAAATACTGTAGCTCATTCAGCAGTGTTAAAGTTAACAAGGCTCACTTGATTAGCGATCCTTCAGGGTTAATGACCCATTTTTTCTTCAAAACTAAGATGATTTTTGAGAATTTTCAATAATTGTGTGTGAGAACCTTCAAAAATAAGGATAATTTAAAAATTTCTGTACTTATTTAATTTCCTCTACTTCTTCCTTTAATAATAATAATAATGGCTTTATTCTGATGGTGCCAGATCCCTGAATGTGTATGTAATAATATTGTCAGATTCATGTGTGTCTGTGCTGATCCTAGCATATCATGAATGACGTTCTTCGTACATACTTAATACTCTACTAGTTCTTATCCAGAACAAAATATATTTAATAAAAAATAATCGTTATTTATTTTTGTATTTTTTCAGTGGTAATTTCGGTTTCACCCTCCCCTCAAAACAAAAAAAAATATGAAAATGGTGTAAATGTGGTTCAGCAGAAGACAAAAATCGCTTGGTAATATTGGTAGAATTGCCGACAAAATGTGTCTTTTTTACCTTGATAGGAAAAATTAATAAATTATGGCCAGGTAGAAGATAAATATTGGAT
The DNA here is from genome assembly GCA_009830355.1 of Cherax destructor. Lineage (NCBI taxonomy): Eukaryota > Metazoa > Arthropoda > Malacostraca > Decapoda > Parastacidae > Cherax > Cherax destructor. Next base: position 58,574 of record WNWK01000597.1, read on the forward strand.
TACTTAGTGGAAGGTAAACACCAGGTCTCCCCATGCTAATAGCCTGACCTGGAAGAAGCCTTTACCTGGAATCTGTCTGGGGAGGATTCAGAGGTGTCTGATCATCCAATGTTTTGAAAGTAGTTAGGTAAGATTTGTCAGGAAAGAGGACAAGTGTTTCCTGACACAGATCTCAGACATATGACCCGCAGATGGAGTTTTTGGTCATCTGACCGAGGCCTTCCACTGGCTTACCCCTCTACCCCTTTAAAAATTATGGTTATGATTATAAGTGGTATGGAGAGGTTTAGATGGCACATAATGTGTCTTTTTGTTAATGGGTTGAGTAGTAAGTCAGGGGAAGACTTAATGCAGGTCATCATACGACTAACACTTGCGCCAGGAGAAATTTTCCCGTTTTTCCTGTTTTTGTTTTTTCCTGACAAACAAAATACCACCAGCACCATTCCCTCTCCCTCTCCTCTACCTCTCACTTTCTCTCGTCCTTTCCCTGATCCATTAGGCTATTAAGATCACTATATTTAGAAGATAATATTTATCGCAATAGTGAAGAAAGATGATAATAGACAGACACAAACAGAATAAGAGAAACATCAGTTACTAAAATGATTATATACTTTATTAAGTATCATCTTCTCTTTCATTTCCCAATGTAGTTTTTCATATATATATATATATATATATATATATATATATATATATATATATATATATATATATATTATATATAGTACAAAAGATTTAAGAGATACATTGTTGATATAAAGATGGCATATACAGTACACGAGGTGTGAGAGATACATGTCTAGTACATATTATTACATGTTTGTCACTGATTATAATGCGAAAATCTCTCATCCAGCTCCTCCGAGCTGGGGCGCGTGCCCAGAATACAGCATGCATTACCCCTCTGAACAGCAGCGCTGAGTCGCTGGAACAGAAAACTAGCTATATATATAGAGAGAGATATATATAATGGGGTCTACCTCTGGTGCAAATTGTGGGACCCATAGCCTCGGAGAAGTGGATAAAAAGGCTTCAAGGAAGAATATTTATTTGGATTTCTTATATATATATATATATATATATATATATATATATATATATATATATATATATATATATATATATATATATATATATACATAATATATATATAGGTGGTGTTGGGGAGGGAAGATGGTAATATCTGTAAAAGGCTGCAGGAAAGCGGTTAGCCTGTGGGTGCATTTTGCAATCGTGGCGGGGATGTGGGATGTTGCGGTGGAGCGAGTCATCATCGCCTCGTGATGTTACTATTAATTTGCTTGTCTTGTTTACAGGTGAGACAAACAGAATGAAGCGAGACGTCAACGTGTGTATGACGCTGCTCGGTGAGGGAGTGCAGGACTGCAGGTAAACTTGTAGTATTTTAAATTATGCCAGTGGATGATAGTGGTTAGCTCATTGTGCACCATCATATCCATCCTGTGGATGGAGTTGGTTAGTTTATTGTGTGCCACATATCCATCTCGTACGCGATAGTGGCTAGTTTATTGTGCACCCCATATCCATCCTGTAGATGATAGTGGCTAGTGCATACCTTATTCATCCTGTGGATGGTAGTGGCTAGTTTATTGTGCACCCCATATCCACCCTGTGGAAGGTAGTGGCTGGTTTATTGTGCACCTCATATCCATCCTGTGAATGGTAGTGGCTAGTTTTTTGTGCACCTCATATCTATCCTGTGGACGGTAGCGCAAGAGCATATGGATACACAAATGGCTTAGGAACTAGGCTCCAAGAAGATTAACAGCAGTACATCTGGATATATATCTACAGTTTGTTTCATTTGTTGCAAACAGATCTAGGATATAAGCTTAAAATGTCCGGTGTCTTATTTACATTAATAAATAAAATACCATGATATAACACATTGGTTACTTTTAAAAGTGGAGGTTGTAGCTTCTGCCAAGAATGGTCTCCATTTTCTGTGTAAACGAGTCGTCCTAACCGTTTATTTTCTTTTATTTTTCATTTAATTACTAACTTCTTATCACTTACTGTGGTTCTTGATGTCTTCTGCAGCCACACTAGTGTCTCTGGTAGCAGTGTCTGTCTGGACTGTGTACTCGTATAATTTTATTCTTCTAGAGATGCTCATCTTGTAGGGCCCGTTCACGCAGACTAGAAATTGTGTAGGGTTGTGTTGGTATGTGTTTGTGTGTATGTTAGTTATCATTTTGTCATAGAGTGTGTGTGTGTGTACTTGTCTATTTGTGGTTGCACGGGTCGATTCATAGCTCCTGGCCCCGCCTCTTCGCTGATCGCTACTTGGTCCACTCTCCCTGCTCCAAGAGCTTTATTGTACCTCTTCTTAAAACTATGTATGGATCCTGCCTACACTACTTCACTCTCCGGACTATTACACTTCCTGACAACTCTACGACTGAAGAAATACTTCCTAACATCCCTGTGACTCGTCTGAGTTTTCAGCTTCCAGCTGTGACCCCTTGTTGCTGTGTCCCATCTCTGGAACATTCCGTCCCTGTGTGTGTGTGTGTAATCACCTATTTTGTGGTTGCAGGGATCGATTCACAGCACAGTGTACTCACCTAATTGTACTCACCTAATTGTGGTTGCAGGGGTCGAGACTCAGCTCCTGGCCCCGCCTCTTCGCTGTCCGCTACTGGGTCTCTGCTCTCCCTGCTTCATGAGCTTTATCATACCTCGTCTTAAAACTATGTATGGTTCCTGCCTCCACTGTATCTTTCTCTAGACTATTCCACTTCCTGACTACTCTGTGGCTGAAGAAATGCTTCCTAACATCCCTTTGACTCATCTGAGTCTTCAGCTTCCAGTTGTGTCCCCTTGTTTCTGTGTTCCCTCTCTGGAACATCCTGTCACTGTCTACCTTGTCGATTCCCCGCAGTATTTTGTATGTCGTTATCATGTCTCCTCTGACCCTTCTTTCCTCCAGTGTTGTTAGTCCTATTTCCCTCAACCTTTCTTCATAGGACAGACCCCTGAGTTGTGGAACTAACCTTGTCGCAAACCTTTGCACTTTCTCTAGTTTCTTTACGTGCTTGACCAGGTGTGGGTTCCAGACTGGTGCTGCATATTCTAGTATGGGCCTGACGTACACGGTGTACAGTGTCTTGAACGATTCCTTGTTAAGGTAACGGAACGCTAATCTTAGGTTTGCCAGTCGCCCATATGCTGCTGCAGTTATCTGGTTGATGTGTGCCTCCGGAGACGTGCTTGGCGTTATACTCACCCCAAGGTCTTTCTCCTTTGCCGAGGTTTGTAGCCTTTGTCCGCCTAGCCTGTACTCTGTCAGCGGTCTTCTTTGCCCTTCTCCGATCTTCATGACTTTGCATTTGGTGGGATTGAATTCGAGAAGCCAGTTGCTAGACCAGATGTCAAGCTTGTCCAGGTCTGTTTGAAGTCCTGCCTGGTCCTCTTCCGATGTGATTCTCCTCATTAATTTCACATCATCTGCGAACAGAGACACTTCTGAGTCTATCTCATCCGTCATGTCATTTACATATACCAAGAATAACACTGGTCCTAGGACTGACCCCTGCGGTACGCCGCTCGTCACAGGCGCCCACTCTCATCACGCACCATTACCCGTTGTTGCCTCCCTGTGAGGTATTCCCTGATCCATTCCAGTGCCCTTCCTGTTATACATGCTTGTTCTTCCAACTTCTTTACTAATCTCATGTGAGGAACTGTGTCGAAGGCCTTCCTGCAGTCCAGGAAAATGCAGTCAACCCACCCTTCTCTCTCTTGCCTTACCTCTGTTACTTTATCATAGAACTCTAGGAGGTTTGTTACACAGGATTTGCCTTCCCGGAATCCGTGCTATCTGGTGTTTATTATCCTGTTCAGCTCGAGGCGCTCCACCATTCTTTTCCTGATGATTTTCTCCAGGACTTTGCACACTATACATGTAAGTGACACCGGTCTATAGTTTAGTGCCTCTTTTCTGTCTCCTTTTTTAAAGATGGGGACTACTTCTATGGCCTTCTTCCATACCTCAGGTATCTGCCCATTTTCAAGGGATGTGTTGAATATTATGGTAAGTGGCACACTCAGTACCTCAGCTCCTTCCCGAAGAACCCACGGGGAGATATTGTCCGGACCCATCGCCTTTGAGGTATCAAGGTCACTGAGTAACTGCTTCACCTCCTCCTCAGTTGTGTGTATGCCCTCTAGCACTTGATACATCCCTTGTTGGTGACGCACCCCGCCCTGTCTACCCAGCTGCCTTCCTTCCTCCACTGTGAATACTTCCTTAAACCTCAAGTTGAGCTCCTCACATACCTCTTGATCGTTACTTGTGAGTTCCCCATCTTCTCTCCTCAGCCTTATCACCTGGTCTTTAACTGTTGTCTTCCTTCTGATGTGACTGTACATCAGTTTCGGGTCGGACTTAACTTTCGATGCTATGTCATTTGTGTGTGTGTGTGTGTGTGTGCTTGTGCTTGTGCGTGTGTGTGTGTGTGTGTGTGTTCGTGCTCAGGCGTGCGCTTGTACCCATTTCATCTTAAATATAATTTTGCAGTAATACTTCTTGAGATGGTAGTTGATAGTGTGTCATCATTTTTATGTGGTCGTAAACAGAGGGTGGCCGCGGGGCTCATGTGGGTACATTGTACTGCACTTGCCGCCCTTCTTCTCCTCAATGTTTTTGATGGCCTGATACAAAGCCTGTTTGGATTGGATATATTGTGGGGTGTTGAGTTGGTGTGTGTACTCAGCTAGTACTCGAGTAGTTATGGTTGTAGGGGAGGACGAGAGTTGATGAGTACGACACGTGTGCGACACTGGGAATCGTTACTGACGAAACGCTTCGTCTGTACTGCAGGCTTAATCAGTCGAATACAGAGACGAATTGTACTTCCGGAGATGTCAGTCATGGTGAAAGACAAAGTGGAGAGGTAATTTGAGATAGAGTGTCAAGAACATAAGAATGGACTAACACTGCAGTAGACATACTGAGCCATGAAGAATTAGACACATGTACAACAACTGGGTATCTTTATAATGTAGACATTTCGTCATCCAGTGGCTTTATTAATGCAATACAGGGACACAAACAGGAGACTGAAGAGGTAGAAGTTGAGGCAATCAGTCCCTCAGCCTAGCAGCTGGTGTTCAGTATTATAGTCTTTATGAATTATGTTACATTTTAAATGTTGAAAACTGAGCTTGTTACTTTTTCGTTTGTGTATTTTTGTGTGTTTGTAGTGTCTACAACATTCAACAGTAGTCGGATTTCATGTTAACACTCCGTTTAATCCTGGTGAAACCTTTCACCATGTTCTTACTGTTCTTCACTCATAGCTCCAAGATTTTTGGGAAAATAGCCGGAGAATCCAAGACTCGTTATGTCCTTAGGCCTTCAACTTCTCCAACATTCTGTTCAGGATTTATTTGTAGTTTGAGACCTTGTAGTTACCTAAGAACTTTTTTGTGTTATCTTTGAAGGTGATCCATGCCTTTTTTTTTTTTTTTTTACAACATCAAGCAGTTTTTAAAATTCTCACCCAGAAGAAATTTCCTTATATCTGGCCCGATAAATATGTTTTCTTTGGTTCTGTCATTTGAAAATCTTGGAAACTGTGTCTTTTGGTAAAGCTTTCACAGATTGCGTCAGTTAAAAACACAAAGGCACAATACCGTGACTGGAACAATACACAAATAACCACACATGGGGAGAAAGAAACTTTATGACAACGTTTCGGACCGACTTGGACCATTAACTAGTCACCTTTCACTGTAAGTAGTTTATGGTCCAAGTCGGACCGAAACGTCGTCATAAAGTTTCTCTCTCCCATGTGTGGGTTATTTATGTAATGCTTCAGTTAAGCCAAATTGTAAGCGTAGAGAAGGCGAGAGGACATTTTGTCGATTAATCACACTGGTACTTCATTCCTCGACACTGGTGTCAGTCTGCTACTTGACCAGTGTTTCTGGGACCAGTGTAGACTCTTGGTTCTGCAGTCCCGTTCACACAGGACTGAGATAGCAGAACAGACTTCATGGGGAGTCCATCATATGACCTGGTCTACACCATTCACTCTAGAGTATGCGTAGTAAGGCTTCTCTTTCATCTTCCAAACAGTCTCATTTCTTCCTCTTATATCCCGTGCTAAAATTTGTTTTTCTCTTCCTCGTTTGTTTATTTGAGTATTTTGTATGTCGTGACCATGTCTCTTCGTTTAGCTAGTGTATATACACTAAAACCTGAGGGATTAAATCATTCTTAACTAGTTATGAAGAGGTGATATACAGTCCTAAAACCACTAGTGTAGAATGAGACACTTGTGCGACATTTAGGAATCTTGATTACGGAAACGTTTCGCCAGCTAGTGGTTTCTGCTGTCCATTACAGAGAATGGTGGAAAATGAGGAGGAGTTTGAGGTAATCAGTCCCTGAGTCCGGTCCATCAGTCTTGAGAAAAGTACAGCATATGGACGGAGAAGCGGCTTATGTACTGTAGACAGGTGAGTGGAAACAGCAAGAGGCGAAATCTCTGTAAAACTGAAGAAACCACTGGCTGGCGAAACGTGTCCGTAATAAAGATTCGGAAATGTTGCAAGCTTGTCTCATTCTTCAAATCATCGGTTTTCTAAACCACGGAACGGGTGAGGTTTGAACCCATGGCGAGTGAGTCGTAAAACTCCAAGCCAGTGCGTTAACCACTCGACCAACTGGCTACAATAAGATTCATCCAGCTAGGTATATTTCTATACGCCATAGGAAGGTTAGCATGGGCCACCACTGTGACCACAAATGCAAATTTTTACAGATGAATCTCCCGCCAGCGTGGCTGTGGCGAACTCTAGCTCAAGTCCCCTCTTAAGTCGCTATCATGACTCACGAAATCGTAATAACACGATTTATTTCCAATCGTCTTGTACGAGTTATAAACCAATTGACAAAGCTCCTGGAGAGCGAAACGTTGCCACAATAAAATGTCACATTAGTTGCACTTGTGTCCTTTTGACCTAACATATTGTGGGTAATTCTACCATCCTCACCTGCACAATGTAGCTTGCAGGCACTCAGTGGCACTTAGTGTTACATTCGCTCACTGTTAGGCTAGCTCAATGTGAAGGCGAGGTGGTGTGCGTGTGTATGTCAGTCTGTCATCTCAGCAGTTGTGGTGTCGGGGTCAGGCATTGAGGAATTTTAAGGGCACCTGGAGCAGTCAGATTTATGCTTCCTGTTGAGTTTATGTCTTGAGGTCACCGAGGTCTTCCTCGAAAACCCCGTGTGTGTGTGACTTGTCCCTCTCGCTCCTTGTGTGTGACCTGTCCCACACTGAGACCTCTGCCACTCCTTTTTCATGACCTGCCCCTCTCTTTGTGCGACCTGCCTCTCTCCTTGTGTGACCTGCCCTTCTCGTTATGCGACCTTTTCCCTCTCCTCGTGTGACCTGCAATATATCTGGTGGGCGAAGGTCTCAGGCATTAAATAGGATGTGTTATCACCATCAGGGCCACACTAGAGACGGTCAGATTATGTTCGCAATTGAGGGAGAGTGAAGGCACTTCAGGGACACTCGCCCAGGGTGACGGCACCCTAGTTTACTAGCCCTGAGAAATGGAATAGGCACTTGGTCGCCCTTGGGAAGAACAAGACCACCACCACTTGATGAACAACACTTACTGTGTTGTATCTCATGATTGTGTAATCGTGCGGATCATTCTTCGAGGTGTAGTGAAGAAAAATACAAAAAAGGTCTTTCTTTGCATTCTTAAACCTTGATGGGTTATTATTATTATTGTATAATTGGGAGCTCTAAATCCGTAAGGGTCTTGCAGCTCCTGGGAAAGGGGGAATGGGAAGCAATCAGGTTCGATCCATGGATCGAAGGGGTCGGTGGATCACCAGCAGCAATAGCCTGGTTGATCAGGCAAGCACCAGACGATCCTGGCTTATGTCCGGGTTCCTGGAGTAGAAAAACTCGGAACTCGTCAAAGGTATATCAAAGGTAAGAGAGCCTTCTCAGCAGCGTCTAGGACCCCTCCTGGAGGGGTGAGTGGTTATTAAATCCATGGTAACCCAAGAAAGTCAAGTTGTTTGCCATCTTTCCATTTTTTTTCGGTCCTCTTTCCCGGAATGCCATACACAAAAGTCTACTTATAAACCCAGGTACCTATTTACTGCTAGATGAACAGAGGCATCAGGTGTAAGGATTCTTACCAGTCCGTAACTTCTATTGCTTGACCAAAGCTGAACTTTCTGTGATAAAACAAACTTAACCCATAATAATAATAATAATAATAATAATAATAATAATAATAACTATTCACACCCTCTCATGTATCTGTCCAGCCTATATTTAAAACTTTAATGATGCTAATCATCTAAAACTTTTTTTTTTCCCTTGCCAAAGCAGTTCTTCCCTATGTCCTTTCTTGGTTAGTTACGTCCAGCGTGCTATTTATACATAACTTAAAACTTTTTATTATTCCCTGTTTCCCATTTGTACACTTCAATCGTTTACCTTATATTCTTCGTCTTTCCAAAGTGCAGATTCGGATCCATCAACCAGTCTTCGTAGGTAAGGTTTCTTCTGATGAATGAGATCAACTTCGTCATCGTTCTCTGTATATATAGTATTTTTTTTTTCATACGTAATATGCACATTTTCACAATGGTCTTGAGAACACACAAGACCATTTAATTCCGGATAGCCTAATAAAATCGCTGTGATTTATTTCCATTGTGGTCACTGCTTCTGGTCCTCCCACTCAAGAGTGTTCCCATGCTTAGCGTTTTTGTCCGTGAGATTTACAGCATGAGTGTCGAGTCTTCCTGTAGTGTCACTGAGGAAGGAAGAGGATTAGGGGGAGGAGGAGGAGGAGGAGGTGGTGATGGTGAAGGTCTTGGCTAGGCTGAGGTTGGTTGATGTGGGTTACCTTCCCCCCACCCTCCTTATTGACAACCCGTCAACGTGTGTGCCCTCGTGTGTACTCACTTATACTCACCTATATGTTATTGCAGAGGCCGAGTCTTAGCTCCAGGCCCCGCCTCTCAACTTGCCGCTTGTCAGATTCGCTCTTCTAGCCTCGTGGGCCCAATCGTACCTGTTCTCAAACCTATGTATGGAGTCTGCCTCCACCACTTCTTCGAGGTCATTCCACTTCTCGACCACCCTGAGACCGAAGAAATACTTCCTGACATCCCTGTAACTAATCTGTCTTTAACTTTCAGCTGTGCCTCAGAGTACCTGTTTCCCGCCTCTAAAGCAGCCTGGCCCTGTCTACCCTGTAAATTCTTTTGTGTATTTTGTATGTTGCTGTCATATCACTCCTGGTCCTGCTGTCCTCCAGGGTCGTTACATTCAATTCTTGTAGCCTCTCTTCGTTGCTCATTCTCCTTAACTTTGGAATTATTCTCGGTGCATACCTCGGGATTTTCTCCTGTTTCTTAACATGCTTCTTCAGGTGTGGGTTCCATACTGATTCTGCGTACTCCAGGATGCGTCTGACATGTATAAACCTCTCGGAATGACTTAGTTGGGATTTCTGAAGGCCACTCTCAATTTTCCAGGCGAGCATCGGCTGCAGAGGTTATTAAGTTGACGTGAACCTCTGGCGATATGCTAGGTACTGTGCTTACTTCCAAGTCTTTCTCTCTGAATGAAGTCTGCAGCCTCTGTCCCCCGAGTCCATACTCCGTATCCGGTCTTCTGTCCTCTTCCGCAATCTGCATAACCTTGCATTTGCTGGGGTTAAATTCAAGCAACCACTTATCTAACCAACCCTTAACATGCTCTTATGCTTGTGTGTGTGTGTGTGTGTGTGTGTGTGTGTGTGTGTGTGTGTGTGTGTGTACTCACCAAGTTAGGTGTTGCCTTATGGATTTAGCACTTCTCCTTGAACTAAGTTGGAGAAATTTAGATTTAGAAAGGATATAGGGAGGTACTGGATCGGTAATTAGAGTTGTTGATGAGTGGAACAAACTGCCAGGTAAGGCCATTGCTGCAGGAAATTTGGGTAGTTTTAAATATAGGTTAAGCGGGTACATGAATGGGTGTGGGTGGGTGTGAGTTGGACCTGTCTAGCATTGGCCAGTATGCCTACTGCAGTGTTAATTGAGTCATGTGATCTTGCGAAAGGTTTTACGAGTCTAATTGCACGCTGTAGAAATAAAGTTCAGTGGGAGACATGTTCACGACATGCACAGTACTCGAGACCATAGGCAGGATAGACGACTGTAAACTTTTTCACAGTGGATTCCAGGGCATTGTTGTTGATGATGTTGCTATTTTAATTATTTTAATTTCATTCACAAAAAGGCGTTAAACCCGTGTGGATCACAGCAAAATAAATAAGTTAAATTCATGTGGATCATTTAACTCAAGGAGTGGTGAAGGATCGATCCTCCGTCCAGATTCCAGAATAATCGTAGCCTGGTCTCTGACTAGTCAGTCTGTTGGTGACATTGATGGAAGCCGCATATCCAAGTGAACTAAGAAAATAACAAGTTGAATCCATACAAGGCTTTCAGAAGCAAATGCAGCAGCACTCAACACAAGAACCGAGCGATGGGTGAAGGAGTCTGACCCAGGAGCGGTAGCTCAACACCCTCAAACTCAGCATAGATAATAATTATAGCTTCATAAAGTTTAGGATAATATTTCTGAATAATGTTGAATGTTTCACATCATTTAAAAAAAATAGGTCAATATAAAATATATGTAATATGTCTCAGTTGAACGAAAAGCAAGAAAAAAAAGAATTAGAAGACTCCATCAGGAGTCTGATGGAGTTCTTGTAATACGTAGCTTATTATGTATGCACATGCATACAAAATAAGTTATTACAAGGACCCCAGTGGAAATAAGTCACTTTGACTTTTTTGGGGGGTTATCCTGGGTAATTTACATCATGTATGATAATTGTAGTTTTGTGTACCTGTACCTAAATAAACTTACTGAGGATGGAGAAACTGTAGCAGGCCTGCTATACTAGGCATCTCTCACACCTAGGAAGGCTCCCTCGCACTCACCCTCACGAGGCCACGAGACTAATGAAAATCAAGGCTTGCTTCTGCTAGGCGGCAGCCGCTGTTGTGATGCAACTGTGTCCACAGCATTATTGTCCCTCACGCCTTCTTGTCTCCATCACCCAGGAGGGTGAAACCTTGACACTCTCAACTATCACCTCAAAGCTCCGCTACATAAACCTTCCATAGCCACAGATCATTCATACCAGCCTGCATGTTGTTGTATAAAAGTTCCTGGACAGATACCTAAAGTCAGTACCTGACCAGCTGGGCTGTTGTTCGTACGTTGGACCACGTGCGGCCAGTAGTAAGTAACAGCCTGGTTGATCAGGCCCTGATCCACCGGGTGGCCTGGTCAAGGACTGGGCCGCGGGGGCGTTGACCCCCGGGACACCCTCCAGGTAGACCAGGAACAGCAGCTGGTTGGTTAATAAGGTTTTAAATTATAAGCCTATGTTGATTATTCAAAGGGTCATTAAGGTTGCATGTTACTTATTCATATACGTATATATATATATATATATATATATATATATATATATATATATATATATAAAGTCGTGCCGATTAGGTAAAACCTGCTATTTTGGCTTAAATAGCAACGCTCACCTTGCCATATAAGAAAGTGAAAATTTGTGTATGCAATAATTTCGCCAAAATCATTCTGAACATAACGAAAAAAATATATTTCATTGTGTTTGTTTATTATTAAATTTATGTTAACGTATCTAAAATATATTTAGTTGGGTTAGGCTAAATTAAATTGCGCTTGTTGTAATAAGGTTAGGTAGGTTTTCAAAGTTTCTCTTGGTACAAAATTATAAATTTTTACATTAACATAAATGAAAAAATATATCTTTAAACGTATAAGAGAATTTTTTAGAAAGATCTTAATTTTAAATGAGTTCTTGCTAATTGACCAGTTTTACCTAATCGGCACGACATATATATATATATAGATATAGATAGATATATAGATAGATAACTAAAATGTAATGAACACTTGTCAATGCTTAATAATAACCCACAAAGACAGAAACTCAGAAGATTAATTGATCAAAATATAAAGATCAGTTAATTTTCTGAGTTTCTGTCACCATGTGGGTGCACCTTTTAGTGTATAAAATCTTGAATAGCAACTGTGAGATATTTTTACTGCTACGTTTTGCTTGATAAAACACACGGAGAGCGAAATGTAGCCATATTATATGCATCACCAGTTGCTCTTCGTTCTTGTAACTTATTACGGGTAATTTAACTAATATTTATACAGCCAGAGAGTCGAAGATGGTAGATAAGGTGTCTGGAGATGCAAGGCAGCAGAGGCTATGATATAGGCATGTGTAACATTTGTCTCTGCTTGTGGTGGAATGTGTGTGTGGGGCCAGGAGGCAATCCTAGTGTTGCTACATTCATTTTTTTCGTGATTCCCAGTGTCAGCTGTTGAACATTTCATGTAAAGAATAAAAAGGCACAATACCGTGACTGGAACAATATACAAATAGCCGACTTGGACTAGTTAATGGTGCAAGTCGGACCGAAACGTCATTAATTTCATTCTTTGTGGGTTATTTGCGTATTGTTTCATGTAAACTTTGTAATTTTTTTTTTAGTTCGGATGAGTTACATAAACTTACGAAAAATTTATACTGAACTAGAAAAAAAAATATTTGAATGTATATAATATTGACAAATTGACGAATAAGACTATGTGCAAAACCAAGGTATCTTTATTGAGAGACGTTTCGCCCACTAGGGGCTTAAAAAAACGACGGAACGGGTGGTGTTTGAACCCATGGCGAGTGAATTGTAAAACTCCAGGCCAGTGTCTGGAATTTTACGACTCAATCATCATGGATTCAGACCCCACCCGTTCCCTGGTTTGTAATCGTGTTATTATGATTTAGTGAGTCGTGAAGACCAGGCTGTTTTATCAGTCCAATCTTGTAAGCTATTTCTTGCTGAAGTAGTTGGGGTAATCGGACTGCGATTTAGCCTCTTCCGATTTTAACTCTGGCGGCTCTTCCGATTAACGCTCACTCGGTTCCATTAACAGTTGTGGAGGGTCCTCCTCCAGTTTCAAGGATTGAATGGATGACAGTGGGCATGTTCCTAGTGGTAAGGAAACAAGGCCTCTTTAGGGGGGCTTTCCAAAACTTTTTTGAGTCCACGGAACCCTTACATTAAAAAATAACTAACTAGAAACTTATCCAAGAAAATCATGATTCACTCTCATTAGCGTAGGAAGCTGACACCACATATACATTTTTATGTTTTTCAGCATAAATCATTACAATTTTATAGCATATAGTTCATAATAATTTCACAGCATAATCATAATTTAGCAAAACAACACACCACATGTAGGTTTTTATTGACGTTCTTGGAGCCTAGCTTAAAAATATTTTAAAATGTTTAAATACGTGGAATGAAAGATACAAGTAAAGTATAGTATACACCGTAAAATGTATGTCTCGTGTATTTATGCTATGAGTTTACCTTAGTCTCTACCTTAGATATTAAAAGTATTCTTGTCTTGTGGTAACAGGTGACATTCCTCCCTGATGACCCTCGTTTAGCCTATAGGCTTTTAAAAAGAATTTGCTAACATTAACACCGTCATAACTCTTGTGAACCAGGATCACTAACCCTGGGAACCCAATAAATCTATACACCCAACAACTTTCTCGGAATCCTAGGGTTCCGCAAAACCTTGTTTGGAACCACTCTGGTTGTATAGACGACAGAATGCACGTTCTTCGGGTAGGGGGAATGTTTTTTTCGTATACATGAGGCGCTGCTCAGGTGTGTTGCTGCATCTATTAGTTGCTGGTGAGGCCATGAGGCTGTTTACACTCACAGTATGGTTGGTTACAGGCTATCTCTCCGGCTGTATGGTTGATTACAGGCTGAGTTTCCTGCTGTATGGTGGTTACAGGCTGTCTTTCCTGCTGTGCTAACTATTGATAGTTCCGGGAATCACACGCTGATTTTAACCATTGTGAGTAAACTCTCTGATAATATCCTTTATTATAAAGACTTTCCACTAACAGACACCTACAATAGCGTACCATAAGGACTATCCACTAACAGACACCTATAATACCGTACCATATTGATTATCCACTAACAGACATTTATAATGTTGTGTCTGCACTGGATAAAATAACCATAATTTCTTCATTGTTATTTGAAGGTGATTTTCAAAGCACTGCTCTCTCTGACTTGTGTTTTGCATTGTCTCCTGTCGGCCGGCTTTCTCTTGTTTTTTTTTTTTCCTAGATGAAATGTGAGGTGAAGATGGAGATGATAGTGAAGGCGCACCTGTGTATACCTGGAGAGGGTTTCGGGGGTCAACGCCCCCGCGGCCCGGTCTGTGATCAGGCCTGTGCCGGAAGTTTGTACCTGTGTGCCGGGAGTGTGTACCTCTGTCCCTTTGTACCGGGATTGTAAGCTGGTTAGGAGGAACAGTAACGTGACGTCACGATTTTGTCCGTTGTTGGAGTCACTTATCTGCTGTTGCTGGTGACTTCAGAAATTCCCTGTTGGCGGAGACGTCACCAACACCACCTGTTGTTTTCCTAGTTTATACTCTTTTAAATCCCCCATACACTGTGTGATTCACATCATTTTAGAGGCGGTCACTCCCCTGGTGTAGCACCACGGCTCTCTATGTGCTATTGTTCTTTTGTTGTGGCCAAAGTGAAGGAGGTGGTGATTGTTTGTAGACCCAACTTCTTTCCTTCTTTTTCCTTCTATTTCCTTCTATTTCTATTTTCTTCTCTTTTACTTCCTCTTCTTACCTTCTATTTTGTTTCCACCGCCTCTATGTCTTCTTCCTTCCTTTTATTTGCACCTATTACTCCTTCCTCCTTCCTGTTACAAGACCAGATGGTCAGTCACTACACCCCAGCCAGATGGTGCAAGCAAAGTCACTACACCCCAGCCAGATGGTGCAAGCAAAGTCACTGCACCCCAGCCAGATGGTGCAATATTACACTACACCCCAGCCAGATGGTGCAAGATAAGTCACTACACCCCAGCCAGATGGTGCAAGATAAGTCACTACACCCCAGCCAGATGGTGCAAGATAAGTCACTACACCCCAGTCAGATGATGTAAATATTTCATTAAGAACGTCCATCTCTGGTGGTTCCTTGATGCTTGTGAAGGGATCTTGATTGAGGGAATTTTTGGCTGCCCTCCGCTTCCTTGGATCAAACCTAATTACCTCCCATTCCCAGGCGCTGTGTGGCCTTTACAAATTAAGTGCTTCCTTGGGAAGGTAATAATAATATAATGGTAATAATAACATATAATAATAATAATAATAATAATAATAATAATAATATTGTAATAATATGATAATAATATAATAATTATAAAATCATAATAATAAAATAAAACAATAAAATCATAAAAATAAAATAATAACATAATACAATAATTAATAATAATAGTAATAATAATCATAATAAAATAATTTATGAAGGTCAAAGTACCTTGATTTGATCAGTCGAAAATAATTTGGAGGAGATTTCGAACCATTCTGAACCATTATTAAGTTTGAAATTATTCTCCGGATGTCAAAATTGTGCTGTTTTATTCAGTCTCATAATGACGGGTAAGAGCTAAAGCTGTAGGGGCCATGCAGCCCCCCTGGAGAATGGGAGGTAATGAGATTTAATCCATAGAAAGGGAGGACAGCTCCAATCCCTCGAATCAAGTACCCTTCACCAGTATCAAGGCTTCCCTTCCTCCCCTTCTTGAAGGTGTGTTTTGACTAGTCTTCACGTCCAGAACTAGTTACAAGAAATGGTTGTAATCATAACCATAATTTTTAAAGGGGTGGAGGGGTAAGCCAGTGGAAGGTCTCGGTTAGACGACCAAAAGTTCCTCCAGCTGTGAGTCATCATAAGACCCGCGTCAGAAAACACTTGTCCTGTTTCCTGACGAACCTTACCTAACCTAACCTTCACGCCCAGCCCAGTCTGACAGATTTCCTAAGCTAATTCGCTGAGCCCCATTCTATGTGATGGAATATGACAGGGAAACAAGGCTATCTTTTATTCCCATAATGTAACCATCACATAGTAGCAGTACACTGCTGGCTTTCTCACTATGTAACTATCATACAGAGCAGTGTAGATGTTGGTGGTCCCACTATGTAACTATCATACAGAGCAGTGTAGATGTTGGTGGTCCCACTGTGTAACTATCATACAGAGCAGTGTAGATGTTGGTGGTCCCACTATGTAACTATCATACAGAGCAGTGTAGATGTTGGTGGTCCCACTATGTAACTATCATACAGAGCAGTGTAGATGTTGGTGGTCCCACTATGTAACTATCATACAGAGCAGTGTAGATGTTGGTGGTCCCACTGTGTAACTATCATACAGAGCAGTGTAGCTTGGTGGTCCCACTATGTAACTATCATACAGAGCAGTGTAGATGTTGGTGGTCCCACTGTGTAACTATCATACAGAGCAGTGTAGAATGTTGGTGGTCCCACTATGTAACTATCATACAGAGCAGTGTAGATGTGGTGGTCCCACTGTAACTATCATACAGAGCAGTGTAGATGTTGGTGGTCCCACTGTGTAACTATCATACAGAGCAGTGTAGATGTTGGTGGTCCCACTATGTAACTATCATACAGAGCAGTGTAGATGTTGGTGGTCCCACTGTGTAACTATCATACAGAGCAGTGTAGATGTTGGTGGTCCCACTATGTAACTATCATACAGAGCAGTGTAGATGTTGGTGGTCCCACTATGTAACTATCATACAGAGCAGTGTAGATGTACATTGTTGGTGGTCCCACTATGTAACTATAAAGGATAGTGTAGCTGCACACTGCTGGTGTTCCCAGAGTGTAACTACTATACAGAGTAGTGTAGCTGCACACTGCTGGTGTTCCCAGAGTGTAACTACTATACAGAGTAGTGTAGCTGCACACTGCTGGTGTTCCCAGAGTGTAACTACTATACAGAGTAGTGTAGCTGCACACTGCTGGTGTTCCCAGAGTGTAACTACTATACAGAGTAGTGTAACTGTACACTGCTGGTGTTCCCAGAGTGTAACTACTATACAGAGCAGTGTTGCTGTACACTGCTGGTGTTCCCAGAGTGTAACTACTATACAGAGCAGTGTAGCTGTACACTGCTGGTGTTCCCAGAGTGTAACTACTATACAGAGTAGTGTAACTGTACACTGCTGGTGTTCCCAGAGTGTAACTACTATACAGAGTAGTGTAGCTGTACACTGCTGGTGTTCCCAGAGTGTAACTACTATACAGAGTAGTGTAGCTGTACACTGCTGGTGTTCCCAGAGTGTAACTACTATACAGAGCAGTGTAGCTGTACACTGCTGTGTTCCCAGAGTGTAACTACTATACAGAGTAGTGTAGCTGTACACTGCTGGTGTTCCCAGAGTATAACTACTATACAGAGTAGTGTAGCTGTACACTGCTGTGTTCCCAGAGTGTAACTACTATACAGAGTAGTGTAACTGTACACTGCTGTGTTCCCAGAGTGTAACTACTATACAGAGTAGTGTAACTGTACACTGCTGGTGTTCCCAGAGTGTAACTACTATACAGAGTAGTGTAACTGTACACTGCTGGTGTTCCCAGAGTGGAACTACTATACAGAGTAGTGTAGCTGTACACTGCTGGTGTTCCCAGAGTGTAACTACTATACAGAGTAGTGTAACTGTACACTGCTGTGTTCCCAGAGTGTAACTACTATACAGAGTAGTGTAGCTGCACACTGCTGGTGTTCCCAGAGTGTAACTACTATACAGAGTAGTGTAACTGTACACTGCTGGTGTTCCCAGAGTGTAACTACTATACAGAGTAGTGTAGCTGTACACTGCTGGTGTTCCCAGAGTGTAACTACTATACAGAGTAGTGTAGCTGTACACTGCTGGTGTTCCCAGAGTGTAACTACTATACAGAGTAGTGTAACTGTACACTGCTGTGTTCCCAGAGTGTAACTACTATACAGAGTAGTGTAGCTGCACACTGCTGGTGTTCCCAGAGTGTAACTACTATACAGAGTAGTGTAACTGTACACTGCTGGTGTTCCCAGAGTGTAACTACTATACAGAGTAGTGTAGCTGTACACTGCTGGTGTTCCCAGAGTGTAACTACTATACAGAGCAGTGTAGCTGTACACTGCTGTGTTCCCAGAGTGTAACTACTATACAGAGTAGTGTAACTGTACACTGCTGTGTTCCCAGAGTGTAACTACTATACAGAGCAGTGTAGCTGCACACTGCTGGTGTTACCAGAGTGTAACTACTATACAGAGTAGTGTAACTGTACACTGCTGGTGTTCCCAGAGTGTAACTACTATACAGAGTAGTGTAGCTGTACACTGCTGTGTTCCCAGAGTGTAACTACTATACAGAGTAGTGTAACTGTACACTGCCGTGTTCCCAGAGTGTAACTACTATACAGAGTAGTGTAGCTGTACACTGCTGTGTTCCCAGAGTGTAACTACTATACAGAGTAGTGTAGCTGTACACTGCTGTGTTCCCAGAGTGTAACTACTATACAGAGTAGTGTAACTGTACCCTGCTGGTGTTCCCAGAGTGTAACTACTATACAGAGTAGTGTAACTGTACACTGCTGGTGTTCCCAGAGTGTAACTACTATACAGAGTAGTGTAGCTGTACACTGCTGGTGTTCCCAGAGTGTAACTACTATACAGAGTAGTGTAGCTGTACACTGCTGTGTTCCCAGAGTGTAACTACTATACACTGCAGTGTAACTGTACACTGCTGTGTTCCCAGAGTGTAACTACTATACAGAGTAGTGTAACTGTACACTGCTGGTGTTCCCAGAGTGTAACTACTATACAGAGTAGTGTAGCTGTACACTGCTGGTGTTCCCAGAGTGTAACTACTATACAGAGTAGTGTAGCTGTACACTGCTGGTGTTCCCAGAGTGTAACTACTATACAGAGCAGTGTAACTGTACACTGCTGTGTTCCCAGAGTGTAACTACTATACAGAGTAGTGTAACTGTACACTGCTGTGTTCCCAGAGTGTAACTACTATACAGAGTAGTGTAGCTGTACACTGCTGGTGTTCCCAGAGTGTAACTACTATACAGAGTAGTGTAACTGTACACTGCTGTGTTCCCAGAGTGTAACTACTATACAGAGTAGTGTAACTGTACACTGCTGGTGTTCCCAGAGTGTAACTACTATACAGAGTAGTGTAGCTGTACACTGCTGGTGTTCCCAGAGTGTAACTACTATACAGAGCAGTGTAGCTGTACACTGCTGTGTTCCCAGAGTGTAACTACTATATAGAGTAGTGTAGCTGTACACTGCTGGTGTTCCCAGAGTGTAACTACTATACAGAGTAGTGTAACTGTACACTGCTGTGTTCCCAGAGTGTAACTACTATACAGAGTAGTGTAACTGTACACTGCTGGTGTTCCCAGAGTGTAACTACTATACAGAGTAGTGTAACTGTACACTGCTGTGTTCCCAGAGTGTAACTACTATACAGAGTAGTGTAACTGTACACTGCTGTGTTCCCAGAGTGTAACTACTATACAGAGTAGTGTAGCTGTACACTGCTGGTGTTCCCACTATAATTATCACAGTAGTGTAGCAACACACTGCAGCTGCTGGTGTTCCCACTATAATTATCACAGTAGTGTAGCAACACACTGCAGCTGCTGGTGTTCCCACATTGTAACCATCACACAGAGTAATGTAGCAGCACTGCTAATGTATGCAATTTTGTTTTAATAAAAAACATGCAGTATTTGTGTGTGGTGCAGCTGCTGCTGCTGCTAGTGGACCCATGAGGTGGAGCAGCTGGTGGCAGTAGTAGTGGTGAATCCATGAGGTGGAGCAGCTGGTGGCAGCAGTAGTGGTGAACCCATGAGGTGGTGCAGCTGGTAGTGGTGAACCCATGAGGTGGTGCAGCTGGTAGTGGTAGTGGTGAACCCATGAGGTGGTGCAGCTGCTGGTGGCACCCATGTTGTGGCATTCTGGCTTAGATATGCAGCCCACGGGATCAGAAAGTTAGAGCCTACGTGTGGGTGCTAGCTCAGCCCACTGCTTTCACTCATACAAATGGGTGAAAGCAGTATGCTGTATTCTTATCAAGACGGATTACATCGACTCCAGGCTGAGGGACTGATTACCTCAAACTCATTCTGATCATCACCATTCTTCTTTGTATTGGACTGATGAAGCCACTGTGTGGCGAAACGTTTTCATAACAACGATACCCAAGTGTTGGACAAGTCTCTAATTTATGATGGTGGACGACCTGTGTCTAGCACTACATAAATGATCAAACATACCTCGGCCTTTCCTCGTCTCTTAGCAACTTATCTTTACCTCACTGCCATATATGTGAATTTTGACTAGTTTTCTTAACACTACCCAATCCTTCAATATCCCTCCGTGGTCTAGACTTATCATACCCCTGTGGTGCTATATAAGCTATATTTTTACCATGGTGCCGTAGAAACTATGGTTCTGCCATGGTGCTATAAAGACTAAAGTGTTCTCATGGCAGTCTTGTTACTGCCATACCGGACACAAGGCTTCTCCTGTCTGATGCTCTCCAAGCCTGCCTGAGATATTACCAGAGCCATGCTGTTTATTTTCTTCTGTGTGATGCCAGATAGGGCCAAGCTCAGGCACTCGTGCTTGATTAGCTGAAGGCCAACTCCTCTTATTGCATAACTATGCTGCTTCACAGCTATGGAGGTTTATCAAGGCGGAAATAATAATAATAATAATAATAATAATAATTGTAGGAAAACATCTCGTTTTTAAACTTATGTGTATGATAACAGACGGGTCGTCTCCTATCTAGGTAGCGTAACCCGAAAAAGAGGAAACACTTTTACAGGTACTCATGCAATTGCTATTTTGTCAGAAACGTGTTGTCTCTCTCGCTCCAGGCAGGTAGGTAGACTCCACACAATAGGCCGAGTGTATGTCGACAAGTGTCTTTGAGAACTAGTAACTAACACACACATGCACAGGTGTTTGCTATGGTGGGAGGGGTCCACGCTTTGCTTCTCTCTTAAGATCACTGGCACTTCCCGCCTCTCAAGTCGTCTTGATCGGTGTTGCAAGCCGTCTTGAAGGACCTGGCCAGTCTCTACACACCAGGAACCCACTGACCTAGGACCTCCAGCTCCTCTCCACTCTACTCTCCACCATTTCCTCTTCACCATCCTCCTCTCCACTGACCCCTTTCCACCATCCTCCTCTTCATTAACCCCTATCCATCACCATCCTCTCCATTAACCCCTCTTCACCACCCTCTTTCAGTACCACCTGCTCTCCACTCCTTTTCCTCCTCCAGTATTGCTCCTCTACTCAAAGGAGAGTCATACACAGATAAAGAATGATCCAAATGTTGAAAGAACATTATCAATCGATATTCAACACTCCAGTCAACTCTAAGAACTGAAGACCCAGGTTAATTTTTCACTAACTCTTCCCAGCCTACTATATTATTATTTATGCAAAACAACAACGAGGGGGGTTGAGTTATCATTCAACCCCCCCCCCTTCATGGTTGTTTTGCATCTTGTATCGCTTGGTCCCGATTTTTGCATATTATTATTTATATATGAAATGCTAAATCCTTGTGGGATCATTTAGCTCGAAAAATGGGAAGGCTTGATCCTCCGTCTGGAATTAGAGGAGATGGACACGCTACTCTAGTAGCTCCCTTCTGGATTTCAATTGCTGTCCGGCTGCAGTAGCTGAGTTGGGTTTAATTCGTGAACCGTGCCAGTTATGTTGGTGAACTGGACCGTGTTGGTGGGTGACGCTAATGTGAGGTGGGTGGTTAGGTGGGTGTACTCACCCATTTGTAGTTTCAGGGGTCGAGTCACAGCTCCTGGCTCTCTCTCTCTCTCCATAAAAGTAACCGACCGCTGATGTGGAATTATACATATGAATCTGCCATGGCAGACATCTACATGGCATTCAGTGCTGGTCACCACGGCGGTGCTGCTGGTCATAGGGAAGATCACAAGGACTAGGACTTGCACCACCAGTGCACTGACAGTAGTTGACAGTGTCCTCATGACTGACAGTGGTTGACACAGTGTCCTCATGACTAACAGTAGTTAACAGTGTCCTCATGACTGACAGTGGTTGACACAGTGTCCTCATGACTGACAGTAGTTGACACAGTGTCCTCATGACTGACAGTAGTTGACACAGTGTCCTCATGACTAACAGTAGTTGACAGTGTCCTCATGACTGACAGTGGTTGACACAGTGTCCTCATGACTGATAGTAGTTGACACAGTGTCCTCATGACTGACAGTGGTTGACACAGTGTCCTCATGACTGACAGTGGTTGACACAGTGTCCTCATGACTGATAGTAGTTGACACAGTGTCCTCATGACTGACAGTGGTTGACACAGTGTCCTCATGACTAACAGTAGTTGACAGTGTCCTCATGACTGACAGTGGTTGACACAGTGTCCTCATGACTGATAGTAGTTGACACAGTGTCCTCATGACTGACAGTGGTTGACACAGTGTCCTCATGACTGACAGTGGTTGACACAGTGTCCTCATGACTGATAGTAGTTGACACAGTGTCCTCATGACTGACAGTGGTTGACACAGTGTCCTCATGACTAACAGTAGTTGACAGTGTCCTCATGACTGACAGTGGTTGACACAGTGTCCTCATGACTGATAGTAGTTGACACAGTGTCCTCATGACTGACATTGGTTGACACAGTGTCCTCATGACTGACAGTTGTTGATACAGCGTCTTCATGACTGATAGTGGTTGACACAGCGTCCTCATGACTGATAGTGGATGACACAGCGTCCTCATGACTGATAGTGGATGACACAGCGTCCTCATGACTGATAGTGGATGACACAGCGTCCTCATGACTGATAGTGGATGACACAGTGTCCTCATGACTGATAGTGGATGACACAGTGTCCTCATGACTGATAGTGGATGACACAGCGTCCGCATGACTGACAGTGGATGACACAGCGTCCTCATGACTGGTAGTGGATGACACAGCGTCCTCATGACTGATAGTGGTTGACACAGCGTCCTCATGACTGATAGTGGATGACACAGCGTCCTCATGACTGATAGTGGATGACACAGCGTCCTCATGACTGGTAGTGGATGACACAGCGTCCTCATGACTGACAGTGGTTGACACAGCGTCCTCATGACTGATAGTGGTTGACACAGCGTCCTCATGACTGATAGTGGATGACACAGCGTCCTCATGACTGGTAGTGGATGACACAGCGTCCTCATGACTGACAGTGGTTGACACAGCGTCCTCATGACTGACAGTGGTTGACACAGCGTCCTCATGACTGATAGTGGATGACACAGCGTCCTCATGACTGACTGGTTCACACAGCGTCCTCATGACTGGTAGTGGATGACACAGCGTCCTCATGACTGACAGTGGTTGACACAGCGTCCTCATGACTGACAGTGGTTGACACAGTGTCCTCATGACTGATAGTGGATGACACAGCGTCCTCATGACTGACAGTGGTTGACACAGCGTCCTCATGACTGATAGTGGATGACACAGCGTCCTCATGACTGGTAGTGGATGACACAGCGTCCTCATGACTGACAGTGGATGACACAGCGTCCTCATGACTGACAGTGGTTGACACAGCGTCCTCATGACTGATAGTGGATGACAGCGTTTTCATGAGAGTGGTTGACGTAGTGGTATTGTGCTAGTCAGTGGGTGGGGAGTGTTGTAGTGGTCAGTGAATAGAGATCTTTGTGGTTTGGGGCCGTTGTTTGTGGTGGGGAGAGAGGGGAGGGGAGTGAGAACAAGTAGGTTGAGAGGGGAGGGAAAGAGGGAACTAGAGAAATGAGGTGACGAAATTAAATGAGAAAGTATGAAGAGGGGAGGGGGGATAGAAACGAGGTGGGAGAGAAGGGATAGAACCGAGAGAGGGAGGGGTAAAGGAGGGATTGGGATGGAAGGAATGGTGGGGTAGGGGAAAATGTGCTGTGTCTGATGGGGAGAGGAGGAAGTCATGGGGAGGGTGTAGGGAGGGGAGTAATGCTTGGGGAGGTGGGAGCAAGTTTATTTAGGCACAGGTACACATAAATACAATTATCATACATATTGTAAATTACCTAAGATAACCCCAAAAAAAGTCAAAAGTGACTTATTTCCATTGGGGGGTAGGATTATGTGGAGGATTATGAGGAGAAGGATTATGAGGAGGACGAGGAGAAGAAGGATTATGAGGAGGAGAAGGATTATGAGGAGAAGGATTATGAGGAGGACGAGGAGAAGAAGGATTATGAGGAGGACGAGGAGAAGAAGGATTATGAGGAGGAGAAGGATTATGAGGAGGACGAGGAGAAGAAGGATTATGAGGAGGACGAGGAGAAGAAGGATTATGAGAAGGACGAGGAGAAGAAGGATTATGAGAAGGAGAAGGATTATGAGGACGAGGAGAAGGATTATGAGGAGGACGAGGAGAAGGATTATGAGGACGAGGAGGAGAAGGATTATGAGGAGGACGAGGAGAAGAAGGATTATGAGGAGGACGAGGAGAAGAAGGATTATGAGGACGAGGAGAAGGATTATGAGAAGGAGAAGGATTATGAGGAGGACGAGGAGAAGGATTATGAGGACGAGGAGGAGAAGGATTATGAGGAGGACGAGGAGAAGGATTATGAGGACGAGGAGAAGAAGGATTATGAGGAGGAGGAGGATGAATAGGAGGACGAGGAGGAAGAAGAGAATGAAGAGGACGAGGAGGAAGAAGAGAATGAGGAGGACGAGGAGGAGGCGAAGGATTATGAGGAGGCGGAGGCAGCGGAAAGATTTAGCAGACGTAAGACAGACAAGGACAGCAACAAGCAGCTGCTGCCAACAACAGTAACCACACCTACCACAACACTAATAAAACAACAACACCACTTAGATTTATTTCGGTCACCACCACGTGGTGGAGCAATCTCAACACCTGTGTAGACGCTCCTCAGTAACCCCTCTATCCTAGATGCTGCCCTCACAATAAACTCTAAGGTATGCTGACTTGTGTTGACTCGCTGAATCATGACACGATTGTAAATATACTCACTGAACTGGCTTGCCCTGGCTTCCAACCATCCATTCGACGAGTTAAGAATAATAATAATTAATAATAATACATGTTACAAAAAGATGGACCCGATCGTGAAATATACTGCTTTGAATTTGGGTCCATCAGTTTGAAACATCCTCTATTATTATTATTATTATTATTATTATTATTATTATTATTATTATTATTATTATTATTATTATTATTATTATTATTATTATCCTTGCTCTTCGGACATAGACGATCATTTTTTAGGAAGTAGTTTTAAAATGATTTTGTTTAAAATATTCTTTTTCCACGCCTGCCTCAACGTGGCCACGCTGTAGGTGTCGCTGTAGTCAAGTCTTGGAGATACTGGAGGAGATGATGGTGGCGTTATAGTCATGTATAAAACCAATGTTCTCAAGGTCAGCTACTTGGCTGAACCTTATAGACAACCAGAATGTTGTTTTTATACCACAAGACGGGCATTCATCTGTACACCGGCTGTACCTTTCTTAAGGGTACTCTTACCTCTCCCTTCCCTTTTATATCTCTCTGTCTCTCTCTCGTTCTTCTTCTCTGTCTGTATCTCTCTCTCTCAAATATTTTCTTTAATAAACTAGAAGTTACGTATTTACATTAACAAAATAAACACTAGTTCTTACAGTATTTAATTTGGCGATAAATCTAACTGAGGTAGTGGAGGAGCGACGAGGCTAGGAAGCAAGTGTCACTGGATACACAAACAAAAGGGTGTTAAATAACGGCTGGTGTGTGGCATCAGAGTCTATTGTCAGAACCTGATCCTAAGTTCTGCAGTTCTGAATGGAAGCACCGAGCAGGTTTGGTCACCTCCGCCACTCATTCATTTCTCCGCTTGTTAGATTGATTGTGTAATGACGTTAGTGAATGATAACACTGTTCTATGTAATGATGTTACTGAATGATGACACTAATAACGTTACTTAATAACACTGTCGTGTCTATTTAACCGACCCTCGCTGTCTTGGTACGTCTTACACGGTTTGTAGCAAATTTCTGGATTTAGGTTAGTTAAGTTCAGTT
The DNA here is from genome assembly GCA_009830355.1 of Cherax destructor. NCBI lineage: Eukaryota > Metazoa > Arthropoda > Malacostraca > Decapoda > Parastacidae > Cherax > Cherax destructor. The sequence continues at coordinate 84,757 of WNWK01000597.1, forward strand.
GGGTTAGGTTTAGTTAGATTGTCCTCAGTCACTAAAACAGTCTGACGAACGAACATACAACGGAGACCCGCCAAGCGCAGTCGAAAAATATATCAGATATTTGCTAAAGACCTTAAACAGTCACCCATTTGACTGTCTTTGCGACAGTCAAGAGGATGGACTGGTTTATTTTACACAGGCTTTGACCTGTTTCGAGAGCTACATGACCATCCGGGCTGTGGTTCGTGAGTTGGATTGCGTGCGGCCGGCAGTAACAGCCTGGTTGATCAGGCACTGTTCCTTAAGGACAGAGCTGCGGGGGCGTTGACTCCCGGAACACCCTCCCCAAGTTAGACCCTCACAGTCTGGCCTGAGGTCAAATTTGTGTACTGCCTGAGTACAGTTACGTTAAGTTTGGTGTCCAAATTAAAAAAAATGTGTACACTGTTAATTCTAAAAATATATTCTTGTTGGACCACTCTTACAAAAACGCATTTTTATTACAGCAGCTGTCTGTTACCAAGGTAGGAGGACACAAAAAAGGAAAACGTATTCACCATCATTAATTTAATTGATGTTTTGCCACAGGTGCGTTGAAATCACAGGTGAAACGACTCTCCGACCTGCAACATACCCAACCCTCCTTCAGAGTACAGGTACTATACACAACCCTCACGTAGGAGAGAGAAGCTTATGACGACGTTTCGGACAGACTTGGACCGAAACGTCTAAACAATACACAAATAACACGGTGTTATTTGTGTATTGTTCCAGTAATGGTATTGTCTTTTTCTTCTTTGTCGGGACTGTGCTGACACCCTCCAGGATTCAAGTCCTGCTAACCGGTAATAGGTTGGTAGATAGCAACCATCCAGGGAGGTACTACCATCCTGTCATATGAATGTGAAACACAGATAGTGGGTTAGTAGATAATAACCATCCAGGGAGGAACTACCATCCTGTCATTGTTTTTATTAACACATCGGCCGTTTCCCACCAAGGCAGGGTGACCCGGAAAAGAAGAAACACTTTCATCATCATTCACTCCATCGCTGTCTTGCAACAGGCGCGCCTACACTACAGTTATAAAACTGCAACATTAACACCCCTCCTTCGGTGCGCAGGCACTGTACTTCCCACCAGGACTTAAGTCCGACCTGCCGATTTCCCTGAATCCCTTCATGTTACTTTGCTCACACTCCAACAGCACGTCTAGTCATAAAAAACATTTGTCTCCTCTCGCACACAAAACCTTTACCCTCTCCACTTTTTCCTAGGACGACCCCTACCCTGCCTTCCTTCTACTACAGATTTATATGCCCTTCAAGTCATTCTGATTTGTTCCATCCTCTCTAAATGTCTGAACCACTTCAACAGTCCCTCCTCAGCCCTCTGGATAATACTTTTAGAAACCCCGCACCTCCTAATTTTCAAGCTACAGATTCTCTTCATTATATTCACATCACACGTTGCCCTCAGACACGACATCTCCACTGCCTCCAGCCTTCTCCTTGTTGCAACATTCACCACCCATGTTTCACACTCATATAAGAGTGTTGGTATAACTATACTCTCATACATTCCACGTTCTTTTTTTCCACAGACTCCTCAGTGTACCACTCACCTTTTTTCCCTCATAAATTCTGTGATTCACTTCGTCTTTCATTAATCCAAATACGTATCTGAATATATTCACTGCCTCCATACTTCCTCCCTTCAATCTGATATCCAATTTTTCATTACCTAAATTTGTTGTTATCTTATCACCTTGCTCTTTCTTGTGTTCACTTTTAATTTCCTTCTTTTACATACCCTTCCAAACTTGTCTACCAGCCTCTGCAACTTCTCTTCACAATCTCCCAAAAGCACAGTGTTATCAGTAAAAGCAACTGTGACGACTCCCACTTTGTGTTAGATTCTTTATCTCTTAATCCTACACATCTTGCCAACACCCGAGCATTCACTTCTTTTACAACCCCATCTATAAATATATTACACAACTATGGTGACATCACACATCCCTATCTAAGGCCTACTTTTACTGGGAAATAATCTCCCTCTCTCCTACATACTCTAACATGAGCCTCACTATCCTCGTAAAAACTCTTAACTGCTTTCAGTAACCTACCACTTTTTCCACACATTTGCAGCATCTTCCACATTGCTCCCTTATCCACCCCATCATACGCCTTTTCCAAATTCATAAACTCAACGAAAACCTCTTTACCCTTATCTAAATATTGTTCACCTATATGCTTCACTATAAACATTTGGTCTACACACCCCCTATCCTTCCTAAAGCCTCCTTGTTCATCTGTGATCCTGCTTTCCGTTTTACTCTTAATTATTTCAATAATAACTCTACTATACACTTTACCAGTTATACTCAAAAAGTTTACTCTCCTATAATTTTTATACTCTCTCTTTTGTATTTTTGTTTTTACACAAAGGAACTATACATGCTCTCTGTCAATCCCTAGGTACCTTCCCTTCTTCCATACATTTATTAAATAAAAGCACCAACCATTCCAAAACGATATCCCCCACCTGCTTTTAACGTTTCTGTCTTTATCCCATCAATCCCAGCTGCTTTACCACCTATCATTCTACCCACTGCCTCATGCACCTCCCTTACACTCACAACCGGCTCTTCCTCACTCCTACAAGATGTACCTCACTGCCCGATGCACGAAATCACAGCCTCCCTATCTTCATCAACACTTAACAGTTCCTTAGAATATTCCCTCCATCTTCCCAATATCTCCAATGCTCCGTCTAATAACTTTCTCTCCTATTTTTAAACTGTCCAATCCATTCGTTCTCTAGGCTTTCTCAACTTATTAACCTAACTCCAAAACTTTTTCTTATTCTCAGCAAAATTTGTTGATAACATCTCACTCTCTCTCATTTCCTGTCCTTTTAATCTTCTTTGTCACTCTCTTAACCTCTCTTTTTCTCTCCATATACTCCTCTCATATGCTAACTTTTTTTTTCTCTTACTACTCTCTTTACTTCATCATTCCACCAGTCGCTCCTCTTCCCTCCCGCACCCACTTTCCTGTAACCACAAACTTCTGCTGAACACTCTAACACTACATTCTTAAATCTATCCCACACCTCTTTAACCTCATTGCCCCTATACTTTCACTAGTCCATCTTTCTTCCAATAGTTGTTTATATCTTACCCTTACTGCCTCCTCCTTTAGTTTATAAACCTTCACCTCTCTTGCCGATGGCATTCTCCTTGTAGCCCATCTACCTTTTACTGTCATTGTAGTTACAACTAAAAAATTATCTGATATATCTGTGGCCCCTCTATAAACATGCATATCCTGAAGTTTATCCATCTGTCTTTTATCTACCACCCTTGGGGGTGGGGAGAAAGAGAGAGAAGAGAAGGGAGAGGAAGAGGAGAATGGAGGATAAATAGAGATAGTTGGAGGCAAGATATAAACACTGCCTTAGCAGTCCTCGGGAGAGAAAGAGGTGCGTTGAACTCTCTCCGTCGGCAAGCCCGAGGCGAAAATTTATCATTGTTATTAGTGAGGTGATGCGTGTATGTGTGTGTGTGTACAAGACTCAAGTAGCAGTCACTGCTAAGTTTAGCAACCAGTGTGTGAGATGGTCAGTGGGTAATGTGTGTTACACTCCCACCATTCATACTACTTATGGCCACTGTCTGTACACTCACGTCGCCCTGGTGAGTGGCACTGACTGATTCTTCCTACCTGTTGTCGACTCCGGTGCCAGACCAAGCCTCCAGGCACCACTGCCTGGCTGATCATGTAACTTGACAAACTTATCAAGTTCCATCTTAAAGAGAGTTACGGGTACTCACCTATTTGTGGTTGCAGGGGTCGATTCACAGCTCCTGGCCGCCTCTTCGCTAGTCGCTACTAGGTACACTCTCTCCCTGCTCCAAGAGCTATATCGCATTTTTTAAAACCATGTACGGATCCTGCTTCCACTACATCACTATCCAGGTTGTTCCACTTCCTGACAACTTTGTGACTGAAGAAATACTTCCTGACATCCCTGTGACTCATCTGAGTTTTCATTTCCAGTTGTGACTCCCTTGTTGCTGTGTAAGCATCCTTAGGTATGAAAGGGAAAAAGTCTTGGTCCCCTTGCACTCTTAGTGTATTCGTTACTCTTCTGCACCTTCTTCGGGAAGCGTTAGCTCCGTTTGGGTCATTCGGTACAATGATGAATGCTCGATCCTCCGTCAGCTAAAACGTCAAGCAGACAAGATACCTTATTATGATTCGCCAAATCGTAATAACACAATTGCAAACAAACCACGGTTTGTTTGAACCCATTGCCTGGCTTGGAGTTTCAGGGCTCACTCGCCATGGGTTCAAATCTCGCCCGTTCCATAGTTTGTGTACTTATTTATACTCTCATATTTGTATCACTCAAAATCTCGATCAACTTAAACATAGTATACACACACACACACACACACACACACACACACACCCACATATATTAGATGTTAGTTTATCGTGTGAGTAAACAACCCGCCATGAAAGCAGCATTTCGGTCCAAATAGTTGACACGCCGTTGTCGACACCAGCTCCATGACTGGCGAAATCGTAATAACACCATTGTAAACTAACACAGTGTGTGGGGTTTCAAGCCATAGCGAGCCAGTCCTAAAACTGGACACTGTTTTGTGTACCTACGCTATCAAACACGTACAGTGAACATTCTTAAATGTACCTATGCTATAACATTCATTTTTTTTTCATATATGTACTGTCACTGTTATGCGTGTCTTCGCTATAAAACACGCAAAATGGATACGTTAAGTATTATTTTGCTATAAAACACAAATTGTTCGTATATTGGGTACTATTCACTGTGTTAGTTTAATATCATTATTATGCACCCCATACCCATGGTGTGGGCGGTAGTCAAAAGATTACAGAGGTACATAATGGGTCCAGGGACTGGGCCACAAAGTTTTGATAGTTGAGCAAGTTACAAAGGTAATGAATCATGTAATAACGTGTAAATTTTCGCGCAGTTTACCGTCTTGAAACACGAGTGAGTTTATATGAGATTATTCAAGTGTTGTGTGAGTCCCAGTAATGTTGTATTAGCTGTCTTCTGTAGTTACTACAGCACAGGTAAGTGTAGAAGTATATTATCAGATCTTGTAGCTCATTCTCAGGTGTTGTAGAGCATAAGTGTTGTAGCACATTCCTAGGCGGTATAATACAATTCTAGGTGTTGTAGCAGATCTTTAAGTGCTGCAGCAGTGTGAGCGACAAAGTTGCTATACCTTCTACGTGTGTTACTAAGCTGCTATACTTTCTACGTGCATTACTAAGCTGCTATACTTTCTACGTGCATTACTAAACTGCTATACTTTCTACGTGTGCTACTATACTTTCTACGAGTGCTACTATACTTTCTACATGTGCTACTAAACTGCTATACTTTCTACGTCCATTTCTAAGCTGCTAGTCTCTACGTGTATTACTAAGCTGCTGTCTTCTACGTGAGCGAGGAAGCTGCTAGTCTGTGTGTGTGTTAGTAAGATTCTATTCTCTACCAAACTGCTATTCTCTACGTGGGCTAACAATCTGCTAGCCACTAGCAGTTTCCAAGGGTTGCAGTACACACCCTAAGGGGCGTCTGCCTTCTGAACACGATCCCTGTGTTTACCTGGGCGAGGTCTGAGGCGGAAGTGGTCTTCATCTGCTGGCCGTAACATCTTTTTTGACCCCTTCTATCCCTTTCTTCCAGGTTATATTTCTGTCTCACATTATGTACATGTCTCTTGTGGTAACAGAATATAATTCTGCAGCACCCACGACACAAGATCACATGAGCTAAGTTCATATGCATTTCAATATCAAGTCATTTATCTCACAACCGAGATATTCCGGGTTCGATTCCCATGCAAAACAAGGAGCGTATGGGCAAGTTAATCTATCTGCTACCTTCTTTACCTAGCAGTAAATAGGTACATGAGTCTTAATCGACCGTTTAGGTTGATGCTGACAGGGAGGTAGGTTTTGAAGTGATCAGAGGTAGTATACCAGCTCTGAATCTGTAAATATAGACATTCAGACATAAAAGAAAACACAGGTAAGTGAGAGCAGCTGCTTTAAATGGTCTCAGTTGTGTTGTAAGAGGCTGGTTGATGCTTCGACGGTACCATTGATACTGTCATGAGTTCTTGATGTTGTGAAGCTTCACGAGACACTGTCAGCGCTCACCCTCTCTCTCTCTGTTAGTTTACCATCCTTAAGCCTCTCTCTCTGTTAGTTTACCATCCTTAAGCCTCTCTCTCTCTGTTAGTTTACCATCCTTAAGCCTCTCTCTCTCTGTTAGTTTACCATCCTTAAGCCTCTCTCTCTCTGTTAGTTTACCATCCTTAAGCCTCTCTCTCTGTTAGTTTACCATCATTAAGCCTCTCTCTCTCTGTTAGTTTACCATCCTTAAGCCTCTCTCTGTTAGTTTACCATCCTTAAGCCTCTCTCTCTGTTAGTTTACCATCCTTAAGCCTCTCTCTCTCTGTTAGTTTACCATCCTTAAGCCTCTCTCTCTGTTAGTTTACCATCCTTAAGCCTCTCTCTCTGTTAGTTTACCATCATTAAGCCTCTCTCTCTGTTAGTTTACCATCCTTAAGCCTCTCTCTGTTAGTTTACCATCCTTAAGCCTCTCTCTCTGTTAGTTTACCATCCTTAAGCCTCTCTCTCTGTTAGTTTACCATCATTAAGCCTCTCTCTCTCTGTTAGTTTACCATCCTTAAGCCTCTCTCTGTTAGTTTACCATCCTTAAGCCTCTCTCTCTGTTAGTTTACCATCCTTAAGCCTCTCTCTCCGTTAGTTTACCATCATTAAGCCTCTCTCTCTGTTAGTTTACCATCCTTAAGCCTCTCTCTCTGTTAGTTTACCATCCTTAAGCCTCTCTCTCTGTTAGTTTACCATCGTTGACCCTTCTCTCTCTCTCTCTCTCTCTCTCTCTCTCTCTCTCTCTCTCTCTCTCTCTCTCTCTCGCTCTCTCTCTGTTAGTTTATCATCCTTAAGCCTCTCTGTTAGTTTACCATCTTTAAGCCTCTCTGTTAGTTTACCATCGTTGACCCTCTCTCTCTTTGTTAGTTTACCATCGTTGGCCCCCACCTCACTCTCTCTCTCTCTCTGTTAGTTTACCATCGTTGACTCCCACCTCTCTCTCTCTCTCTCTCTCTGTTAGTTTACCATCGTTGACCCTCTCTCTCTCTTTGTTAGTTTACCATCGTTGACCCTCCTCTCTCTCTCTCTCTCTCTGTTAGTTTACCATCCTTAAGCCTCGCTGCTAGTTTATCATCTTTAAGCCTCTCTCTCTCTGTTAGTTTACCATCGTTGACCCTCTCTCTCTCTTTGTTAGTTTACCATCGTTGGCCCCCACCTCTCTCTCTCTCTGTTAGTTTACCATCGTTGACCCCCACCCTCTCTCTTTCTCTGTTAGTTTACCATCGTTGACCCCACCTCTCTCTCTCTCTCTGTTAGTTTACCATCGTTGACCCTCTCTCTCTCTTTGTTAGTTTACCATCGTTGGCCCCCACCTCTCTCTCTCTCTCTGTTAGTTTACCATCGTTGACCCCCACCTCTCTCTCTTTCTCTGTTAGTTTACCATCGTTGACCCCACCTCTCTCTCTCTCTCTGTTAGGTTACCATCGTTGACCCCCACCTCTCTCTCTCTCTTAGTTTACCATCGTTGACCCTCTCTCTCTTTGTTAGTTTACCATCGTTGGCCCCCACCTCACTCTCTCTCTCTCTCTCTCTCTCTCTCTCTCTCTGTTAGTTTACCATCGTTGACCCCACTTCTCTCTCTCTCTCTCTCTCTCTCTCTGTTAGGTTACCAACGTTGACCTCACCTCTCTCTCTCTGTTAGTTTACCATCGTTGACCCTCTCTCTCTCTTTGTTAGTGTACCATCGTTGGCCCCCACCTCACTCTCTCTCTCTCTCTCTCTCTCTCTCTCTCTCTCTGTTAGTTTACCATCGTTGACCCCACCTCTCTCTCTCTGTTAGTTTACCATCGTTGACCCCACCTCTCTCTCTCTGTTAGTTTACCATCGTTGACCCCACCTCTCTCTCTCTGTTAGTTTACCATCGTTGACTGTTATTCTCTCATTTTTTTATTTTTTATACTTTTCTCGGTTGGTGATTGTAATGCAGCCATAAACATTGTAAGTGGGAGCATCAAGTGTGTAAGTGGGAGCATCAAGTGTGTAAGTGGGAGCATCAAGTGTGTAAGTGGGAGCATCAAGTGTATAAGTGGGAGCATCAAGTGTATAAGTGGGAGCATCAAGTGTGTAAGTGGGAGCATCAAGTGTATAAGTGGGAGCATCAAGTGTATAAGTGGGAGCATCAAGTGTATAAGTGGGAGCATCAAGTGTGTAAGTGGGAGCATCAAGTGTATAAGTGGGAGCATCAAGTGTGTAGTGGGGCATCATGTATAAGTGGGAGCATCAAGTGTATAAGTGGGAGCATCAAGTGTATAAGTGGGAGCATCAAGTGTGTAAGTGGGAGCATCAAGTGTATAAGTGGGAGCATCAAGTGTATAAGTGGGAGCATCAAGTGTGTAAGTGGGAGCATCAAGTGTGTAAGTGGGGCATCAGGTGGTGAGGCATCAAGTGTGTAAGTGGGAGCATCAAGTGTGTAAGTGGGAGCATCAAGTGTGTAAGTGGGAGCATCAGTGTGTAAGTGGGAGCATCAAGTGTGTAAGTGGGAGATCAAGTGTAAGTGGGAGCATCAAGTGTGTAAGTGGAGCATCAAGTGTATAAGTGGGAGCATCAAGTGTGTAAGTGGGAGCATCAAGTGTGTAAGTGGGAGCATCAATGTATATGGGAGCATCAAGTGTGTATGGGAGCATCAAGTGTATAAGTGGGAGCATCAAGTGTGTAAGTGGGAGCATCAAGTGTATAAGTGGGAGCATCAAGTGTATAAGTGGGAGCATCAAGTGTATAAGTGGGAGCATCAAGTGTGTAAGTGGGAGCATAAGTGTGTAAGTGGGAGCATCAAGTGTATAAGTGGGAGCATCAAGTGTATAAGTGGGAGCATCAAGTGTATAAGTGGGAGCATCAAGTGTGTAAGTGGGAGCATCAAGTGTGTAAGTGGGAGCATCAAGTGTGTAAGTGGGAGCATCAAGTGTGTAAGTGGGAGCATCAAGTGTATAAGTGGGAGCATCAAGTGTGTAAGTGGGAGCATCAAGTGTATAAGTGGGAGCATCAAGTGTAAGTGGGAGCATCAAGTGTGTAAGTGGGAGCATCAAGGTAGTGAGGTAAGTGGGAGCATCAAGTGTGTAAGTGGGAGCATCATGTAAGGTGAGCTAAGTGGGAGCATCAAGTGTATAAGTGGGAGCATCAAGTGTGTAAGTGGGAGCATCAAGTGTATAAGTGGGAGCATCAAGTGTGTAAGTGGGAGCATCAAGTGTGTAAGTGGGAGCATCAAGTGTATAATGGGAGCATCAAGTGTATAAGTGGGAGCATCAAGTGTATAAGTGGGAGCATCAAGTGTGTAAGTGGGAGCATCAAGTGTGTAAGTGGGAGCATCAAGTGTATAAGTGGGAGCATCAAGTGTTAAGTGGGTAGATAAGTGGAGCATATGTGGGAGCATCAAGTGTAAGTGGGAGCATCAAGGTAAGGGAGCATCAATGTGTAAGTGGAGCATCAAGTGATAAGTGGGAGCATCAAGGTGTAAGTGGGGCATCAAGTGTATAAGTGGGAGCATCAAGTGTAAGGGGACATAGTGGTAAGGGAGCATCAAGTGTAAGTGGGAGCATCAAGTGTTAAGTGGAGCATCAATGATGAATGGGAGCATCAAGTGTTAAGGGAGCATCAAGGTGAAGTGGGAACATGTGTATAGGGGAGCATCAAGTGTAGTGGAGCATCAAGTGTAAGTGGAGCATAATGTAAGGGGAGCATCAAGTGTTAAGTGGGCATCAAGGTGTAAGTGGAGCATCAGATTATCATGTAGGGAGATCATGTAAGGACACATGTATAAGGAGACATGTGTAGAGACATGTAGGAATCAGGGTGAACGGTGACATCATGTATATGAATCAAGTGTATGGCATCATGGGGATCAATATGGAATCAGTGGAGATCATGTATACATCATGTAATGACACATAATGGTCTGAATGGGCATCAAGTGTAGAGACAGAGTGGACATCATGATAACAGAGGTAAGTGAGAGATCATGTATAGAGACATGTAGGACATAAGAGGACATCATGTATAGGAGATCATGTAAATCATGAAGGAGACAGTTGGACATCAGAGGAGCACAAGTGTTAAGTGACATGTGTAGGAGCACAATGAGATAATAAGTGGCATCAGTAATGCATCAGTGGGGACAATGTAAGAGCATCATGTATGATCAAGTATGGAGATCGTAATGAGCATCAGGAGGAATATAGGAGATCAGTTAGTGGACAAGTTAGGCATAGGTGGCATCATGTAAGGAGATCAAGTGTAGGACATCAAGTGTTGTGGGAGCATCAATTAATGGGGACAGGGTGGAATCAAGATGGCACATGAGGCATCAAGAAGGACACATGTAAGTGGCATAAGAGGGGGAGCATCGGTAGGAGTGTTAAGGTGAGGGAAGTGTGGATATGAGGAGCTGTTAGTGGCTAGATGGAAGAGTGTGGAATTTAGGGCACAATTATAATACTATTATAGGAACAGTAAGTGACAAGGTATGGGACAGTTATGGATAGTTATGACATCAAGTATAAGCTCGTAAGGGGAGCATCAAGTGTAAGTGGGAGCATCAAGTGTATAAGTGGGAGCATCAAGTAGTGATAAGTGAGGAGCATCAAGTGTATAGTGGAGCATCAAGTGTAGTAAGTGGGAGCATCAAGTGTATAGTGGAGCATCAAGTGTAAGTGGGAGCATCAAGTGTGTAATGGAGCATCAAGTGTGTAGAGTGGGGCATCAAGTGTATAGTGGGTCATCAAGTGTTGAAGTGGGAGCATCAAGTGTTAGGTGGAGCATCAAGTGTGTAAGTGGGAGCATCAGAGGTATAAGTGGGAGCATCAAGTGTGTAAGTGGGAGCATCAAGTGTATAATGGGAGCATCAAGTGGTGTATTAGTGGGACATCAAAGTTGTATAAGTGGAGCATCAAGTGTATAAGTGGGAGCATCAATGTAATGGGAGCATCAAGTGTGTAATGGGAGCATCAATGTATATGGGAGCATCAAGTGTGTAAGTGGGAGCATCAAGTGTAAGTGGGAGCATCAAGTGTATAATGTGGGAGCATCAAGTGTGTAAGTGGGAGCATCAAGTGTGTAAGTGGGAGCATCAAGTGTATAAGTGGGAGCATCAAGATGTAAGTGGGAGCATCAAGTGTTAAGTGGGAGCATCAAGTGTTAAGTGGGAGCATCAAGTGTGTAGTGGGAGCATCAAGTGTATAAGTGGGAGCATCAAGTGTGTAAGTGGGAGCATCAAGTGTATAAGTGGGAGCATCAAGTGTATAAGTGGGAGCATCAAGTGTATAAGTGAGAGCATCAAGTGTATAAGTGGGAGCATCAAGTGTATAAGTGGGAGCATCAAGTGTGTAAGTGGGAGCATCAAGTGTGTAAGTGGGAGCATCAAGAGTGTAAGTGAGAGCATCAAGTGTATAAGTGGGAGCATCAAGTGTGTAAGTGGGAGCATCAAGTGTATAAGTGGGAGCATCAAGAGTGTAAGTGGGAGCATCAAGTGTATAAGTGGGAGCATCAAGAGTGTAAGTGGGAGCATCAAGTGTATAAGTGGGAGCATCAAGAGTGTAAGTGGGAGCATCAAGTGTATAAGTGGGAGCATCAAGTGTATAAGTGGGAGCATCAAGTGTATAAGTGGGAGCATCAAGAGTGTAAGTGGGAGCATCAAGTGTATAAGTGGGTGCATCAAGAGTGTAAGTGAGAGCATCAAGTGTATAAGTGGGAGCATCAAGTGTATAAGTGGGAGCATCAAGTGTAAAAGTGGGAGCATCAAGAGTAAGTGGGAGCATCAAGTGTATAAGTGGGAGCATCAAGAGTGTAAGTGGGAGCATCAAGTGTATAAGTGGGAGCATCAAGTGTATAAGTGGGAGCATCAAGTGTATAAGTGGGAGCATCAAGAGTGTAAGTGAGAGCATTAATGCTCGTGCTGTAACCAGGAGTTCCGTTACTCTGAGGTGATGGTAGTGAAGGTGAGGCTGGGTTCACGAGGTGGCTTGGGAGGGTGAGGCTGGGTTCACGAGGTGGCTTGGGAGGGTGAGGCTGGGTTCACGAGGTGGCTTGGGAGGGTGAGACTGGGTTCACGAGGAGGGTGAGGCTGGGTTAGAGGGGTTACGGGGTGGCTTGTCGAGCCCCGGGGGCTACACAGCGTTATTATACATTCTTGGGAAACCACTAAACCCGCTGGGGTCATTCAGCGCCTGCGGAATCGACGGTAATAAAGTTAGATTCCAATAAGGAGATGATATCTCGTGTTCCCTGTATCAGAGTGTACTATAGGGAATTAATGTACAAGTGTTATGGATTCCATCACACACTGGATTACTCCTTCATGATAAAGTTGATAAGCTAGTCAGAGTACCATGAAGGAAAATGTACAATATAACTTTGTTGTGTCTGTGTTTAGCGTTAAGAATAATATTAGGAGAGAAGTGAATAATGAAAGTGAATGTTATAAGAATGTAGTTAGAAGTCTGAGTAGATCTATAATACACTATGATAACATGAAGATAGATCTGTAACCCACTATGATAACATGAAGATAGATCTATAACCTACTATGATAACATGAAGGTAGATCTGTAACCCATTATGATAACATGAAGGTAGATCTGTAACCCACTATGATAACATGAAGGTAGATCTGTAACCCACTATGATAACATGAAGGTAGATCTGTAACCCACTGTGATAACATGAAGATAGATCTGTAATCCACTATGATAACATGAAGGTAGATCTGTAACCCACTATGATAACATGAAGGTAGATCTGTAACCCACTGTGATAACATGAAGATAGATCTGTAATCCACTATGATAACATGAAGATAGATCTGTAACCCACTATGATAACATGAAGATAGATCTATAACACACTATGATAACATGAAGATAGATCTGTAACCCACTATGATAACATGAAGGTAGATCTGTAACCCACTGTGATAACATGAAGATAGATCTGTAACCCACTATGATAACATGAAGGTAGATCTGTAACCCACTATGATAACAGGAACGTAGATAAATACGTTTATGGAGCAACTTGCAATGTGAACATTGATGTTGTAGTAGCCAGGCTTAGGTTTGGTTAAAAGTACTAATGCCAGTTTGACAGACACACAAATAATAATAATAATAATAATAATCTTTATTTCTACAAGTACATGTACAAGGTATACAGACCATAGCTGACATCAATGACATACTACTAAATAGAAAGCCGTTTGCTATGCAGAAATTTTTTGTCCCAGGATACGACCCACACCAGTCGACTAACACCCAGGTACCCATTTTACTGATGGAGAACATAGGCAACTGGTGTAAGGAAACACCCAATGTTTCTACCCTCGCCAGGAATCGAACCTGGACACTTGCCGTGTGAAGGGAGAGTTTAAGCCACCAGGCCACGGGACATCAAATTAAAGGCTAGATATGTGATCAGCCCAATTGTCACTATCTTGAACACTATGTGCTTTGTTGTCCATGTACTAAGGAATATAGAGTTAAGTATAACAAGACTCACGAAATCGTAATGACACGATTGCAAACAAACCATACCACGGGTGGGGTTCGAACCCACGGTCAGAGAGTCTCAAAACTCCAGACCGCCGCGTAAGCCACTGGGCAAGTGGCTTACGCGACGGTCTTGAGTTTTGAGACTGACCGCGGGTTCGATCCCCACCCGTGGTATGGTTAAGTATAACAATCTATGTGATATGTTAATGAAAATAAGATACCAGATATATTAAGGAAATTTTCTAAATTTACTTGTAGCAGAGAAGATAATTGTAGATATAAATGCAGATGTACTCATTTTAACCCTCTTGGAGGCCTAGTTCCTAGGCCTATTGTGTATCCATATGCTCTTGCACTACCATCCACAGGATGGATATGAGGTGTACAATAAACCAGATGATGGTTTTGCTGTTGCTACTATTGCTATTGTTGCTGTTGTTGTTGTTGCTGCTGCTGTTATTGTTGCTGCTGCTGTTGTTGTTGCTGCTGCCGCTGTTGTTGCTGTTGTTGCTGTTGCTGGTGAACACGGTGATGAGGTTAGCGGATGTTGTTAGCCTGGCATAATGGTGGTGGTAGTGGTGGGGTGGGGGTGGTGGGTTGGGGTAGTGGTGGGGTGGGGTGATGATGGGGTTGGTGCGCTGGGGGTAGTGATGGGGTGATGGGGTGGGGGTGTTATTGTTGTAGTGTGGGGTAAACTCTTCCAGTCTCACTTCCTCCACCTCCCCCCCTACCCTCCCCTTACAACCTCCAACTCCCCCCTACCCTCCCCTTACTACCTCCACCTCCCCCCCTACCCTCCCATTACTACCGACTCACTCCCCTTTATCACTCCATTAGCTCACTCTCCCATTATCTCTTTCCATTATCTCACTCCCCATTATCTCTTCTCATTATCTCACTCCCAATTATCTCTTACCATTATCTCATTCCCCATTCTCACTACCCATTATCCTCACTCCCCATTATTTCTCCCATTTAAAATTGTTTTTCGTATTTCTCGTTATTTTTTCCATTATCTTCTCTTATCTCTATCTTACTCTCCCCATTATCTCACAACATTCATCTCGTGCTCCATTATCTAGTAATATTCATCTACCCCATTATCTCACAACATTCATCTCCTTCCCCATTATCTCGCAATATGCATCTCCTTCCCCATTATCTCACAACATTCATCTTCCTAATTATCACGCAATATACATCTTCCCCATTATCTCACAATATTCATCTCCTTCCCCATTATCTCAACATTCATCTCCTTCCCCATTATCTCACAATATACATCTTCCCCATTATCTCACAATATACATCTTCCCCATTATCTCACAACATTCATCTTCCCCTTTATCTCACAACATTTATCTTCCCCATTGTCTCACAACATTCATCTTCCCCATTATCTCACAACATTCATCTTCCCCATTATCTCGCAATATACATCTTCCCCATTATTTCACAACATTCATCTTCCTCATTATCTCACAACATTCATCTTCCCCATTATCTCGCAATATACATCTTCCCCATTGTCTCACAACATTCATCTCCTTCCCCATTATCTCACAACATTCATCTTCCCCATTATCTCGCAATATACATCTTCCCCATTATCTCACAACATTCATCTCCTTCCCCATTATCTCACAATATACATCTTCCCCATTATCTCACAATATACATCTTCCCCATTATCTCACAACATTCATCTCCTTCCCCATTATCTCGCAATATGCATCTCCTTCCCCATTATCTCACAACATTCATCTTCAGATTATCTCACAACATTCATCTTCCCCATTATCTCACAATATACATCTTCCCCATTATCTCACAATATACATCTTCCCCATTATCTCACAATATACATCTTTCCCATTATCTCACAATATACATCTTCCCCATTATCTCACAATATACATCTTCCCCATTATCTCACAATATACATCTTCCCCATTATCTCACAATATACATCTTCCCCATTATCTCACAACATTCATCTTCCCCAATATCTCAACATTCATCTCCTTCCCCATTATCTCGCAATATGCATCTCCTTCCCCATTATCTCACAACATTTATCTTCCCCATTATCTCACAATATACATCTTCCCCATTATCTCACAACATTCATCTTCACCATTATCTCACAACATTCATCTTCCTCATTATCTCACAGCATTCATCTGCCCCATTATCTCACAATATACACCTTCCCCATTATCTCACAACATTCATCTTCCCCATTATCTCACAACATTCATCTTCCCCATTGTCTCATAATATTCATCTTTCCCATTATCTCGCAATATACATCTTCCCCATTATCTCACAACATTCATCTTCCCCATTATCTCACAACATTCATCTTCCCCATTATCTCACAACATTCATCTTCCCCATTATCTCACAATATACATCTTCTCCATTATCTCACAACATTCATCTTCCCCATTATCTCACAATATACATCTTTCCATTATCTCACAAAATACATCTTCCCCATTATCTCACAATATACATCTTTCCCATTGTCTCACAACATTCATCTTCCTTATTATCTCACAATATACATCTTCCCCACTATCTCACAATATACATCTTCCCCATTATCTCACAATATACATCTTCCCCATTATCTCACAACATTCATCTTCCCCATTATCTCACAACATTCATCTTCCCCATTATCTCACAGCATTCATCTTCCCCATTATCTCACAATATACATCTTCCCCATTATCTCACAACATTTATCTTCCCCATTATCTCACAATATACATCTTCCCCATTATCTCACAACATTCATCTTCCCCATTATCTCACAATATACATCTTCCCCATTATCTCACAACATTCATCTTCCCCATTATCTCACAACATTCATCTTCCCCATTGTCTCATAACATTCATCTTTCCCATTATCTCGCAATATACATCTTCCCCATTATCTCACAACATTCATCTTCCCCATTATCTCACAACATTCATCTTCCCCATTATCTCACAGCATTCATCTTCCCCATTATCTCACAACATTCATCTTCCCCATTATCTCACAATATACATCTTATCAATTATCTCACAACATTCATCTTCCCTATTATCTCACAATATACATCTTCCCCATTATCTCACAACATTCATCTTCCCAATTATCTCACAATATACATCTTCCCCATTATCTCACAATATACATCTTCCCCATTATCTCACAATATACTTCTTCCCCATTATCTCACAACATTCATCTCCTTCCCTATTATCTCGCAATATGCATCTCCTTCACCATTATCTCACAACATTCATCTTCCCCATTATCTCACAATATACATCTTCCCCATTGTCTCACAACATTCATTTTCTCCATTATCTCACAACATTCATCTTCCCCATTATCTCGCAATATACATCTTCCCTATTATCTCACAACATTCATCTTCCCCATTATCTCGCAATATACATCTTCCCCATTATCTCACAACATTCATCTTTCCCATTATCTCACAACATTCATCTTTCTTATTATCTCACAACATTCATCTTCCCCATTATCTCACAACATTCATCTTCCCCATTATCTCACAACATTCATCTTCCCCATTATCGCAATATACATCTTCCCCATTATCTCACAACATTCATCTTCCCATTATATCGCAATATACATCTTTCCCATTATCTCACAACATTCATCTTCCCCATTATCTCACAACATTCATCTTCCCCATTATCTCACAACATTCATCTTCCCCATTATCTCACAACATTCATCTTCCCCATTATCTCACAACATTCATCTTCCCCATTATCTCACAACATTCATCTTCCCCATTATCTCGCAATATACATCTTCCCCATTATCTCACAATATTCATCTTTTTCATTATCTCACAACATTCATCTTCACCATTATCTCCCCATTACCCCGCTCAGTATTATCACTCCCCATTATCTGATCCATTTGTTTCTGTTTTCCATCTGTATACATTGTGTTTATTTGTATTTTGAAACTGATTTTGTAATTTTTGTATTTTATAATAAATTTTGCGTTTTGTAGTAGATTTTGTAATGAATTTTGTATATATATATAATAAATTTTGTATATATTTTTTGTATTTTGTAATAATAATTTTGTGTTTCTGTTGTACCTGTGATTCTTCGAGGGGGGAAAGAGGGGGCTTGATTCTGGTGGAGGGATTGTGATCCAAGGATTAGGAGCACAGCTTCTCTCCTTCCTCGCGTCAGTCTTCATTACCTCGCGTTCTCCAGGCTCTCTCTCCCTCCCTCCCTCTCCCTCCCTCCCTCTCCCTCCCCCTCTCTCTCTTTTTCTCTATTTCCCCTCCCTCTCTCTCTCCCCTCCCTCCCTCTCTCTCCCCTCCCTCCCTCCCTCTCCCTCCCCCTCTCCTCTCTCTCTCTCTCTCTCTCTCTCTCTCTCTCTCTCTCTCTCTCTTCTCTCTCTCTCTCTCTCTCTCTCTCTAACACACACGGTTTGTCTTTAATTTTCTTCCCTGAAAATTTTGGCGTGGCTGATGGCTGGTATGGCTGATGACTGTCATGTGTGACGGCTGTCATGTCTGATGGCTGTCATGTCTGACGGCTGGCATATCTGACGGTGTCATGTCTGACGGCTGGCATGACTGACAGCTGTCATGGCTGACGGCTGTCATGTCTGACGGCTGTCATGTCTGACGGCTGGCATGTCTGACGGCTGTCATGTCTGACGGCTGGCATATCTGACGGCTGTCATGTCTGACGGCTGTCATGTCTGACGGCTGGCATGGCTGACGTAGCTTTCTCTCAAAACTTGTAAAAAATAAAGCTGGATGCCTTTCCTTCCTGCAGATCTCACCAGTGTTTTAGAAAGCAAACTTAATTCCTATAATACACATTCTCACAAGTAGAAGAATGATACGGAAAAAGTTGATAAGATTTTCCTAATCCCACGTAATGTGTGGTAGTTATCAGCTGTTTTGTCGAGGTGCAATAGTCAACTCTAAAATTATGTACTGATTCAATACTTGAATAATAACAATAATAATGCTTATATGGACGGTATATATATATATATATATATATATATATATATATATATATATATATATATATATATATATATATATATATTACACACACACACAACAAACCGGCCGTCTCCCACCGAGGTAGGATGACAAAAAAAAAGAAGAGACATTTTCACCATCATTCACTCCACTGTCTTGCCAGAGGGACGCCGATATTGTGGTTCAAAACTGCAGATATCCCCACCATTCGTACAGAATGCACTGTACTTCCCACTTCCAGGACTCTAGGTCCGGTTAACCGGTTTTCCTGAATCCCCGATGGAGATATCTTCATGAAAAATGAGCTTTTGTGTATGACACAGGGTGTCCTGTGAGATGGTAATTCTCAAGTAATAGTAACTCCAGCTCTGCTGCAAGGAAACCTTCGAAGCTGCTGAACTTCATTGTCCTTACCTTTGATATACCTTTGAAGAGTTTCGAGAGTATCTACTCTGAGCCCGGCCGTGGGCCAGGCTCGTCTGGTGCTTGCCTGGTCAACCAGGCTGTTGCTGCTGGAGGCCCGCTGCCCCACATATCCATCACAGCCTGGTTGATCTGGCACCCAATGAATATACTTGTCCAGTTTCCTCTTGAAGGCTTCTACACTGGTTCCAGCGATGTTTCGGATATCTTCTGGTAAGATGTTGAATAGTCTGGGACCCCGGATGTTAATACAGTGCTCCTGTATTGTCTCCACCGCACCCCTGCTCCTCAGTGGGTTTATTTTACACTTCCTCCCATATCTCTCACTCCAGTATGTTGTTATGTCAGTGTGCAGATTTGGGACCAAGCCCTCAAGTACTTTCCAGGTATATATTATCATGTATCTCTCTCTCCTCCGCTCCAATGAGTACATGTTCAAGACTTGAAGGCGTTCCCAATAATTTAGATGTTTCAATGGCTCAATGTGAGCCGTAAACGATCTCTGGATTTGTTCCAGCTCTGCTATTTCTCCTGCCCTGAACGGGGCCGTCAGCACTGAGCAGTATTCTAAGTGAGGGAGCACTAGCGATTTGAATAGTGTCACCATCGGCATTATTTCCCTTGTTTTGAAAGTTCTCAATACCCACCCCGTCATCTTCCTGGCTGTTGTGATCTTTGTCTTGTTATGGTCTTTAAAGACAGATCAGCAGACATAATTATTACCAAGTCCTTAACGTGTTCCTTTCGTTCTATGTGAAGTCTCCCAGCTCAGACTGACACTACTGAAGTCTCCCAGCTCAGACTGACACTACTGAAGTCTCCCAGCTCAGACTGACACTACTGAAGTCTCCCAGCTCAGACTGACACTAATGAAGTCTCCCAGCTCAGACTGACACTACTGAAGTCTCCCAGCTCAGACTGACACTACTGAAGTCTCCCAGATCAGACTGACACTACTGAAGTCTCCCAGCTCAGACTGACACTACTGAAGTCTCCCAGCTCAGACTGACACTACTGAAGTCTCCCAGCTCAGACTGACACTACTGAAGTCTCCCAGCTCAGACTGACACTACTGAAGTCTCCCAGCTCAGACTGACACTACTGAAGTCTCCCAGCTCAGACTGACACTACTGAAGTCTCCCAGTTAAGGTTATGAAAGCTTGATCACATTCCAGCATAATGTATATAACCATCGTGTGTGATGGAATATAATAGTGCAATATAGTTAACTTTCTTCCCACAATATAACTGTCATATAGAATAGTGTAGCAGCACACTACTGATGTATCCAGTTTACCCAAATATAATAAGCCTCTGGCCCATGGTACGTAGCCGTAAAATGTGAGGTGATATGGGTTACTCTAGTAGATTAAAACCCAGGGAAGGTGTGTTATATGAGAGGGTAGAACCTGGTGACCAGGTCGACGCCCCTCTTAGTAACCCCGGGAGTCAGCGCCCCCGTGGCCCGCTCTCACACCAAACCTAAATTGGAGAAAAATTTAGAGGAATTGGAACTGTTAGAAGCTCACAGGAAAGTAAAGGTAAGTGAATACTGGATGCAAGTAGATGTGTGTAAGATTTACCTGTCAGAGTGCAAAACGTTTGACAGGATTCCGTTTCATCCACGGGCAAGTGGAGAAGAATCCTTCCTTCGTAAGCCATGCGTGTCGTAAAAGGCGACTAAAATGCCGGCAGCAAGGTGCTAGTAACCCCTTCTCTATACACTACTAAATGAAAAATAAAAGAAGAAAAACTTTATGAAGGTGTTTCTTCTTTTTCGGTGGTCTCCCACCCAGCCTGGGTGGGAGACCACCGGTGTGGTATAAAAATGAAAATAATATGAAGGAAGGTAGCGAAGAATGTTTCCAGCACTGCTGGTGGACACTGTTTACTACAAGTCTGGGAGTGAACTGCTCTAGCGACAGTCAGGTGTGTTCCTAGTCTAGACGTTAACTCAGAAACTAGTTGTGAATGGATAATGTTTCAAGTAATGCTGGTTTCACCTTCTACAAGTCTGCTTTCCAAGGTATTCTTCTACACACACACATACGTATGCATAAACATTAGCTCTCAGTCCTCAGCAGGATTCGAACCTGCACACTGTATCAATGTTAATATGGATAGAGTGTGCAGGTTCAAATCCTGCTGTGGAATGAAAGATAATGTTTGTTAAAAGTTTCTCCCGTCTGCTCATTTTTAAGCATACGTAAACATATATACATAAGTAGGAATACCAATGCACAGCATATTAGGGGCTTTTGGCATGTAGATCTCATTAATAACTATGTTTCTTGTCTACCATGTATCATTGTAGCATGTCTCAATAAAGTATTATTATTAGGTGCAGTAGCTACTGCAGCCATAGGTGAGGTTGGTATATTGATGTCTAGTGTAGAAGACATGGTGTGTGAGTGAGCAGGTGAGGGAAACACACTTAAGTCTTGTTCCCATGTAATGCTCGTATATGTTAGGTCACATGCAAGCTGAGGATGTAATCAATTGTGTTGAGTAAATATGTCCTCGTTGATGTACTCTCAGTCCCACACCCTCTCCAGTACCCGCATTGTCCCACTCACACACACACACACACACACACACACACACTCTCACACACACACACTCACACACACACACACACACACACACACACACACTACACACACACACACACACACACACACACACACACACACACACACACACACACACACACACTCACACACACACACACTCACACACACACACACTCACACACACACACACACACACACACACACACACACACACACACACACACACACACACACACACACACACACACACACACACACACACTCACACACACACACACACACACACACACACAGGCTGCAAGCCTGGTCCAGTAACTGGCTCCTTGAATTTAACCCTGCCAAATGTAAAGTCATGAATATCGGGGAAGGGCAAAGAAGACCGCAGACAGAGTATAGTCTAGGTGGCCAAAGACTGCAAGCCTCACTCAAAGAAAAAGATCTTGGGGTGAGTATAATACCGAGCACATCTCCTGAGGCACACATCAATCAGATAACTGCTGCAGCATACGGGCGGCTGGCAAACCTAAGAATAGCGTTCCAATACCTCACTAAGGAATCATTCAAGACTCTGTATACCATATACGTCAGGCCCATACTGGAGTATGCAGCACCGGTTTGGAACCCACACCTGGTCAAGCACGTCAAGAAATTAGAGAAAGTGCAAAGATTTGCAACAAGACTAGTCCCAGAGCTAAGGGGATTGTCCTACGAAGAAAGGTTAAGGGAAATCGGCCTGACGACACTAGAGGACAGGAGGGTTAGGGAGACATGATAACGACATATAAATACTGCGAGGAATAGATAAGGTGGACAGAGACAAGATGTTCCAGAGAGGGGACACAGAAACAAGGGGTCATAATTGGAAGTTGAAGACTCCTATGAGTCAAAGGGATGTTAGGAAGTATTTCTTCAGTCATAGAGTTGTCAGGAAGTGGAATAGCTTAGAAAGCGACATAGTGGAGGCAGGAACCATACATAGTTTTAAGACTAGGTTTGATAAAGCTCATGGAGCAGGGAGAGAGAGGACCTAGTAGCAATCAGTGAAGAGGCGGGGCCAGGAGCTATGACTCGACCCCTGCAACCACAAATAGGTGAGTACAAATAGGTGAGTACACACACTCAATTTTCTTAAGTTCATGTTTTAAGTAAAATTAGATACACTTAACAGTGTCCTGCTGCTACTCTCGGGTATGTAATACCCAGTGGGAACAATATCTAGCTGTGTTTCTCTGTTGTATTTCATCACGTAAGTTGGATGTTGAGCCACTGGGGATGTTCTAGGATATTGAGCCTCTGGGGATGTTCTAGGATGTTGACCCTCTGGGGATGTTCTAGGATGTTGAGCCTTTGGGGATGTGCTAGGATGTTGAGCCTCTGGGGATGTTCTAGGATGTTGAGCCTCTGGAGTTGTGCTAGGATGTTGAGCCTCTGGGGATGTTCTAGGATGTTGAGCCTCTGGAGTTGTGCTAGGATGTTGAGCCTCTGGGGATGTTCTAGGATGTTGAGCCTCTGGAGTTGTGCTAGGATGTTGAGCCTCTGGGGATGTTCTAGGATGTTGAGCCTCTGGAGTTGTGCTAGGATGTTGAGCCTCTGGGGATGTTCTAGGATGTTGAGCCTCTGGGGTTATGCTAGGATGTTGAGCCTCTGGGGTTGTGCTAGGATGTTGAGCCTCTGGGGATGTTCTAGAATGTTGAGCGTCTGGGGTTATGCTAGGATGTTGAGCCTCTGGGGTTGTGCTAGGATGTTGAGCCTCTGGGGATGTTCTAGGATGTTGAGCGTCTGGGGTTGTGCTAGGATGTTTGAACCTTTAGATAAGCAAGCAGTAGTATTATTGTCAGCTACAGATTAACAGCAAATTAACAGTAGCAACAGCAGAAACAGTAGCTGCAGCAGTATTAGCAGCAGAAGCATCAACGTAAGCAGCAGCAGAAGCAGTAGCAGCAGCAGTTGTTGCAGGAGGGAGGAAGGATGGAAGATACGATGCACGCAAAGTCAAGGAAGACACCAATTTATACAGAGTAGGAGGCTACCCACAAAAACTCTGCGTCTGCCACAAATATGGTGGGTGGCTGTGTACGTGGAGTCTGGCCCAGCTTTAAGGAGTATTACACGCCTCCTAGCATGTGCTGCGTCTCCTGCCACGCCTAGCATGTACTACACCGTCCACGCCTCATAGCATGTACTGCATCTTCTGCCACGAATAGCATGTTCTTCGTCTCATGCCACGCCTCCTGGCATGAGCTGCGTCTCACGCCACGCCTCCTAGCATGTGCTACGGCCCCTGCCACGCCTCCTAGCATATATAGCCACACTACAGATGTTCCCACAATGTAACTATCATACAAAGCAGTGTAGCAACACACTACTGGTGTTCCACACAGTGTAACTATCATACAGAGCAGTGTAGCAACACACTACTGGTGTTCCACACAGTGTAACTATCATACAGAGCAGTGTAGCAACACACTGCTGGTGTTCCACACTGTAACTATCATACAGAACAGTGTAGCAACAAACAACTGGTCCACACAGTGTATCATACAGAACAGTGTAGCAACACACTGCTGGTGTTCCACAGTGTAACTATCATACAGAGCAGTGTAACAATATACTGCTGGTGTTCCACACAGTGTAACTATCATACAGAGCAGTGTAGCAATATACTGCTGGTGTTCCACACAGTGTAACTATCATACAGATCAGTGTAGCAACACACTGCTGATGTTCCACACAGTGTAACTATCATACAGAGCAGTGTAGCAACACTGCTGGTGTTCCACACAGTGTAACTATCATACAGATCAGTGTAGCAACAAACTACTGGTGTTCCACACAGTGTAACTATCATACAGAGCAGTGTAGCAACACACTGCTGGTGTTCCACACAATGTAACTATCATACAGAGCAGTGTAGCAACACACTGCTGGTGTTCCACACAGTGTAACTATCATACAGATCAGTGTAGCAACAAACTACTGGTGTTCCACACAGTGTAACTATCATACAGAGCAGTGTAGCAACACACTGCTGGTGTTCCACACAGTGTAACTATCATACAGAACAGTGTAGCAACACACTTAAAATGTACACAAGTTTACTTAATAAGATAACCATCACCTGTCGTATAGAACAACCTGTTTGTACTACACGAACGAGTGTGTAAAACAGAAGCTAGTGAGAAAAACATTACAGGAAAATGCTTATTGATTTCTTTATTTATGAATAATAATAAATGCAAGTCGTGGGCGAAACCTGGCAATAAAGGTTCCTTCCCTTGTCAACATAGCATCTTCCTGGTTACGTGAAGCTGAGCTGGTTAATATTTCAGCACAAACTGGAGATTTATCTCGCAGCTTGGAAGAGGTCAGAGATCAGGTTGACACAAAAACTGATATTCCCAGGTATTGGCGGCGCCACCTTCCCTCTGGGGGTCGCTGCGCTCTCTGCGAACGTTGTAGTGCGCCAGTATCCTGCGCAGGATCAATTCCTACGACTGGACATGGTCAACGTTTAGAGTTATCAAAGCGACTCTTGAAAGCGTTGTAATTAATCCCGTCTGTGATGTTTTTTTTCTGCTTTGGCTTTGTTCCTTATATGGAGCATCTGTTCCTGGACGTGGGGAGCCCACTTACTAGTAGAGCCTCTACGCTACTCATTGGAACACACACCAGAGGAGCCTTGCCTCCTTTTAGGCCATTACACACACTCCAAGGTGCCGGTTATTTATGCATTGTGCCTTTTTATTCTTTATGGAAAGGGAAATAGCACAAAAAAATAGACGTACCTCCAGGTAGGCCTATTTGAGAAGCACTGGGATGGTTTACAGTGGTAAGGAGCAACGCTAGACTCGCCTTGGCCAGAGTTTACATTGTTATTAACAACTATTATAATAACTGTCACAATGTCATTGTTTTTGTCTTGTCACGTTCACAGTGAACGTTAAGTTGCACAATAACATCGCTGGAGTGAACACGGCCAAGTGATTGTTACATTGTCAAGCATCCTTTGAGGGAGAATTATAAAGTGGATTACGTTGACGTTGTTGTGGACTCCTGGGGCGACATATAAACTGAGGCGCACTGTGCGCACCACCTACCTCATCTCACTACTACTAGTGCTGTTGCCGCTGCTGCAACTGCTGCTGCTGTTGCTGTTGCCGCTGCTGCTGCTACTACTACTACTACTACTACTACTATTACTACTATTACTACTACTACTATTACTACTATTACTACTACTACTACTATTACTACTACTACTATTATTACTACTACTATTACTATCACTATTACTACTACTATTACTGTTACTACTACTACTATTACTACTACTACTATTTCTGCTACTTCCAACACTATTATAGCTACTACCACTAATCCCGCAGCGGTCATACAGGGCCTGAGGAATGTGGAGGTAATCAGGTTTGATCCGAGGAACGGGAGAGCAGCAGCAATTCCTTGGATAGGGAGCCCTTCACCAGCATTAAGGCTCCCGTTTTCCGACCTTCCCCTCTGAAGGGAGTGGCACACACACACACACACACACACACACACACAATCTGGAGAGTGATGTAGGGGAGGCAGGATCCATACATAGCTTTAAGAAGAGGTACGATGAAGCTCGTGCAGCAGGGAGAGAGTGGACCTAGTAGCGACCAGCGAAGAGGCGGATCCAAGAGCTATGAGTCGGCCCCTGCAAACTTTATTATATAACATGGTAGGTCAGGCTTTCTCTGGAAAGCACGTCAAGAAATTAGAGAAAGTGCAAAGGTTTGCAACAAAACTATATGAGGTCTGAGTCTCTGAGCGATAGTTAAACATTATAGCTAGCAACCATCCAGGGAGGTACTACCCTCCTGTCACTACATCCAGGGAGGTACTACCCTCCTGTCACAACATCCAGGGAGGTACTACCCTCCTGTCACTACATCCAGGGAGGTACTACCCTCCTGTCACAACATCCAGGGAGGTACTACCCTCCTGTCACAACATCCAGGGAGGTACTACCCTCCTGTCACTACATCCAGGGAGCTACTACCCTCCTGTCACTACATCCAGGGAGCTACTACCCTCCTGTCACAACATCCAGGGAGCTACTACCCTCCTGTCACTACATCCAGGGAGCTACTACCCTCCTGTCACTACATCCAGGAGCTACTACCCTCCTGTCACAACATCCAGGGAGGTACTACCCTCCTGTCACAACATCCAGGAGGTACTACCCTCCTGTCACTACATCCAGGGAGGTACTACCCTCCTGTCACTACATCCAGGGAGGTACTACCCTCCTGTCACAACATCCAGGGAGGTACTACCCTCCTGTCACAACATCCAGGGAGGTACTACCCTCCTGTCACTACATCCAGGGAGGTACTACCCTCCTGTCACAACATCCAGGGAGGTACTACCCTCCTGTCACTACATCCAGGGAGGTACTACCCTCCTGTCACAACATCCAGGGAGGTACTACCCTCCTGTCACAACATCCAGGGAGGTACTACCCTCCTGTCACTACATCCAGGGAGCTACTACCCTCCTGTCACTACATCCAGGGAGCTACTACCCTCCTGTCACAACATCCAGGGAGCTACTACCCTCCTGTCACTACATCCAGGGAGCTACTACCCTCCTGTCACTACATCCAGGGAGCTACTACCCTCCTGTCACAACATCCAGGGAGGTACTACCCTCCTGTCACAACATCCAGGGAGGTACTACCCTCCTGTCACTACATCCAGGGAGGTACTACACTCCTGTCACTACATCCAGGGAGGTACTACCCTCCTGTCACAACATCCAGGGAGGTACTACCCTCCTGTCACAACATCCAGGGAGGTACTACCCTCCTGTCACTACATCCAGGGAGGTACTACCCTCCTGTCACAACATCCAGGGAGGTACTACCCTCCTGTCACTACATCCAGGAGGTACTACCCTCCTGTCACAACATCCAGGGAGGTACTACCCTCCTGTCACAACATCCAGGGAGGTACTACCCTCCTGTCACAACATCCAGGGAGGTACTACCCTCCTGTCACAACATCCAGGGAGGTACTACCCTCCTGTCACAGCATCCAGGGAGGTCTACCCTCCTGTCACAATATCCAGGGAGCTACTACCCTCCTGTCACAACATCCAGGGAGGTACTACCCTCCTGTCACAACATCCAGGGAGGTCTACCCTCTTGTCACAACATCCAGGGAGCTACTACCCTCCTGTCACAACATCCAGGGAGGTACTACCCTCCTGTCACAACATCCAGGGAGGTACTACCCTCCTGTCACAACATCCAGGGAGGTACTACCCTCCTGTCACAGCATCCAGGGAGGTCTACCCTCCTGTCACAATATCCAGGGAGCTACTACCCTCCTGTCACAACATCCAGGGAGGTACTACCCTCCTGTCACAACATCCAGGGAGGTCTACCCTCCTGTCACAACATCCCGGGAGCTACTACCCTCCTGTCACAACATCCAGGGAGGTACTACCCTCCTGTCACAACATCCAGGGAGGTACTACCCTCCTGTCACAACATCCAGGGAGCTACTACCCTCCTGTCACAACATCCAGGGAGCTACTACCCTATTGCCACTTAAGTGGGAAACGGAATCCTGGTCACTTCATGAAGTGGTAAGAGAGGTTGATCTTCACAAAACCATCTGTGACTCAGAGCCATCTGGGACTCAGCCATCTGTGAATTAATTTTCCTTGGCCGTCTTACTTTATTAATGAAAAATCTTTTGTCAGAATAAGTTGAAAATGCAAGTCAGTGAATAAAAGACTGATGGCTGATTGAAGGACAACCTTGAGTAAGTTACAGCTATTGTTCCTGAATCAGGCCACCAGTATCTCTCTTGATAAAGGTTTTGCTGGAATTTTTTGTACAGTCATGCCTGGACTAGGCCGCAGAAACTGTCACCTGAACCTTCATGCAAGATGAAGAATTAGACACGTGTGCAACATCTAGGTATCTTTATTTGTAGACTTTTCGCCATCCAGTGGCTTTATCAGTCCAAACTCAAGGACATAATGGGAAGACTGTAGAATTATTTGCAAGACATGAGGTAATCAGTCCCTCAGTCTTAGAATTTGTGAAGAGTAGCCTAGTCTTGAAGACTACAGTTCTTGTATTCTACAGTTACATATTTCATAGTAACTGCAAGCAGGACTGCAGTTACTATGAAATAATGTTGCTAGAATTAACGACAATATGTTAGTTAAAAGGCCACAAGTGCAACTAAAGTGGCATTTTATTGTGGCAACGTTTCGCTCTCCAGGAGTTTCGTCAAGCCGTTACAAACAATACATGGACACAGAAGGTACATATATACTTAAAGAGTGAGGTGCAAACCATATTATAATCGTTGTAGGTAGTACTAGTACTTGTGGTGGTGGTAGTAGTAGTAATGGTAGTTGTACTTATGGTAGTAGTAGTGGTAGTACTTGTGGTAGTTATAGTACGTGTGGTAATAGTAGTAGTTGTGGTAGTTATAGTACGTGTGGTAATAGTAGTAGTTGTGGTAGTTATAGTACGTGTGGTAATAGTAGTAGTTGTGGTAGTTATAGTACGTGTGGTAATAGTAGTAGTTGTTGTAGTTATAGTACGTGTGGTAATAGTAGTAGTTGTGGTAGTGGTAATTGTTATAGTACTTGTGGTAGTGGTAATTGTTATAGTACTTATAGTAGTAGTTATAGTACTTGTGGTAGTAGTAATTGTTGTGGTAGTTATAGTAGTAGTTATAGTCTTTCTGGTAGTAGTGGTATTTATAGTACTTTTAGTAGTTGTTGTGGTAGCAGCTATGTGATAGCAAGAATGTGTTGGAGTATAAGACTTGTTGTACCATATACAACTGTTGTACCATACACCATATATATGTGTCGGATAGGTAAAACTGGTCAATTAGCAAGAACTCATTTAAAATTAAGTCCTTTCTAAAATTTAAATGAGTTCTTGCTAGTTGACCAGTTTTACCTATTCGGCACGATATATATATAAGCAAGACAACCACTATGAAAAAATAGAGGAATTCCAAGCGCTTTCGTGACTACTCACATTATATAGTTCCTTGATAATGTGAGTAGTCACGAAAGCCTTGGGATTCTCTATTTTTCATAGTGGTTGTCTTGCATATTTTGATATCACCTGTTTACTGTGATCTTTTTGCATATATATATATATATATATATATATATATATATATATATATATATATATATATATATATATAAATAACGACTCCTTGTTGGCACCCTTGACCTAGTACACGTTTTGTACACAACCCTGTGCACGTAATTGATTCACGATTCACGTATTACTCTGAGGCCTCCTCTCTCTTCACCTCCAATTACTTTATATTACATCAGACACCCCTCTCTTCCTCTCTTGCCCCTCCCCCCTCGTGTATCAAGGAGGGAGGGGGCAGCAATTATCCTGGAGTGTTAGTGGAAGTTATGCAGGTAAGGGAGCTCCATCCTACCAACGTAAGGGAACTCCATCCTACCAACGTAAGGGAGCTCCATCCTACCAACGTAAGGGAGCTCCATCCTACCAACGTAAGGGAGCTCCATCCTACCAACGTAAGGGAGCTCCATCCTACCAACGTAAGGGAGCTCCATCCTACCAACGTAAGGGAGCTCCATCCTACCAACGTAAGGGAGCTCCATCCTACCAACGTAAGGGAGCTCCAGCTTACCAACGTGTATTAAGCAACTCTGTGTGTGTTTTTCTGTGTGTATTGCATGATCGTGAATTATGTGTGTGTATGTGTGTACGCGTGAGTATTTACGTGTATGCATGACCAGGTAGTGACCAGGTTACTGATGGTTGACCTGGTGTGTCAAGTAGCCTCCAGCAGGTGACAGTTTACACAGCGTCACACTCACTAACTGACTCACTCACTCCACCAGCAACACAGGTGTTGCCTTGCAAAAGATCACACCAACACCACGTATGATGCTTATCACACAACCTTTCATGTCTTGAAGATGTCTCACCCTAGCTCTCTCTCTCACACACACAAGGTGGACAGGGACAGAATGTTTCAGAGATGTGACACAGCAACAAGGTCACACAACTGGAAGATGAAAACTCAGATGAGTCACAGGGCATCTAAGAAGAACCCGACGTGTGTGTAGTAGTAGTTACCGGTTGTCAGAGGCACTTGTCGATTGACACTTGGCCTGATGAATGTAGTGTGTGTGTGGGGGAGGGGGTTGAAGTGATGGTGATGTAGTGATGGTGACTGTGATTGTTGATTGTGGATACTTTGATAATTATGCTGACTGTGATTGTAATGACTGCAATAGAGGTTGTGATGACTGCAATTGTGGTTGTAGTGATTGTAATTGGGGTTCTGGTGACTGTTGACTGCCCAGCCACACGCCCCATCCTGCACCCTGGTGTGCCTTCATGCAACCTTTCACTTTAAGACAATGTGTGTCACTGTCAGCTTGCAACACCGTGCCCACAGAATAACACAAGCACATCACTGGTAAATGTTAGTAACCACCAATGTCACCCATCTCTCACTCACTCATTAACTCTTTCATCCTCGTCTTTATATTTCTTCTTCTTCTTGCGTGAGGCCAGTACTAACAGCCTGATTGCTCAAGGCGTTAACCGGGAGGCCTGGTCTGGGAATGGGTCGCGGGGACCATGACCCTAACGGCTGTCAACAAGTATACAACAGGTAAACACTTGGTTTTTGTCCACACACACACACACAGTCTCCCTAAGCGAGTATGTTATTATTATTATTATTATTATTATTATTATTATTATTATTATTATTATTATTATTATTATTATTATTATTATTATTATATGTGTGGTAATGCACGGTCTTCACTACAAGCTAAATAAGGAGTTATTTAAGTGTGAACACTTGAGACCACTTAACAAACGTTGGGACTTAAGACTTGAGGGCTTTAGAGGTTGCAGGTGCTAAGACCACTCTCAAGAGTCTAGTGGAGTATACTCAAGAAGAAGTTGCAAGAGTATCTTCAAGAAACAAGAGTATCTTCAAGAAGCAAGAGTATCTTCAAGAAGCAAGAGTATCTTCAAGAAACAAGAGTATCTTCAAGAAGCAAGAGTATCTTCAAGAAGCAAGAGTATCTTCAAGAAGCAAGAGTATCTTCAAGAAGCAAGAGTATCTTCAAGAAACAAGAGTATCTTCAAGAAGCTTGAGTATCTTCAAGAATCTTGAGTATCTTCAAGAAGCTTGAGTATCTTCAAGAAGCAAGAGTATCTTCAAGAAACAAGAGTATCTTCAAGAAACAAGAGTATCTTCAAGAAGCTTGAGTATCTTCAAGAAGCAAGAGTATCTTCAAGAAACAAGAGTATCTTCAAGAAACAAGAGTATCTTCAAGAAACAAGAATATCTTCAAGAAGCAAGAGTATCTTCAAGAAGCAAGAATATCTTCAAGAAACAAGAGTATCTTCAAGAAGCTTGAGTATCTTCAAGAAGCAAGAGTATCTTCAAGAAGCAAGAGTATCTTCAAGAAACAAGAGTATCTTCAAGAAACAAAGAGTATCTTCAAGAAACAAGAGTATCTTCAAGAAGCTTGAGTATCTTCAAGAAGCAAGAGTATCTTCAAGAAACAAGAGTATCTTCAAGAAACAAGAGTATCTTCAAGAAGCAAGAGTATCTTCAAGAAACAAGAGTATCTTCAAGAAGCTTGAGTATCTTCAAGAAGCTTGAGTATCTTCAAGAAGCAAGAGTATCTTCAAGAAACAAGAGTATCTTCAAGAAACAAGAGTATCTTCAAGAAGCTTGAGTATCTTCATGAAGCAAGAGTATCTTCAATAAACAAGAGTATCTTCAAGAAACAAGAATATCTTCAAGAAGCAAGAGTATCTTCAAGAAGCAAGAATATCTTCAAGAAACAAGAGAGTCTTCAAGAAACAAGAGTATCTTCAAGAAGCAAGAGTATCTTCAAGAAACAAGAGTGTCTTCAAGAAACAAGAGTATCTTCAAGAAACAAGAGTATCTTCAAGAAACAAGAGTATCTTCAAGAAACAAGAGTATCTTCAAGAAGCAAGAGTATCTTCAAGAAACAAGAGTATCTTCAAGAAGCTTGAGTATCTTCAAGAAGCAAGAGTATCTTCAAGAAGCTTGAGTATCTTCAAGAAGCAAGAGTATCTTCAAGAAACAAGAGTATCTTCAAGAAACAAAGAGTATCTTCAAGAAACAAGAGTATCTTCAAGAAGCTTGAGTATCTTCAAGAAGCAAGAGTATCTTCAAGAAACAAGAGTATCTTCAAGAAACAAGAGTATCTTCAAGAAGCAAGAGTATCTTCAAGAAACAAGAGTATCTTCAAGAAGCTTGAGTATCTTTAAGAAGCTTGAGTATCTTCAAGAAGCAAGAGTATCTTCAAGAAGCAAGAGTATCTTCAAGAAGCTTGAGTATCTTCAAGAAGCAAGAGTATCTTCAAGAAACAAGAGTATCTTCAAGAAGCAAGAGTATCTTCAATAAACAAGAGTATCTTCAAGAAACAAGAGTATCTTCAAGAAGCAAGAGTATCTTCAAGAAACAAGAGTATCTTCAAGAAGCAAGAGTATCTTCAAGAAGCAAGAGTATCTTAAGAAACAAGAGTATCTTCAAGAAACAAGAGTATCTTCAAGAAGCAAGAGTAGCTTCAAGAAGCAAGAGTATCTTTAAGAAACAAAGAGTATCTTCAAGAAGCAAGAGTATCTTCAAGAAGCAAGAGTATCTTCAAGAAGCAAGAGCATCTTCAAGAAGCAAGAGTATCTTCAAGAAGCAAGAATATCTTTAAGAAAGAAGAGTATCTTCAAGAAACAAGTATAAAAGCATCCTTAATTAAGGTGATATCTGTCTCTGACGTGATACCTTGGTATATATATATTGTGTGTGTGTGTGTGTGTGTGTGTGTGTGTGTGTGTGTGTGTGTGTGTGTGTGTGTACTCACCTAATTCACCTAATTGTGGTTGCAGGGGTCGAGACTCAGCTCCTGGCCACGCCTCTTCACTGGTCGCTACTAGGTCCTCTCTCTCCCTGCTCCATGAGCTTTATCATACCTCGTCTTAAAACTATGTATGGTTCCTGCCTCCACTATATCACATGCCAGACTATTCCACTTCCTGACAACTCTATAATTGAAGAAATACTTCCTAACATTCCTTTAACTCATCTGAGTCTTCAACTTCCAATTGTGACCCCTTGTTTCTGTGTCATATCTCTGGAACATCCTGTCTCTGTCCATCTTATCTATTCCTCTCAGTATTTTGTATGTCATTATCATGTCTCCCCTAACCCTCCTGTCCTCCAGTGTCGTCAGGCCGATTTAACTTAACCTTTCTTCGTAGGACAATCCCCTTTGCTCTGGAACTAACCTTGTTGCAAACATTTGCACTTTCTCTAATTTCTTGTAGTGTGTGTGTGTTTATAATTCAAGCATGTTCGTGATTTCTCACATTTTCAAGAACATACTTTGTTATATATATATATATATATATATATATATATATATATATATATATATATATATATATATATATATATATATATATATTATTTCTTCTTTCAACACGTTGGCCGTTTCCCACCGAGGCAGGGTGGCCCAAAAGGAAAAACGAAAGTTTCTCCTTTTACATTTAGTAATATATACAGGAGAAGGGGTTACTAGCCCCTTGCTCCCGGCATTTTAGTCACCTCTTACGACACGCATGGCTTACGGAGGAAGAATTCTGTTTCACTTCCCCATATATATATACTTTATGAAGTATATAGACTACTACATATCTCCTCAACAAAAGAAATAAACATGGCAACGAAGAATAACATTGACAAAACCTCAAACAAAGGTGCAGGAATTACAATATAAAAAATGAACGAAAGAAATAGGAAAGTCCAAAAATAATTTCACAAAGGGAAAATCCAAATTAAATGTAAGAATCTTGTTAAACTCACAAATACAATTGACAACGTTTCACCCTCATTATGCTTTTTTTCAAGTGGCAATATAAATAATATTGCTAGAAGGATCTCATTACAGGGCATTTGATTGCATCGTGAGGGTGTTGTATACCATTTCTCTCTTAGAGTCGTCTTGCCTTGGTTTTTGAACCCCCAAAGGGTTCCAAGCGTATACCTGGAGGGTGTCTCGGGGGGTCAACGCCCCCGCCACCCGATCCATGACAAGGCCTGAGTTAAAAATGCTATTTTAATGGGACTGGTTAGGTGAGATTACTCAGGAAGCAAGATAAACACCTCACTCGGGTCTTAGTCATGTGATGAACCGCTGCTGAAGCTATAGGATATATGATCTAACTATACGACTAACCTCATTTGCAAGGGGTAGGGGTGGGGATAGGGGGGATAGATAGGATGGGAGGGGAGAAGGAGAGAGGGGAGAGGTTTGGGAGGAAGGAGAGTGGGGGAGACACAGTGAATAAAATTACACTCATGACCTAACAAATGTCACACACTCATTCACCGGGCACCTGAGAAGTGTAAATACCTAAAGCTATATACTGATGTTGAACTGAGAGAGAGAACGATAAATATACACTGAAAGTTAGATATGATATATGATGTAAGGTAAGAGAGAGAGAGAGAGAGAGAGAGAGAGAGAGAGAGAGAGAGAGAGAGAGAGAGAGAGAGAGAGAGACAGACAGAGAGAGAGGGAGGGAGGTAAATACCCCGATGGAAAGCTAGATAGTGATGATATGGTGGATGTAAGGTGTGACCTTGCAGTGACTATGCAGATCACTGTACTGAGTGTTGCAGGCGAGGCAGCAGCAGCAGACTAGTAGTTTGCAGTGCTTAGTCACATCTCATACTTGCTCGTCAACACAGGCTGCACAACACTGTATGAAACACAAGTTGTACAAGTGTACACATGTCTTACTACCGACAGATTGAGGAAGCAAGACACACATACACAAACAAAATATTTATTGAATTAGACATTTCGCTACCTGTGACTTTATCAGTCATAAAGATTTGATGAACTGAATAACTAAAGTGTAATGAACACTTGTCAGTGGTCAACTAAAGTGTAATGAACACGTGTCAGTGCTCAGTAATAACCCAGAGACACAAACTCACAAAATTTACTGATCTGTATATTTCGACCCCCTTCTGGGGTCCTCTTCAGCAGATCTGCTAATCTGGGGTAGCATTCAAAATGGGTTGGGCAACTATTTTTGTCAGTGGGTTTAGGTTTGAGAAGGTCGTGTCTGGTATGGGCCAGTAGGCCTGATGCAGTGCTCCTCCTTGTGTTCTTATGTAAGACGACCCCAGAAGAGGGATGGGCGAAACATACAGATCAATTAATCTCCTGAGCTTCTGCCTCCACGTGGGTTATTACAGTCTTATTAAAAACACAAGTGGCGAAACGTCTTCAAAAACAAAATGTGTAGACTGTGCTTGTGTTTTATTCCCACCATGCACGAGTTCTCTCTCACCTCTCGTATGCACCACTTCCTTGGTCATCCTTCCATCCCTCACTAGGTGGAGGACCGTGCATAGCACCTTTGGTTCTCAACCGAAGGCCCAGGGTTCGATCCTGGGACGAGTGGAGACATTGGACATGTTGCCCGTGCTCACCTGTCGTTTAATAGCTGCGTGTAATAGAGATGTGACTTAGTTTGAAAGCAAGTGTAGAAATATACCTGAAGACTGGGAAAGTTGCTTGTGCAGTAGAATGGATAAAGAAATCACACAGAGAGAGATAAATAAATAGAGAGAGCTGATGTAGGTAACAGCTCTTAGCTTGTAAATAAAGTTAGGAACCTTAACCTTGTAAAACCCTGTGTAAAGAGAGGACAGAGAGAGAAATAGAATGAATAATTGTTATCCATTTGCCCCTGGGATGTTTACGTGAAAAATTAAGTAAGTTAGTAAGTTTATTTAGGCACAGATACTCATAAATACATTTATGATACATAGTGTAAATTACCCAGGATAACCCGAAAAAGTCAGTGACTTATTTCCATTGGGGTCCTTGAGAATTTGAGGTCCAGCCACAAGCGTGATCCCCGTCCCCTCTCTTATCTCTCTTTTACACAGAGTTTTACAAGGTTAAGTTAAGGTTCCTAACTTTATTTACAAGCTAAGAACTTTCACCTACATCAGCTCCCTCTCCCTAACATACTGTAGAACTTGGAGTGTGTGGCCGCAACATACTGCAGTTGAAGTGTGTGGCCCCAACATACTGCTGTTGGAGTGTGTGGCCCCAACATACTGCAGTTGAAGTGTGTGGCCCCAACACACTGCTGTTGGAGTGTGTGGCCCCTAACTCCACAGCGTAATAGGGGCTTTTGGCATGTACATCTCATTTATACCTATGTATCATGTCTACCTAACTATGTATCATTGTACCATGTCTAAATAAACTATTATTATTATTATTATTATTATTATTATAGAGTTTGTGGCTGGCCACTAGACCGTCAGGGCCTCCAAGGGCCCTCAGGGACCCACACGCTCCTTCCCAGAAAAAAAATATTGTGAATGAAGACGTTCACAGTTACGAGAATGTCAAAGTTTAGGAAGAACTGCATGAGTGATGGGAGGAACTGCATGACTGGTGGGAGGAACTGCATGACTGGTGGGAGGAACTACTTGACTGGTGGGAGGAACTGCATGACTGGTGGGAGGAACTACATGACTGGTGGGAGGAACTGCATGAGTGGTGGGAGGAACTGCATGACTGGTGGGAGGAACTACATGACTGGTGGGAGGAACTGCATGAGTGATGGGAGGAACTGCATGACTGGTGGGAGGAACTACTTGACTGGTGGGAGGAACTGCATGACTGGTGGGAGGAACTGCATGAGTGGTGGGAGGAACTGCATGACTGGTGGGAGGAACTACATGACTGGTGGGAGGAACTGCATGACTGGTGGGAGGAACTACATGACTGGTGGGAGGAACTCCATGACTGGTGGGAGGAACTGCATGACTGGTGGGAGGAACTCCATGACTGGTGGGAGGAACTACATGACTGGTGGGAGGAACTACATGACTGGTGGGAGGAACTCCATGACTGGTGGGAGGAACTACATGACTGGTGGGAGGAACTACATGACTGGTGGGAGGAACTGCATAACTGGTGGGAGGAACTACATGACTGGTGGGAGGAACTGCATGACTGGTGGGAGGAACTAAATGACTGGTGGGAGGAACTACATGACTGGTGGGAGGAACTGCATGACTGGTGGGAGGAACTCCATGACTGGTGGGAGGAACTACATGACTGGTGGGAGGAACTCCATGACTGGTGGGAGGAACTACATGACTGGTGGGAGGAACTGCATGACTGGTGGGAGGAACTCCATGACTGGTGGGAGGAACTACATGACTGGTGGGAGGAACTGCATGACTGGTGGGAGGAACTCCATGACTGGTGGGAGGAACTCCATGACTGGTGGGAGGAACTGCATGACTGGTGGGAGGAACTCCATGACTGGTGGGAGGAACTCCATGACTGGTGGGAGGAACTACATGACTGGTGGGAGGAACTCCATGACTGGTGGGAGGAACTCCATGACAGGTGGGAGGAACTACATGACTGGTGGGAGGAACTACATGACTGGTGGGAGGAACTACATGACTGGTGGGAGGAACTACATGACTGGTGGGAGGAACTACATGACTGGTGGGAGGAACTGCATGACTGGTGGGAGGAACTCCATGACTGGTGGGAGGAACTACATGACTGGTGGGAGGAACTGCATGACTGGTGGGAGGAACTCCATGACTGGTGGGAGGAACTCCATGACTGGTGGGAGGAACTGCATGACTGGTGGGAGGAACTCCATGACTGGTGGAGGAACTCCATGACTGGTGGGAGGAACTACATGACTGGTGGGAGGAACTCCATGACTGGTGGGAGAACTCCATGACTGGTGGGAGGAACTACATGACTGGTGGGAGGAACTACATGACTGGTGGGAGGAACTACATGACTGGTGGGAGGAACTACATGACTGGTGGGAGGAACTACATGACTGGTGGGAGGAACTCATGACTGGTGGGAGGAACTGCATGACTGGTGGGAGGAACTGCATGACTGGTGGGAGGAACTCCATGACTGGTGGGAGGAACTACATGACTGGTGGGAGGAACTGCATGACTGGTGGGAGGAACTCCATGACTGGTGGGAGGAACTCCATGACTGGTGGGAGGAACTGCATGACTGGTGGGAGGAACTCCATGACTGGTGGGAGGAACTCCATGACTGGTGGGAGGAACTCCATGACTGGTGGGAGGAACTCCATGACTGGTGGGAGGAACTCCATGACAGGTGGGAGGAACTACATGACTGGTGGGAGGAACTACATGACTGGTGGGAGGAACTACATGACTGGTGGGAGGAACTACATGACTGGTGGGAGGAACTACATGACTGGTGGGAGGAACTACATGACTGGTGGGAGGAACTACATGACTGGTGGGAGGA
Organism: Cherax destructor; assembly: GCA_009830355.1. Taxonomy (NCBI): domain Eukaryota; kingdom Metazoa; phylum Arthropoda; class Malacostraca; order Decapoda; family Parastacidae; genus Cherax; species Cherax destructor. The sequence goes on from WNWK01000597.1 coordinate 123,942, forward strand.
ACTGCATGACTGGTGGGAGGAACTGCATGACTGGTGGGAGGAACTGCATGACTGGTGGGAGGAACGACATGACTGGTGGGAGGAACTGCATGACTGGTGGGAGGAACTACATGACTGGTTGGAGGAACTACATGAGTGGTGGGAGGAACTGCATGACTGGTGGGAGGAACTACATGACTGGTGGGAGGAACTACATGACTGGTGGGAGGAACTGCATGACTGGTGGGAGGAACTACATGACTGGTGGGAGGAACTACATGAGTGGTGGGAGGAACTACATGACTGGTGGGAGGAACTACATGACTGGTGGGAGGAACTGCATGACTGGTGGGAGGAACTACATGACTGGTGGGAGGAACTGACATGAGTTGTGGGAGGAACTCATGACTGGTGGAGAACTCATGATGGTGGGAGGAACTGCATGACTGGTGGGAGGAACTACATGACTGGTGGGAGGAACTACATGACTGGTGGGAGGAACTACATGAGTGGTGGGAGGAACTCCATGACTGGTGGGAGGAACTGCATGACTGGTGGGAGGAACTACATGACTGGTGGGAGGAACTGCATGACTGGTGGGAGGAACTACATGACTGATGGGAGGAACTACATGACTGGTGGGAGGAACTACATGAGTGGTGGGAGGAACTCCATGACTGGTGGGAGGAACTGCATGACTGGTGGGAGGAACTACATGACTGGTGGGAGGAACTACATGACTGGTGGGAGGAACTACATGACTGGTGGGAGGAACTACATGAGTGGGGGGAGGAACTCCATGACTGGTGGGAGGAACTACATGGAGTGTTTTATCACGTTCAAACTGACAGGAATAACTCCATGGAGTGTTTAATCACTTTCAAACCGACAGGAATAACTCCATGGAGTATTTTAGTATATTCAGTCTTCTCTGAGTGTATGATGGAGCTAGCCTATCATGTTATCTTATCATGTGGGATACACACTCATGATAAGAAACCTGCAACTTTGCCTTACAACATTTGCTCTCCAATAAAGGCTCTCATTACACTGCATATGTCTCTGTTTACATCGTGTCAGTATTTCGTATGTTTTTTTTATCGTCCTTGGAAGGGTAAACCAGGGGAAGGTCCCATCACTTGACCATAGACGGGACAGGTTATAATTTAAGACGGACGTCGGAGGGAAAATCTCATGTTTCTCCTGTGGAAAAATACCTCATGTTAGGTAAGGTTCGTCAGAAAAGAGGACAAGTGTTTCCTGACGTGGCTCTTAAAAAAGTACCTCACCTTGGAAAGTAACGCGAAGGAAAATGGAAAGAAAACGGGAAAAAGGTTAACCCCGTTATGTATTTCCTCACCTGGTGGGAAGAAGACGTAATATTAAGGTGCCTAACACCTGCTGTCTCCTCCTATGTCACCTTCCTTGCCCATGTTCTTTACATCAACACTAACACCTGCTCTCTGACATCTTACCAACGTTGTTTACATCAACATTAACCTAACACCTGCTGTCTGCTGTCGAAAAGTTTTTTTCACTTCCATATATTAACATATATTTTTTCAATGGTTACAGTTGTGAGTCTCAATGAATCACTTGGTGGTAAAGACTTGCGCAACTTGCTACTTACTTAAGCCCTTACAATTTAAGATCATTTTCCAGAGAATTAGGAGAGTTGTAAGTCATGACTTGCTGGTTGTGGAGATGGTGGTGGTGGTGTTGTTGGTGTTGGTGTTGGTGTCCGTAGTGATGGTGTTAGTGGTAGTGGTGGTGGTGGTGGTGTTCGTGGTAATGGTAGTGGTGTTGGTAGTGGTGTTGGTGGTAGTGGTGGTGGTGGTAGTGGTGGTGGTGTTCGTGGTAATGGTGTTGGTGTTGGTAGTGGTGTTGGTGGTAGTGGTGGTGGTGTGACAAATGGTCACACCACCACCAACGTTTCACCACTGTGTGGCGAAACGTTTCTTCAATAAAGATTGCCATATGTTGCTTAAGTGTCTTAATCTTCAGTGGTGGTGGTGTTGATGGTGGTGGTGGTAGTGTTGGTGTTGGTGGTGGTAGTAGTGGTGGTGTTGGTGGTAGTGTTGGTGGGGTGGTAGTGGTGGTGTTGGTGGTATAGTTGGTGATAGTGGTGGTGGTGGTGTTGGTAGTAGTGGTGGTGTTGGTAGTAGTGGTAGTGGTGGTGTGGGTGGTAGCGATGGTGTTGGTAGTAGTGGTGGTGTGGGTAGTAGTGGTGGTGTGGGTGGTAGTGGTGGTGTTGGTAGTAGTGGTGGTGTGGGTGGTGGTGGTGTTGGTAGTAGTGGTGGTGTGGGTGGTAGTGGTAGTGTTGGTAGTAGTGGTGGTGTGGGTGGTAGTGGTGGTGTGGGTGGTAGTAGTGATGTTGGTGGTAGTGGTGGTGGTAGTGTTGGTGGTAGTAGTGGTGTTGGTAGTATTGGTGGTGGTGTGGGTGGTAGTGGTGGTGTGAGTGGTAGTAGTGGTGTTGGTAGTAGTGGTGGTGGGGGTGTGGGTGGTAGTGGTGGTGTGGGTGGTAGTGGTGTGTTGGTAGTAGTGGTGGTGTGGGTGGTAGTGGTGGTGTTGGTAGTAATGGTGGTGTGGGTGGTAGTGGTGGTGTGGGTGGTAGTAGTGATGTTGGTGGTAGTGGTGGTGGTGGTAGTAGTGGTGGTGTGGGTGGTAATGGTGGTGTGGGTGGTAGTGGTGGTGTTGGTAGTAGTGGTGGTGTTGGTGGTGGAGGTGTGGGTGGTAGTGGTGGTGTGGGTAGTAGTGGTGGTGTTGGTAGTAGTGGTGTGGGTGGTAGTAGTGGTGTGGGTGGTAGTAGTGGTGTGGGTGGTAGTAGTGGTGTGGGTGGTAGTGGTGGTATGGGAGGGGAGGTTAACTGGCCTAAAATTGTTTCCAAACATCTCTTTCAGGTCATGGATAAAAAAGTGAAAGTTTTGAAGGTGTGAGATGACTTTTTTTTTTCTCTCTCTCTGTCTTTCTTTCTCTGTGTCTCTCTCTTTCTTTTTCTCTCTCTGTCTTCTCCCACTTCCATGTAATACTCCATCCATGTTTCCCCTCCCTGTAAGACTCCTTCTTTCCCCTCCATATAATACTCCATCTTTCCCCCTCCCTCCATCTCTCTACCCTCCCTCCCTCTACCCTCCCTCCCTCCCTCTCTCTACCCTACCTCCCTCTCTCTAAACTCCCTCCCTCCCTCCCTCTACCCTCCCTCCCTCCCTCTCCTACCCTACCTCCTCTCTCTAAACTCCCTCCCTCCCTCCCTCTACCCTCCCTCCCTCCCTCTCTCTACCCTCCCTCCCTCCCTTCCTCTCTCTACCCTCCCTCCCTCCCTTCCTCTCTCTACCCTCCCTCCCTCCCTTCCTCTCTCTACCCTCCCTCCCTCCTCCCTCTCTACCCTCCCTCCCTCTCCTCTACCCTCCTCCTCCTTCCCTCCCTCTCTCTTCCCTCCCTCCCTCCCTTCCTCTCTCTACCCTCCCTCCCTACTCCACTGCTTCCCTCCCTACCCTCCATCCCTCCCCTCTCTCTGCCCCTCCTCCTCTCTACCCTCCTCCCTCCGATAAACAGTGCACCCTCAGCTGGTTCGCTACAGATGAAGCAGCTAAGTTGCAATCAAGAAGAAAGGAAAAATATGAAAGGGAGAAAGGGAGCCTTACTTTTGAACGGGAGATTGCTTGTGACGGGTGTTGAGGTGCTGTGACGAGTGTTGAGGTGCTGTGATGGGTGTTGAGGGTGCTGTGACGGGTGCTGAGGTGCTTTGACGGGTGTTGAGGGTGCTGTGACGGGTGCTGAGGTGCTTTGACGGGTGTTGAGGGTGCTGTGACGGGTGCTGAGGTGCTTTGACGGGTGTTGAGGGTGCTGTGACGGGTGCTGAGGTGCTGTGACGGGTGTTGAGGGTGCTGTGACGGGTGCTGAGGTGCTTTGACGGGTGTTGAGGTGCTTTAACGGGTGTTGAGGGTGCTGTGACGTGTGATGAGGTGCTGTGATGGGTGTTGAGGGTGCTGTGACGGGTGTTGAGGTGCTGTGACGAGTGTTGAGGTACTGTGATGGGTGTTGAGGGTGCTGTGACGGGTGTTGAGGGTGCTGTGACGGGTGTTGAGGTGCTTTGACGGGTGTTGAGGGTGCTGTGACGAGTGATGAGGTGCTGTGATGGGTGTTGAGGGTGCTGTGACGGGTGTTGAGGTGCTGTGATGGGTGTTGAGGGTGCTGTGACGGGTGTTGAGGTGCTTTGACGGGTGTTGAGGGTGCTGTGACGGGTGATGAGGTGCTGTGATGGGTGTTGAGGTGCTGTGACGGGTGTTGAGGTGCTGTGACGAGTGTTGAGGTGCTGTGACGGGTGTTGAGGGTGATGTGGCGTTGATATGGCAGATGTTAAAACTTAGGGAAGAGATGTAATGAGTTGTGGCAGGTGTAGTGGTGGTGTGGTGGTGGTGGTAGGTGTAGTGGTGGTCATGGTAGGTGTGGTGGTGCTGGTGGTTGGTGTGGTCGTGGTAGGTGTGGTGGTCGTGGTAGGTGTGGTAGGTGTGGTGGTGCTGGTGGTTGGTGTGGTCGTGGTAGGTGTGGTGGTCGTGGTAGGTGTGGTGGTGCTGGTGGTTGGTGTGGTCGTGGTAGGTGTGGTGGTCGTGGTAGGTGTGGTGGTCGTGGTAGGTGTGGTGGTCGTGGTTGGTGTGGTGGTCATGGTAGGTGTGGTGGTCGTGGTTGGTGTGATGGTCGTGGTAGGTGTGGTCGTGGTAGATGTGGTGGTGGTCGTGGTAGGTGTGGTGGTTGACCTGGCACACACACACACCAGTTAAAACTTAAACACCAAAATGTTACATCAGTCTGCTTCTTGTTCTTACCACCATTACTGACTTTTTTACATTAAAACAATTTTGTGTTCGTCATTCGTACACTGATCTTCATTTGTTTCTACTTCCTCAAAGACATCACTAAAGCAACCAAGCTCGCCGCACCTTCACTCAAACAACTTATTTCTGTAAAAGTAACTACTACTACTACTACTAGCACTACTACTACTATTACTATTAGTACTACAACTGTTACTGCAACTATTACTACTGTTACTACCACTACTATTACTACTACTATTACTACAACTACTACTACTATTACTACTACTCTTCTACTATTACTACTATTACTATTACTACAACTACTACTACTACTGTTACTACTGTTATTATTATTATTATTATTATTATTATTATATCTGCCATCTTGCACCATTTTAAAAATTTGAGACATATAGTTTGTCTCAATTACTGGACGGAGAATCGAGCCTCCACCACTCCTTATGTTCACTGATTAACACGCATTTACCACTGTACATAAATAATCTAATAAGATTTATGGAAATACAATTAGAAAGCTTTGTAGATGAGTGGATTATCGGCGAAGCAGAGAGTAGAGCCAGCATATATTGCAGGAGGCAGAGTTAGGCTTGGTTACAAGTACACCTGATAGTTTGGCATATACGTTCCATGATCATATTAAATGTCAAGTACACACTCAACCTTATAGTCACTTTCTTCAACACTCTCCTTAACTCTCCACCTTCTGAGGAATACAGACAAATACATGAATGCTTGAGACTGTATGTTGTATATATATATATATATATATATATATATATATATATATATATATATATTTATTTATAATCTTTACACTTTCTCTAATTTCCTTGCGTGCTTGGCTAGGTGTGGGTTCCAAACTGGTGCTGCATACTCCAATATAGGTCTAACGTACACGGTGTACAAGGTCTTGAACGATTCCTTATTGAGATGTCGGAATGCTATTCTTAGGTTTGCTAGGCGCCCATATGCCTCAGCAGTTATTTGGTTGATGTGCGCCTCAGATGTGCCCGGTGTTATACTCACCCCAAGATCCTTTTCCATGAGTGAGGTTTGTAGTCTCTGGCCCCCTAGACTGTACTCCGTCTGCAGTCTTCTTTACCCTTTCCCAATCTTCATGACTTTGCACTTGGTGGGGTTGAACTTCAGGAGCCAGTTGCTGGATCAGGCTTGCAGCCTGTCCAGATCTCTTTCCAGTTCTGCCTGGTCCTCGTCCGCTTGAATTCTTCTCATCAACTTCACATCATCTGCAAACAGGGACACTTCTGAGTCTATTCCTTCCGTCATGTCGTTCACAAATACCAGAAACAGCACCGGTCCTAAGACTGATCCCTGTGGAACACCGCTCGTCACCGGCGCCCACTCTGACACCTCGCCACGTACCATGACTCGCTGTTGTCTTCCTGACAGGTATTCCCTGATTCATTGTAGTGCCTTTCCTGTTATCCCTGCCTGGTCCTCCAGCTTTTGCACTAATCTCTTGTGTGGAACTGTGTCAAACGCTTTCTTACAGTGTTTGTGTGTGTATGTGTGTGATGTATTATTTGGAGTTGTGTAAACATATGTCTGTATTCCTCGACCCTACCAAAGAATGATACACTTTTACCATCATTCATTCAATAACTGGTTAACCAGCAGTGCTCGGGACTCGCAATTCAGATAACTCTCCGACATCCCTCAGCCATTCTTCAGAGTACAAGCACTGTACTTCCCACCTCTAGGACTCAAGTCCTGCTAACCGGTTTTCCTGAATACCTCGTAAATTTATTCAAGCTTACTCTTGTTAACACTATTAGGTTTTTGTTCCTCTCTCTCTCTCTCACACATCTCTCCTCCCTGTCTCTACCTGTGTTATCGTTCTCATGTTCTTATTCTTGATTCATTTCAGCCTGTAAAATTCTGTGTTAATTGATTTTGTTCATGAATGGTCAGAACTAACTATGTTTTGTCTCATTTTTCAGGTGATGTGTGTGGTTGGTGAGAGGCGGATTATGTAAGACAGGTCATCCAGGTCACCTGCCTGGTAACTCAACCATTCCATTCTGGTGGAGCCTTGTGAGAGAAGAGATGCATGAGCACCTCTAACACCAGCTGTTCCTCTTACCTAGCTATAAATATAGACCTAGGAGCTAATTAACTGTTATGGGTCGCATCCTGAGGAATGATCAAAATAGGACCCCAACCATAACAAGCCAGAGTGATTGGCTTCCATGGGTTATCCTGAGGTTATTGTGAGGTTGCTAATTCGAATTAAATCTTCATCTTAATTCAGTAGTTGCAGTGGCAGCCTGCAGGCAGCATCATGACCAGGAAAGCCAACTTACTAGTCCGTCGCTGGATATAAAACAACTGCTTGCGGCTGTGTGCAATCAGAGCACTGAGATCAACACGGGTAAGCCAGCGGTGGGCCGTCGTAGGGCCATCGGCTACCCTACCTTTATTTGTTCTTATGACGAAAACCTGTGTCAGGTGTTTACCTGACGAATGAAAATAGCAGCAAAATCGACTACTTTTAGTGCCAGAAAATTATCTGTGGATCAATGGAAAGTAGAGTGTTTATGGTAGATGAACAGCATGGCAGGTTCCTGTGAGTCTCCTACAGACTTGACTTGCGTCTTGAAGAAAGTGAGAGCTGCTCTAGAGGGCAGGAAGCTCCAGTCACTTCAGTGCCACACACTGGAGGATGGTGATGGAGGCCAGAGAGACGCTGGAGGGAACTTGGATGACGTGAAGGAGGCGTTTGGTGCGTGCCAAACAATAGAATGGAAGGAGCAAGAGTATCGCTATCTGAGGTCCAAAGTGATCGGTCACAGGAGACGCGATATACTCAACGGCTCCACCTCCCGGGATCTTAGTGGCTCTACTATTCCTGCCGTTCACAAGATACTTTTAAGATCATTATCAACACCCGACGCTCCGCAGATGGAAACTCGTAACTACAAGACTTTCCTACGACACCGTCGGGCATCGCTAGCGCTGGAGTGTCGCCCTCCGGGGTCCTGTAGTTGTGGGGCGAGAGACGGCAAGACTTGGAGACGGAGTGAAAAAACAATGAAGGAAAAAGTGCCGGTGGAGAGCGAGCCTGACGACTTGTATGACTTCCCTAGCTTAGCTTGTGCCAAAATTGTTTCTTACGTTAAATCTAACGCGTGGGCCTCTCGCGAGAGTCTCTTGTCGGCAGCGTCGAGAAGTATAGGCTCCAGCGAGGAGGATAATACTAGTGTAATATTAAACCCCAGCCTGGTGATTGATGCCAGTGACAACGCCGCCTTAGGAAAGACTGGTGTTCCCAGGTCAGTCTCTGAGGAAACTTTGATATACAGGTACGATAATCCTGCCGAGGTGAGGAGTGGTGGTGGTGAAGGTGAAGTTACTCCACCATCCTCCACCACTAGTGTTGGTGAGGTCCCTGTACCAGCCTCTACCACTAGTGTTGGTGAGGTCCCTGTACCAGCCTCTACCACTAGTGTTGGTGAGGTCCCTGTACCGGCCTCTACTACAAGTGTTCGTGAGGTCCCTGTGGTAACCTCCACCACTAGTGTTGGTGAGGTCCTTGTACCAACCTCCACCACTAGTGAGGGTGATGTCCCTGTAGTAGCCTCCACTACTAGTGTTGGTGAGGTCCTTGCGCCGGCCTCCACTACAAGTCTTCAAGAGTTCCCTGCAGCAGTCTCCACCACTAGTGAGGGTGGGGTCCCTGCATCCTTCTCCATTAGTGAGGGTGGGGCCCCTGTACTAGCTTCCACGACTAGTGAGGGTGGGGCCCCTGTACCAGCCTCCACCACTAGTGAGGGTGGGGCCCCTCAGGCAGCATCAGACATCTCCCACAGTTACATAGCGACCTCCTCAGCCTCCCTCACTGATGACCCGGGGGGAACCACGACCCTTGCGGCATCCGTCGCCAGCATTCTTGACTCCATCCCGCACATCGACTCCGACTCCGACGAAGACAACGAAAACGACGACGCAAACAGCGAACCAGACGTTGATTGTGAAGCAACTGTAATCTGTGTTACAGCTGCCGAGATCACTCACTGTTACCCTCCTGAGCTGCCTCCGCTGTGTGAACCTGAAGAGGACCTGTGTAGCAGTGGGGAGGACTGGCACCTAGTGCAGGCGCAGGAACCTGCCCTCCTTCCCCACGCTGAACACCTACATAATGAAGGTAGGAAACAAGTTTGTATTTCTTCCGTATCTGGTGCATTCCATCTTGTTCATCGACCAAAGACTGACAACAGTGCTTCCCTACCCATAAAAAGTTCCTTCAGCTCCCAATAAAAATAGTAATGGTAACTTTGTTTCAAAGTCTCCTAGCTCCCCTTCTTCAGATAGTCACGACTCACGAAATCATAATAACACGATTGTAAACAAACCAGGGTACGGGTGGGGTTAGAACCCATGGCGATTGAGTCGTAAAACTCCAGGTCTGGAGTTTTGAGACTCTGATCACGGGTTCTAACCCCACCCGTGGTATGTTTTTTTTTCCAGGCCAGTGCGTAAACCACTGACCTAACCCTTCCCCCGTATAGAAATTCAAGTGTTTCTCCTGTTCCTAACGTTGCTATGCTTCACCATGTTTGGTTGTCATCTACACTTTGTCTCCCTCTTCTCACATCACAAACACTCGTGTCTAATACCCTCAATATATTCTTTATAATATTTAATTTGGTAATACCAACGGTGTTCTGATACCTTTTTCTATATGATAGTGGTAACTAAAGCTAGCTGTGTTACCTTATGTTACATGATAGTGGAAACTAAAGCTAGCTGTGTTACCTTATGTTACATGATAGTGGTAACTAAAGCTTGCTATGTTACCTTATGTTACATGATAGTGGTAACTAAAGCTAGCTATGTTAACTTATGTTACATGATAGTGGTAACTAAAGCTAGCTGTATTACCTTATGTTACATGATAGTGGTAACTAAAGCTAGCTATGTTACCTTATGTTACATGATAGTGGTAACTAAAGCTAGCTGTGTTACCTTATGTTACATGATAGTGGTAACTAAAGCTTGCTATGTTACCTTATGTTACATGATAGTGGTAACTAAAGCTAGCTATGTTACCTTATGTTACATGATAGTGGTAACTAAAGCTAGCTGTGTTACCTTATGTTACATGATAGTGGTAACTAAAGCTAGCTATGTTACCTTATGTTACATGATAGTGGTAACTAAAGCTAGCTGTGTTACCTTATGTTATATGATAGTCGTAACTAAAGCTAGCTGTGTTACCTTATGTTACATGATAGTGGTAACTAAAGCTAGCTATGTTACCTTATGTTACATGATAGTGGTAACTAAAGCTAGCTGTGTTACCTTATGTTATATGATAGTGGTAAGTAAAGCTCGCTATGTTACCTTATGTTACATGATAGTGGTAAGTAAAGCTAGCTGTGTTACCTTATGTTATATAATAGTGGTAACTAAAGCTAGCAATGTTACCTTATTGTATATGATAGTGGTAAGTAAAGCTAGCTGTGTTACCTTATGTTACATGATAGTGGTAAGTAAAGCTAGCTGTGTTACCTTATGTTACATGATAGTGGTAAGTAAAGCTAGCTGTGTTACCCTATGTTACATGATAGTGGTAAGTAAAGCTAGCTGTGTTACCTTATGTTACATGATAGTGGTAAGTAAAGCTAGCTGTGTTACCTTATGTTACATGATAGTGGTAAGTAAAGCTTGCTATGTTACCTTATGTTACATGATAGTGGTAAGTAAAGCTAGCTGTGTTACCTATATGTTACATGTATAGTGGTAAGTAAAGCTTGCTATGTTACCTTATGTTACATGATAGTGGTAAGTAAAGCTAGCTGTGTTACCTTATTCATATATGTAATAAATATGTTCATACATGATAGTGGTAACTAAAGCTAGCATTTTGTTACTGATAGTGGACTAAGCTATTGTATGTTAAAGATAGTGGTAAGTAAAGCTAGCTGTGTTACCTTATGTTACATGATAGTGGTAAGTAAAGCTAGCTGTGTTACCTTATGTTACATGATAGTGGTAAGTAAAGCTTGCTATGTTACCTTATGTTACATGATAGTGGTAACTAAAGCTAGCTGTGTTACCTTATGTTACATGATAGTGGTAACTAAAGCTAGCTATGTTACCTTATGTTACATGATAGTGGTAACTAAAGCTAGCTGTGTTACCTTATGTTACATGATAGTGGTAACTAAAGCTAGCTATGTTACCTTATGTTACATGATAGTGGTAAGTAAAGCTAGCTGTGTTACCTTATGTTACATGATAGTGGTAACTAAAGCTAGCTATGTTACCTTATGTTACATGATAGTGGTAACTAAAGCTAGCTGTGTTACCTTATGTTACATGATAGTGGTAAGTAAAGCTCGCTATGTTACCTTATGTTACATGATAGTGGTAAGTAAAGCTAGCTGTGTTACCTTATGTTACATGATAGTGGTAACTAAAGCTAGCTGTGTTACCTTATGTTACATGATAGCAGGAAATACAGGTAGGTGTGTTACCCCGTCATTATGTTACATGATAGCAGGAAATACAGGTAGGTGTGTTTCCCCGTCATTATGTTACATGATAGCAGGAAATACAGGTAGGTGTGTTACCTCATTATGTTACATGATAGCAGGAAATACAGGTAGGTGTGTTACCTCATTATGTTACATGATAGCAGGAAATACAGGTAGGTGTGTTTCCCCGTCATATTGCATCACACAGGTCGAGTTTCTTGAATCAAATGATGGGTTGTGTCAGCCTGAGGTGGCAGACTTGGGTACAGCAGTGAGAATATCGTCAAGTAATTCACGATTAACTCAGTAGCTACGACAATTTCAAATGTTTCTAGAGGAAAGTTTGGATTTATTACGGCCTCTGTAGCCAACATTTGCTTTTTCTTGGAAGAAATTGGGAAAATTTTTAATTCTGGTGTTCGTGCGATAATTTCAGAGTGTATCGTCAAAATTATCTTCAACCTTGCAATATTGATCAACTTGATCAGTGTTGGAACATTGATCAACTTGATCAGTGTTGGAACATTGATCAACTTCTAACCGGCTTCAATTTTAGTGAAAGCTTTAAATTAGACTAGGTCTATGTATGTCCTATTTAACCCTGATTTATTGCTTAATGAAAACTTTGAATCAGATTAGACCTATACATGTCTACTTTGATTAATTTATTGAAAAAGAAAATTGTGATATTCCGTATGATACCTTTTTAACGCCTCTTCTAATTCACTTCAGATCTTCAGTGTTAACGTCTTACTGCCTTAAAAATGTGTGCCACACTCTGTACTTTTCTGATTGTGTGTTGAAGACTTTGTACTATTCTGATTGTGTGTTGAAAAGACTATACTATTCTGATTGTGTGTCGAAGACTCTGTACTGTTCTGATTGTGTGTTGAAGACTCTGTACTGTTCTGATTGTGTGTTGAAGACTCTGTACTGTTCTGATTGTGTGTTGAAGACTCTGTACTGTTCTGATTGTGTGTTGAAGACTCTGTACTGTTTTGATTGTGTGTTGAAGACTCTGTACTATTCTGATTGTGTGTTGAAGACTCTGTACTGTTCTGATTGTGTGTTGAAGACTCTGTACTATTCTGATTGTGTGTTGAAGACTCTGTACTGTTCTGATTGTGTGTTGAAGACTCTGTACTGTTCTGATTGTGTGTTGAAGACTCTGTACTGTTCTGATTGTGTGTTGAAGACTCTGTACTGTTCTGATTGTGTGTTGAAGACTCTGTACTGTTTTGATTGTGTGTTGAAGACTGTGTACTGTTCTGATTGTGTGTTGAAGACTCTGTACTGTTCTGATTGTGTGTTGAAGACTCTGTACTGTTCTGATTGTGTGTTGAAGACTCTGTACTGTTCTGATTGTGTGTTGAAGACTCTGTACTATTCTGATTGTGTGTTGAAGACTCTGTACTGTTCTGATTGTGTGTTGAAGACTCTGTACTATTCTGATTGTGTGTTGAAGACTCTGTACTGTTCTGATTGTGTGTCGAAGATTCTGTACTATTCTGATTGTGTGTTGAAGACTCTGTACTGTTCTGATTGTGTGTTGAAGACTCTGTACTATTCTGATTGTGTGTTGAAGACTCTGTACTGTTCTGATTGTGTGTTGAAGACTCTGTACTGTTCTGATTGTGTGTTGAAGACTCTGTACTGTTCTGATTGTGTGTTGAAGACTCTGTACTATTCTGATTGTGTGTTGAAGACTCAGTACTATTCTGATTGTGTGTCGAAGACTGTACTATTCTGATTGTGTGTCGAAGACTCTGTACTATTCTGATTGTGTGTTGAAGACTCTGTACTGTTTTAATTGTGTGTTGAAGACTCTGTACTATTCTGATTGTGTGTCGAAGACTCTGTACTATTCTGATTGTGTGTTGAAGACTCTGTACTATTCTGATTGTGTGTTGAAGACTCTGTACTATTCTGATTGTGTGTTGAAGACTCTGTACTATTCCAGTAGTGTACTGATGACTGTACTATTCCAGTAGTGTACTGATGACTGTACTATTCCAGTAGTGTACTGATGACTCTGTACTGTTCCAGTAGTGTACTGATGACTCTATACTATTCCAGTAGTGTACTGATGACTGTACTATTCCAGTAGTGTACTGATGACTCTGTACTATTCCAGTAGTGTACTGATGACTCTGTACTATTCTGATTGTGTGTTGAAGACTCTATACTATTCTGATTGTGTGTTGAAGACTGTACTATTCCAGTAGTGTACTGATGATTCTGTACTATTTCAGTAGTGTACTGATGACTCTGTACTATTTCAGTAGTGTATTGATGACTGTACTATTCCAATAGTGTACTGATAACTCTGTACTATTTCAGTAGTGTATTGATGACTGTACTATTCCAGTAGTGTACTGATGACTCTGTACTATTTCAGTAGTGTATTGATGACTTTGTACTATTTCAGTAGTGTACTGATGACTCTGTACTATTTCAGTAGTGAGTTGATGACTCTGTACTATTCCAGTAGTGTATTGATGACTCTGTACTATTTCAGTAGTGTATTGATGACTCTGTACTATTTCAGTAGTGTATTGATGACTCTGTACTATTTCAGTAGTGTATTGATGACTCTGTACTATTTCAGTAGTGTATTGATGACTCTGTACTATTCTAGTAGTGTGTGTGTTTAGGTAGAGGGGGCTGGGGTTATGCAATACGGGGATATCTCTTTGGGATCGCGCAGCGAATGTAATATATCTAGTTCACATAGGTATATCTTTATATTTATAACGTGAGTGGTGGGTCGTGGGCGTGGAGTGGTGGGTCGTGGGCGGGGAGTGGTGGGTCGTGGGCGTGGTGGTAGTGTGGGCATGCAAGGTGGGCTAGTAATGCAGTAACCAGACTAGAGTAATATGTGAGTGATAGTGTGCAGGTTCGGGTAGGGGCGTGGGGGTATGATCTGGGCAGAGGACGAGTGCCATGCCTACTAATACCCACTCAAGGATGTTGTTGCTAGGCTGCTAGGCTGAGGGACTGATTACCTCATCTTCTACCTCTTCAGTATTCTGCTATTGGCCCTGTGTGGTACTGATGAAGCCACTGGTTGGTGAAACGTCTACAAAATAAAGATACCCAGATGTTGCACTTGTGTCTAATTCATCATCTTGATGGTACTACATACCATTGATATATCCAAGTACTACAAGACAAACTCAAATCACTCAGCATTGTATTAGTTTAACGTGAGAGACCTGGGAGTGATAATGTAAGAAGGTTTCACATTCATGGAGGACAACAGTATCATTATCGCAACTGGAAGAAATATGGTCGGATAACTAGAACCTTTAAAATAATGGTGACACTCTTCAGGTCACTCGTTCTCTCTAGGCTGCTGGAATATTGCTATATACAGATGGCTCATTTTCAAGGCAGGTGAAATTGCAGAACTGGAAAATATTCAGAGAACTTTCACAGCTCGTATAAATTAATTTAAGCACCTAAATACTGTGTGTACCGAACTGTACTCCTTGAAACATAAGCGAGAAAGATGCATCATAATCTGCACCTGGAATTTACCTAATTGAGTGGTCTGAAGGCTGCACACTGAAATCACTATATATGATAAGAAGCTTGGCAGACAGTACAGGATACTTCCGTTGAAAAGCAGGGGAGCGACGAGTACACTGAGAGAGAACCCGGTAAGTGTAGAGGAACCACGATTCAGCATCATGCATAAGGGGAATTACCAACAAAACCCTAGCTATCTTCAAGAGGAAATTTGACAAACTCCTCAAAAACATTTCCTGATCAGCCAGGCTGTGGTGTACATGTTGGACTGCGGTCGGCGCAGGCACTAACAGCTTGATCGATCAGTTTAGCAACCAGGAGGCCTGGTCTGGGACCGGGCCGCGGGGGCGCTGACCCCGGAAGCGACAACAGGTAACCTACAAGTAAATAATCATTTCTGCAATTAATCGAAATAATTGATTTTTTTTCATATATAGATCAGCTTGAAAAAAATACCACAATGAAAGTGGGAAATATAACCTGAGCGCTTTCATGTGGTTACACACATCTTCAGAGGAATAGGAAGATGAGGCAGGTACAGGTAGGTTCGCCAGGACGGGTCTTGGCCCGGGTCTTCTCCTTGTGGTGACCCAGCAGAGAAGATGAGGCCAGAGAGGCACCCTGAGGTGACATCTCACTCAGAGATAACAACACCTGTTTGTGTGAGGTGTTGTCACCTTCTCCGAGTGAGGCGTCACTTCAGTGTTTAACATATACAATGTGTTTCTCTTGCCTTCCTGTTCCGCTGAAGATGTGTGTAAGCACATGAAAGCGCTCAGGTTTTATTTCCTATTTTCACTGGTATTTTTTCATATTTTCAATCACGCGTTTTATTGCTAAGTGTAATGCTTCTATAGTATATAGATTCCTAATACATTTATAGCCAGGATCCCTTGCTAGCCATGACGTGATTTCTTCCATAGATTAAATTAGTTGAGATCCGACCACAAATTGACATTACTGATGAGTTGGGATCCCACCAGCAGTGCCAGGTAGCTAATTTAACTCATTAAGAGTTAGATTACCCAAATAATATAATTAATCCCTAAAAATGTGACGTAATTATGGAATCTGAGTGTAACTTTAGAAAGGTCAGTTAACGGAGGGTTCGTAATCACCTACTATTAGTTACAGGAGTCGTGTTTCAGCTCCTGGCCCGCCTCTTAAGTGGCAGTAATAGCCCTGAGTCTCAGCCTTGGGAGTCCTGGCATGCATATTATTAAAGCCGTGTGTGTGTGTGTGTGTGTGTGTACTCACCTAATTGTAGTTGCAGGGGTCGATTCATAGCTCCTGGCCCCATGTGTGTGTGTGTGTCCGTGTATGTCTGAATAAACTGTTTGTCTGTCACACTGTTGTTCTTGTGTGTGTTGTTATTATCCTCGTGGTGAAGCGCTAAACTCCCAGGAGGCCATACAGCTCCTGGAAAATAGGAGTTAATAAAATTTGACTCGAGAAAGTTGAGGGTAGCTTCCATTTCTTAAATCAAGAGCCCTTCACAAGCATCAAGGTTGTGTGTTGATGGTGGGGGTAGATAATGTGTCAGAAGAGGTGGGTAAGTGTTTGTGAAGTCAGGTATATGAGTACCACCACAACACAAGGGCTCACACTGTTGGTAAGTGTTGGTGAGGTCAGGTATATGAGTACCACCACAACACAAGGGCTCACACTGTGGGTAAGTGTTGGTGAGGTCAGGTATAAGAGTACCACCACAACACAAGGGCTCACACTGTGGTAAGTGTTGGTGAGGTCAGGTATAAGAGTACCAACCCCAACACAAGGGCTCACACTGTGGGTAAGTGTTGGTGAGGTCAGGTATAGAGTACCACCACAACACAAGGGCTCACACTGTGGTAAGTGTTGGTGAGGTCAGGTATAGAGTACCACACAACACAAGGGCTCACACTGGGTAAGTGTTGGTGAGGTCAGGTATAAGAGTACCACCACAACACAAGGGCTCACACTGTTGGTAAGTGTTGGTGAGGTCAGGTATAAGAGTACCAACACAACACAAGGGCTCACACTGTGGGTAAGTGTTTGTGAAGTCAGGTATATGAGTACCACCACAACACAAGGACTCACACTGTTGGTAAGTGTTGGTGAGGTCAGGTATAAGAGTACCACACAACACAAGGGCTCACACTGTGGTAAGTGTTGGTGAGGTCAGGTATAAGAGTACCAACACAACACAAGGGCTCACACTGTGGGTAAGTGTTGGTGAGGTCAGGTATAAGAGTACCACCACAACACAAGGGCTCACACTGTGGGTAAGTGTTGGTGAGGTCAGGTATAAGAGTACCAACACAACACAAGGGCTCACACTGTGGGTAAGTGTTGGTGAGGTCAGGTATAAGAGTACCAACACAACACAAGGGCTCACACTGTGGGTAAGTGTTGGTGAGGTCAGGTATAAGAGTACCACCACAACACAAGGCTCACACTGTGGTAAGTGTTGGTGAGGTCAGGTATAAGAGTACCACACAACACAAGGGCTCACACTGGGTAAGTGTTGGTGAGGTCAGGTATATGAGTACCAACACAACACAAGGGCTCACACTGTGGGTAAGTGTTGGTGAGGTCAGGTATAAGAGTACCACCACAACACAAGGGCTCACACTGTGGGTAAGTGTTGGTGAGGTCAGGTATAGAGTACCAACACAACACAAGGGCTCACACTGGGTAAGTGTTGGTGAGGTCAGGTATAAGAGTACCACACAACACAAGGGCTCACACTGTGGGTAAGTGTTGGTGAGGTCAGGTATAAGAGTACCACCACAACACAAGGGCTCACACTGTGGGTAAGTGTTGGTGAGGTCAGGTATAAGAGTACCAACACAACACAAGGGCTCACACTGGGTAAGTGTTGGTGAGGTCAGGTATAAGAGTACCAACACAACACAAGGGCTCACACTGGGTAAGTGTTGGTGAGGTCAGGTATAAGAGTACCACCACAACACAAGGGCTCACACTGGGTAAGTGTTGGTGAGGTCAGGTATAAGAGTACCAACACAACACAAGGGCTCACACTGGGTAAGTGTTGGTGAGGTCAGGTATAAGAGTACCACCACAACACAAGGGCTCACACTGTCTCTACAACAGGATCTCTCAGCGGTGTCTGCCTCTCTGGGAACCTTCTCATCTTTCACTCATCACTGCTGATCAAATGACTACATTTATATCCAGTGTTGTGATGTAGTTTTAGCATTTCTGACGTGTCGGGAAGACGCGGGACTTAGGAAGAGGAGTAGAAGGAAGAAGATGAGCATGAGAGGAGAAATAAGAGGAGCAGCAGCAACAAGGGCAGGAGGGGGAGGAGAGACAGGAAGAAGAAGAATAAGAGGAGAAGAGCAGCAGGAAGGGCAGGAGGAAGTGGAGGTGCATGTATTATAATTATTATTTTGCCTTGATATATAGCTAATTCCCCAGTGTGGATGTTGTTACTTGTACACTTAAGTCAGTCATGGGCTGACCTCAATACCCCAGCACCAGAAACAGACGTGGCAGCAACACTGCAACAAAACAACGCTGCAACGAGAGCAACATAGCAACAGAAGTAAACAAGAGACTTGGCAGATGGTGCAGTACCTCCAGTGAGAAGCAAGAGATGCAACGAGTACAGTAGAGATAATAATAGTATAGGAACCAAGACTTTTGTACACCCACTTCATACATACGGGAAGATACCAAGACGCCTCTGGCTGTCTTCAACGGGAAACGTTATTTATCAAGTCGTTTCCTGATGAATGAGACACTTTTGGAACATTTGGGGATCTTTATTCTGGAAACGTTTCGCCACACAGTGGCTTCTTCAGTCCACTGCAGAAAAAGGTGGAATAAGAGGAGGAGTTTGACGTAATCAGTCCCTCAGTCTTGTGGATGGTAGTGGCTGGTATATTGTGCACCTCATATCCATCCTGTGGATGGTAGTGGCTGGTTTATTGTACACCTCATATCCATCCTGTGGATGGTAGTGGCTGGTTTATTGTGCACCTCATATCCATCCTGTGGATGGTAGTGGCTAGTTTATTGTACACCTCATATCCATCCTGTAGATGGTAGTGGCTGGTTTATTGTGCACCTCATATCCATCCTGTGGATGGTAGTGGCTAGTTTATTGTGCACCTCATATCCATCCTGTGGATGGTAGTGGCTAGTTTATTGTGCACCTCATATCCATCCTGTGGATGGTAGTGGCTAGTTTATTGTGCACCTCATATCCATCCTGTGGATGGTAGTGGCTGGTTTATTGTACACCTCATATCCATCCTGTGGATGGTAGTGGCTAGTTTATTGTACACCTCATATACATCCTGTGGATGGTAGTGGCTAGTTTATTGTGCACCTCATATCCATCCTGTGGATGGTAGTGGCTAGTTTATTGTGCACCTCATATCCATCCTGTGGATAGTAGTGGCTAGTTTATTGTGCACCTCATATCCATCCTGTGGATGGTAGTGGCTGGTTTATTGTACACCTCATATCCATCCTGTGGATGGTAGTGGCTAGTTTATTGTACATTCATATCCATCCTGTGGATGGTAGTGGCTGGTTTATTGTGCACCTCATATCCATCCTGTGGATGGTAGTGGCTGGTTTATTGTACACCTCATATCCATCCTGTGGATGGTAGTGGCTAGTTTATTGTGCACCTCATATCCATCCTGTGGATGGTAGTGGCTGGTTTATTGTGCACCTCATATCCATCCTGTGGATGGTAGTGGCTGGTTTATTGTACACCTCATATCCATCCTGTGGATGGTAGTGGCTGGTTTATTGTACACCTCATATACATCCTGTGGATGGTAGTGGCTAGTTTATTGTGCACCTCATATCCATCCTGTGGATGGTAGTGGCTAGTTTATTGTGCACCTCATATCCATCCTGTGGATAGTAGTGGCTAGTTTATTGTGCACCTCATATCCATCCTGTGGATGGTAGTGGCTGGTTTATTGTACACCTCATATCCATCCTGTGGATGGTAGTAGCTAGTTTATTGTACATTCATATCCATCCTGTGGATGGTAGTGGCTGGTTTATTGTGCACTCATATCCATCCTGTGGATGGTAGTGGCTGGTTTATTGTACACCTCATATCCATCCTGTGGATGGTAGTGGCTAGTTTATTGTGCACCTCATATCCATCCTGTGGATGGTAGTGGCTGGTTTATTGTACACCTCATATCCATCCTGTGGATGGTAGTGGCTGGTTTATTGTACACCTCATATCCATCCTGTGGATGGTAGTGGCTAGTTTATTGTGCACCTCATATCCATCCTGTGGATGGTAGTGGCTAGTTTATTGTGCACCTCATATCCATCCTGTGGATGTAGTGGCTAGTTTATTGTGCACTCATATCCATCCTGTGGATGGTAGTGGCTGGTTTATTGTACACCTCATATCCATCCTGTGGATGGTAGTGGCTGGTTTATTGTACACCTCATATCCATCCTGTGGATGGTAGTGGCTGGTTTATTGTACACCTCATATCCATCCTGTGGATGGTAGTGGCTGGTTTATTGTACACTCATATCCATCCTGTGGATGGTAGTGGCTAGTTTATTGTGACACTCATATCCATCCTGTGGATGGTAGTGGCTGGTTTATTGTACCTCATATCCATCCTGTGGATGGTAGTGGCTGGTTTATTGTACACTCATATCCATCCTGTGGATGGTAGTGGCTGTTTATTGTACACCTCATATCCATCCTGTGGATGGTAGTGGCTGGTTTATTGTACACCTCATATCCATCCTGTGGATGGTAGTGGCTGGTTTATTGTACACCTCATATCCATCCTGTGGATGGTAGTGGCTGGTTTATTGTACACCTCATATCCATCCTGTGGATGGTAGTGGCTGTTTATTGTACACCTCATATCCATCCTGTGGATGGTAGTGGCTGTTTATTGTGCACCTCATATCCATCCTGTGGATAGTAGTGGCTAGTTTATTGTGCACCTCATATCCATCCTGTGGATGGTAGTGGCTGGTTTATTGTACACCTCATATCCATCCTGTGGATGGTAGTGGCTAGTTTATTGTACTCATATCCATCCTGTGATGGTAGTGGCTGTTTATTGTCACCTCATATCCATCCTGTGGATGGTAGTGGCTGGTTTATTGTACACCTCATATCCATCCTGTGGATGGTAGTGGCTGTTTATTGTACACCTCATATCCATCCTGTGGATGGTAGTGGCTGGTTTATTGTACACCTCATATCCATCCTGTGGATGGTAGTGGCTGGTTTATTGTCACCTCATATCCATCCTGTGGATGGTAGTGGCTAGTTTATTGTACCTCATATCCATCCTGTGGATGGTAGTGGCTAGTTTATTGTAGCACCTCATATCCATCCTGTGGATGGTAGTGGCTAGTTTATTGTGCACCTCATATCCATCCTGTGGATGGTAGTGGCTGTTGTACTCATATCCATCTGGATGTAGTGGCTGTTTATTGTCACTCATATCCATCCTGTGGATGGTAGTGGCTGTTTATTGTACACCTCATATCCATCCTGTGGATGGTAGTGGCTAGTTTATTGTCACCTCATATCCATCCTGTGGATGGTAGTGGCTGTTTATTGTGCACTCATATCCATCCTGTGGATGGTAGTGGCTGTTTATTGTACACTCATATCCATCCTGTGGATGGTAGTGGCTGTTTATTGTACACTCATATCCATCCTGTGGATGGTAGTGCTAGTTTATTGTCACTCATATCCATCCTGTGGATGGTAGTGGCTGGTTTATTGTCACCTCATATCCATCCTGTGGATGGTAGTGCTGTTTATTGTAACCTCATATCCATCCTGTGGATGGTAGTGGCTGTTTATTGTCACTCATACCATCCTGTGGATGGTAGTGGCTGTTTATTGTACATCATATCCATCCTGTGATGGTAGTGGCTGTTTATTGTCACTCATATCCATCCTGTGGATGGTAGTGGCTGGTTTATTGTCACCTCATATCCATCCTGTGGATGGTAGTGCTGTTTATGTACACCTCATATCATCCTGTGGATGGTAGTGGCTGTTTATTGTCACTCTATCCATCCTGTGATGGTAGTGGCTGGTTTATTGTACACTCATATCCATCCTGTGGATGGTAGTGGCTGGTTTATTGTACACCTCATATCCATCCTGTGGATGGTAGTGCTGGTTTATTGTACCTCATATCCATCCTGTGGATGGTAGTGCTGGTTTATTGTACATCTCATATCCATCCTGTGGATGGTAGTGGCTGGTTTATTGTACTCATATCCATCCTGGATGGTGTGGCTGGTTTATTGTACCCTATCCATCCTGTGGATGGTATGCTAGTTTATTGTACACTATATCCATCCTGTGATGAGGCGTTATTGTACCTCATATCCATCCTGTGGATGGTAGTGGTGTTTATTGTACACCTCATACCATCCTGTGGATGGTAGTGGCTGTTTATTGTAACCTCATATCCATCCTGTGGATGGTAGTGGCTAGGTTTATTGTACACCTCATATCCATCCTGTGGATGGTAGTGGCTAGTTTATTGTGACCTCATATCCATCCTGTGGATGGTAGTGCAAGAATATATGGATACACAAAAGGCCTAAGAACTAGACCTCCAAGAGGGTTAACAGGTGTACATTTGAATTTATATCTACAGTTCACTTATCAGTTACAAGCAAGTTTAGGAAATTTGTTTAATATGTCTGGTATCTTATTTTCATTAGTAATATATCTTGACATATCACATAGGTTGTTATTATACTGTCTGTCACAAGCGCAGCATAGGCAGCACTGGGAGTATGACAAATACCCCGACACAAAGTAACACACTGAGGTCCGGGTGTCGATCCCCGGTACGGCTGGAAACATTTAGGATGTGTTTCCCTAAGACACCTTCTGTTCATGTTCACGTACCAGTAAGTAGGTACCTGGGTGTTAGCAGACTGGTGTGGCTCGCATCCTGGGAGAAAACTGACCTAATTTGCCCGAAATGCTCTGCATAACAAGGGACTTTCTATATAGTATTAGTATGTCGTTGATGTGACTCACGAAATCGTAATGACACGATTGCAAAGAAACCATACCACGGGTGGGGTTCGAACCCGCGGTCAGAGAGTCTGGAGTTTTGAGACTCTCTGACCGCGGGTTCGAACCCACCGTGGTATGGTATGTCGTTGATCGCACCTATGGTCTGTATACGTTCTACATGTACTTGTAGAAATAAAAATTATTATTATTATACACCATCACCCCAGGCCAGCGCTGTAGCCACTGTAGTACAGAGTGGTAAAGACGCTGTAGTTACATTCGTTTATTACGAATTTATTACGAATTATTACGCATTTGGTGAAGCATATCCAGAAATTCTAGGATTGTCATTCTGACAGCCAGACTTGTTTCAGAACTAAGGAGGATACACTCTGACGAGTGAATAAAGGAAGCTAACCTTGAAGAATAGAAGAATCAGGGGAGACATGACCACGACATGATCATTTCACGATAGGAAGATATCATTTAACATGAGAGGACCAGGGGTAAGGGTTCACAGGTAGAAGCTAAAATCGTAGATGACTGTAAAGGATTTATTAAGTATTTTTTTCAGTCTTAGAGTGACGAAAAAGTGGACTGAACTGGATGATATAATGGACAGAACTTTTACAAAGTTTCAAGAGTAAATATGAAGCAAAAAAGACTACAATTAGTGACGGGACGATATTAAGTTTATTTGCCGGTAACGATACTCAATTTAAGGCCGATACCAGTACCCTCAGAATAAGCCGATACCCGTACCGATACTGTGGCACATTATTAGGTACTGATCCCCGGAATGCCCTCCAGGTAGGTAGACTGTCTCCTTCCGTTAACTCAGGTCCTGATCCACTACGAGGCCTGGTCACGGACCGGGCCGCGGGGACGCTGACCCCCGAAACCCCCTCCAGGTATACTCCAGGTAGGTTCAAGAGGCAGAGATTAAAAACTAAGCTCAGTGGCACACAATTTGCTTCAAGCTTTAGCATAGAATATTACTATTAAATTTGTAGCTACGACGGTATAATATAAAAGTCAGGTGAGGATGAACCCAGACAGGTAACCTGCCGTGACCTTGAGACCATCTGGTACATATTCTCACACTAAGTACCAGACACTGATGCCCTTGACCGTGTCCACAGAATAAACACACGTCCGGGATAATACGAGCCTTTATTGAATACGTTTCGCCCACACAGTGCTCTTTATCAAGTCACGAACAGGTCTACCTGGGTAGAGTACATGAGTATATAGTTCAGTTTGTGTCGATAAAGCCCACTGTGTGGGCGAAACGGAGTCAATAAAGAATAGCATTATACTGCATTAGTGTTTTATTTTTCCACCATGTTGGTATTTTATACCATTTATCTCTACATTATCTGTGTGCAAGCCTAAGATAACGAGAGGCCGCTCAGAGGAGCAGGACACGAGAGTGCATGATGCTGGGCCAGAATGAGAGGAAGGATGCTGGAAGTGACTCCACTCATAGGACAGCTTTAGAAGTGGAAGAGCACAGTAGAATCACAGAGCATAGTACATGTGAGACAGTGCTTACTGCCACTGTGATTGACTATAGTTCCAGTGGTCACTGCTGCCGTGACTAGTTCCAGTGGCCATTGCTACTGTGATTGGCTATAGTTCCAGTGGTCACTGCTACTGTGATTAACCCCACCTTCACACGGGGTATACCTCTGTGTGTATACGCTGGGAGTTCACTGGAATCCCATTTTTAGGTATTAAAGTCTGCCTGGAGGGTGTTCCGGGGGTCAACGCCCCCGGGGCCCAGTCCTTGACCAGGCCTCCCGATGGATCAGGACCTGATCAAACAGGGTGTTACTGGGAAACGTTTCGACAGGCAGTGGCTTCCTCAGTCCAGTATAGAGAAGAAAGGATGTCACCATAGTTTCAAACTTGCCATGACGTTGCCCCCGCCACAAGACTGGGTCGCGCGAGGCGTACCCTGCCAGTGTACTCTCAGGCAGTCAGCGTCACTGCCAGCGTATTAGAAATATGCTCACATGGAAGCCACTGGTGGGCGAAACGTTTCCACAGTAAAGATACCCAAGTGTTAAACAAGTGTCTGATTCATCAACCTGTTGGTTCTACAAACCAGTAATCTACATGTATTAAAATATTCTTGACGGGTGGTAAACTGATGACATGCAGCCATGATGACCCTGGTGTAGTAGATAGGTAAGATGACAGGGGCGAGTGTTGTGTACTAATTAACCTCACTGAGGTGCTCCTTAATCCCTAATTAACCTCGCTGAAGATCTCCGTAATCCCTAATTAACCTCAGCCACCTGAGTAACATCCTAGTGTTCTTTTTTAAAACTAGATTGAGGATGGAAAACGGAGTTCCGCTTTTCACTTCGTAATTATTGGGAAGGTGTTGGCGAGGCAGGCTAACCAGCTAGAAAGCCAGCTAGCTAGCTAGTCATCCAGTTAGGCAGAAAGCCAGTTAGCCAGCCACCCAGCCAGCCACCCAGTTAGCCAGCCAGCCAGCCACCCAGTTAGCCACCCAGCCAGCCACCCAGTTAGCCAGCCAGCCAGCCAGCTACCAAGATACTAGACTCCTTAAAAACAGTTCTTGACATTTAAAGTAACGTACATACAATATAGTTGTCTCTCTCCCCACATTACACCAGAAATCCAGAGTTGGTTAGGAATCCTTGTGGATATTGCTCCATCTTGTGTCTCCAGCACAAGCTTTGGGTCATTATCTACTGGGGCCAGGAGCTAGGACTCAACCCCTGTATCCCGTGTGGAATAGCTCAGTGACGAGACCAGCTTACTAGCGGAAGGTCTTGGAAACAGGACAATTGTTTCCTGACGTCATATGACGACCCGCCACTGCAGCTTTTGGTCATCTGACCGAGACCTTCCACTGGCTCACCCCTCCACCCCTTTAAAACTCTTTAGCTTGGATTGAGAATAGTGCCGAAGAAAAGTATGGTCATTTTTTTCCTTATATTTCTACCGCCCCACTGTAAACCTACGTTGACCTTGAGTAGATTTTTGGGGGTCAACGCCCCCGCGGACCGCCTCTTCCCCAGACCTGACTTGAACTTATCAAGTTTTCTCTTGAGGATAATCGGAGGTTTCTTGGTGAATCCCGTTATGCAGGAAGGGAAGGTGATGAACAGTCTAGGTCTCCTTATGACTTGAAGTCATATCTTGCATTAAATACAACTCCAGACCTGTTGGAGGCCACATCCTGGACAAAACATGTGTAAGACAACTCCAGACCTGTTGGAGGCCACATCCTGGACAAAACATCTGTAAGACAACTCCAGACCTGTTGGAGGCCACATCCTGGACAAAACATCTGTAAGACAACTCCAGACCTGTTGGAGGTAATCAGGTGTTGTGTAAAGGTCTTCGTGCATTACGTTGTATCTAATTATGATGAATAGAACAACAATTAGCTCCTCTTCTTCAATTACGGTAGTTATGTCTTCACTCTGGTAACTCTCTACTGCGAGTGAAAGTGACGGCGTTTTGTTCGTCAGGAAACACGAAGATGTCTTCTGACACTTGTCTTGATGGTATGATGAGACTCCCTCACTGGCTTATGAATATATATATATATATATATATATATATATATATATATATATATATATATATATATATATAGATGAAGGAAAAAAGGTGAGTGGTGCATTCAGGTATCTGTGGAGACAAAATACGTTATCCATGGAGGCAAAGAAGGGAATGTACGAAAGTATAGTGGTACCAACACTCTTATATGGGTGTGAAGCATGGGTTGCAAATGCTGCAGCGAGGAGGAGGCTGGAGGCAGTGGAGATGTCCTGTCTAAGGGCAATGTGTGGTGTAAATATTCTGCAGAAAATTCGGAATGTGGAAATTAGGAGAAGGTGTGGAGTTACTAAAAGTATTTGTCAGAGGGCTGAAGATGGGTTGTTGAGGTGGTTTGGTCATTTAGAGAGAATGGATCAAAGTAGAATGACTTGGAGAGCGTATAAATCTGTAGGGGAAGGAAGGCGGGGTAGGGGTCGTCCTAGAAAAGGTTGGAGGGAGGGGGTAAAGGAGGTTTTGTGGGCGAGGGCTTGGACTTCCAGCAAGCATGTGTGAGCGTGTTAGATAGGAGTGAATGGAGACGAATGGTTTTTGGGACATGACGATCTGTTGGAGTGTGAGCAGGGTAACATTTTATGAAGGGATTCAGGGAAACCAGTTAATTGATTTAGTTGGACTTGAGTCCTGGAAATGGGAAGTACAATGCCTGCACTCTAAAGGAGGGGTCTGAGATAGTGACAGCTGGGAGGGACTTTTCTCAGCTGTCGTATCTGAGCTCCTCTGCAAAGACAGTGATTATGTATGAGTGTGGTGAAAGTGTTGAATGATGATGAAAGTATTTTCTTTTTGGGGATTTTCTTTCTGTTTGGGTCACCCTGCCTCGGTGGGAGACGGCCGACTTGTTGAAAAAAAAAAATATATATATGTATATATATGTGTGTGTGTGTGTGTGTGTGTGTGTGTGTGTGTGTGTGTGTGTGTGCGTGTGTCGTGCCGATTAGGTAAAACTTGCGATTTTGGCTTAAATAGCAACGCTCACCTTGCCATATAAGACAAGTGAAAATTTGTGTATGCAATAATTTCGCCAAAATCATTCTGAACATAACGAAAAAAAATATATTTCATTGTGTTTGTTTATTATTAAATTAATGTTAACGTATCTAAAATATATTTAGTTGGGTTAGGCTAAATTAAATTGCGCTTGTTGTAATAAGGTTAGGTAGGTTTTCAAAGTTTCTCTTGGTACAAAATTATAAATTCTTACATTAACATAAATGAAAAATATATACCATTAAACGTATAAGAGAAAATTTTAGAAAGGACTTAATTTTAGATGAGTTCTTGCTAATTTTAGATGAGTTCTACCTAATCAGCACGACATATACATATATATATATATATATATATATATATATATATATATATATATATATATATATATATATCTTAATTTATTTACTGTGTTCACTGTGATCCCTGTGTTCACTCTCTTTCCTGTGTTCACTGTTTTCACTGTGTTCAATGTTTGTGTTCCCTTTTATTCCCTGCATTCACTGACTTCACTGTGTTCACCGTGTTCCCTGCATTCACTGCCTTCACTGAGTTCACCGTATTCCCTGCATTCACCGTGTCTACTGTGTTCCCTGCATTCACTGTGTCAACTGTATTCACTGTGTTCCCTGCATTCACTGCCTTCACTGTGTTCACTGTGTTCCCTGCATTCACCGTGTCTACTGTGTTCCCTGCATTCACTGTGTCAACTGTATTCACTGTGTTCCCTGTATTCATTGTGTCAACTGTATTCACTGTGTTCCCTGCATTCACTGCCTTCACTGTGTTCACCGTGTTCCCTACATTCACTGTGTTCCCTGCATTCACTGCCTTCACTGTGTTCACCGTGTTCCCTGCATTCACCGTGTCTACTGTGTTCCCTGCATTCACTGTGTTTCCTGCATTCACTGTGTTCCCTGCATTCACTGTGTTCACTGTATTCACTGTGTCTACTGTGTTCCCTGCATTCACCGTGTCTACTGTGTTCCCTGCATTCACCGTGTATACTGTATTCCCTGCATTCACTGTGTCAACTGTATTCACTGTGTCTACTGTGTTCCTTGCATTCACTGTGTTCACTGTATTCACTGTCTACTGTATTCCCTGCATTCACTGTGTTCACTGTATTCACTGTGTTGGCTGTGTTCACTCAGTAGTTTGTACACTTGTTGCTTTGTATGGACACACTATTCCTGGTTCCTTCAAGGGAGGACCTTGATTCCCAAGAAGGGCTCTTGACTCCACCTACTTGGGCTAAGATCCTTCCCTTGATTACCTCCCAGTTTTCAGGCTTTGCATGACCACTACGTAGCAGTAATAGCAGTAGTAGCAATAATAATAATAATAGCAGTAGTAGTAGTAGTAGCAGCAATAATAATAATTATAATAATAGCAGTAGTAGTAGTAGCAATAATAATAATAATAATAATTATAATAATAGTAGTAGTAGCAATAATAATAATAATAATAGCAAGAGTATTAGTAGCAGCAATAATAATAATAATAGTAATAATAATAATAGCAGTAGTAGTAGTAGTAGCAATAATAATATTTATAATAATAATAATAATAATAATAATAGCAAGAGTATTAGTAGCAGCAATAATAATAATAATAATAATAATAATAATAATAATAATAATAATAATGTTTCAGATAGCCTTGTCTTTTTTCTGGGATACCCGGAAGTGTCCCTGAGTCCCTTATACGTGTATGTGTATACTCACCTAGTTGTATACACGAGTTATTATTATTATTCTTATTATTTTTAGATTTTCGCGTGTAAGCGTTTAACTAGTAGAGGTCATGTATCGCCTGGGAATACCTGTGACCGATTTCGAGAGCTTTTATCCTGCCTTTGGCCCAACTTCCTTGTCGAGTGCCTGTTCAAGCAGGCTGTGGTGTTGGCGTCGTGTCAGTGTGTAGATTTGGGACCTGGGTCTCCCGTTTCTTCCAGGTGTGTGTTTTATGTATTTCTGTACCGCTACAGAGAGTAAAGATCAAATTCTTTGAGTCGTTCGTGGAAGTTTAAATGCTTTATTGACAATAAAATTAAACGATCTTTGTCCATACACAGTACACAAATAACCAGCACATAGAAGAGAGATGTCGTGTAGGTTCTTGATGGATTTGGTAATAAACACAAACGTAGCTTGGCTTAGTAACTTATATATTAGTGGAAAAATATGGGAAGCACTCAGGTCTGACCTGTCTGTCTCTGTACTCTGCTCTGAACTGAGGCCAGTGGGCGAGGACGCCCACGGCATTCAAAGGGTGACTTATGACATCATGCTAGGTCAGCAGAAAGACTAGTAACGGTCAGTGATCACGTAGGGAAGCTGTGACTCAATAACGGTTATACTGAAATACTACTACTGACAGAGAAACTTACGACGACGTTTCGGTCCGTCTTGATTATTGAGAAGGCCTCGGTCAGATGACCAAAATCTCCAGCTGTGGGTCATCATCTGACTGAGACCCGCGTCAGGAAACACTTGTCCTGTTTCTTGACAAATCTTACCTAACCTAACCTTGGTCCATTTTCCACCTCTGATATCTCTCATGTAGGCCTACTGGGTCTTGGTAGGCAGGGGCTGTGCAATATTTTAGACTTGGAATCACAAGAAATTTGAATAGTGCCACCATTGGCATTATTTCTCTGGTATAGTGTGTGTGATTAGGCGTCACACACCTGGTGTAGGGTGAGAGTGTGGGGGTATAGGGTGTGGCTGGGTGTGACGCTGTGGGGGCGTGGGTGTCCCTGAGTTAGCGTCTGGGTGGCGCCTCCACACACCGATAATCCATGTGTCAACCTTGCCAGGGTCTACCACAACACTTGCATATATGATAACAAATGCGTCACCCTTGCCAGGGTCTACCACAACACATGCATATATGATAACAAATGCGTCACCCTTGCTAGGGTCTACCACAACACATGCATATATGATAACAAATGCGTCACCCTTGCTAGGGTCTACCACAACACATGCATATATGATAACAAATGCGTCACCCTTGCCAGGGTCTACCACAACACATGCATATATGATAACAAATGCGTCACCCTTGCCAGGGTCTACCATCATCACACACACCCATGGCAGTATGCATGGTAAGAATGGTTAAGGAATGGAAATTGTTAACACGTAGAAGGAACTGCTCTTCAAGAAAGTAAACTCATTATTGGGGACTGGCAAATTACATGTAAGGATAGAGCATTGTGTATCAGGTACAGGAGGGCGAAACACTCTGTGTGTTTCCCCAAAGATGGTGTGGATGATGCGCTT
Source organism: Cherax destructor (assembly GCA_009830355.1). Classification (NCBI taxonomy): domain Eukaryota; kingdom Metazoa; phylum Arthropoda; class Malacostraca; order Decapoda; family Parastacidae; genus Cherax; species Cherax destructor. Next base: position 154,690 of record WNWK01000597.1, read on the forward strand.
GACACTTTATACACAAAAATAAAAACAAATGAAATGCAAATTGTTGACAGTTTTACGCCTGGCGGAATAGAATTTACAAAGGTGGTCCATGCGAGTTTCCGCAGATACCGAGAACCAAATATGTTGATGCTAACTCAGTGAAATGTTATACTAAAGATGTGGCAGCATCAACGAGGTTAAGAGGTATATAACACTCTGCATGTAGAATCATGTGGCACACAAGCTTTGATATAAACTGCCTCAGTCATAATTATAAACTGCCTCAGTCATAATTACACGCATTTAGCATTTTATCGAATTTGGAACAATATGAAGGTGTCCTACCTGGAGATTGTTCCGGGGGTCGACGCCCCCGCGCGGCCCAGTCCTCGACCAGGGCTCCCGGTGGGTCAGGACCTGGTCGCTAGGATGATCAGAAGAAAACAGAAGAAAAAGGAAAATAATGAAAGAAGAAAAGAATGACTACATTCTTCGGATTATTTACCGTGTATTGTTATTATCCCAGGATACTGCTAACAGTGTAATGTATTAACCTCGAGGACCTTCCCTTCTGTTACCCACGTTGTCACCCACAACAACTGAGTGACTATATACTGCTAGGAGAACAGTAACAGCAGCTGTAACAAGATTGTGACCAACAACAGTTGACTGACACCTGCATACTGCTGGAGAACAGTAACAGCAGCTGTAACAAGACTTGCCCAAACGTCTCGCCCTCGACTCAGTTCATTACCATTGTAAGTTGTTTAAGTGTCAAAACTTTGCAGCCCAGCCTTGGACCCATTATGTGCCTCTGTAATGTTTTGACTACCACCCACACAATATCCCTAAAACCTACATGTAATGTAGGTAAATGGTTCCGTGTACATGTACTTGTAGAAATAAAGATTATTATTATTATTAAGTGTTGCACAAGGGTCTAATTCATTATACTTGTGATATTTATTACCCTTTTAGTCTTAAGTTAGGCTAAAGCTTGCCCGAAATGCTCTTCATAACCATGGGCTTTCTGCATGCATTCAATTATCAACCCATTCCTGTGTCAGCAATGTATTATGTGGGAATAAACTTGAGTTTGAACTGGAAATCTGGAGCTGGAGACTGTGAGCCGAACACTGGATCAGTGAGCTACGAAGGGATGAAGAAGACACATCGTTAATATTGATGATGCTTAGTCTAGTTGACCTTGACGTGGGTACGTCAAGGTCAACTACGCCAAGGAAAATGTTGATCCCTGGGCCGTGGAGAAGGGGTAAATGTGGGGGAAGGGGAAAATATGGGGGAGAGAAGGGTGCTAGGTTCACTTCTTGCGGTCATAAGGGAAGGGAAAGGTGTTGGGCAAGGCGTGTAAGGTTGACTCCCAAGGTTGTGGTGTATCTGGTGTTATTATAATGATAACTTTGGGAGAAAGTCGTGGTAGTGGGCGTCGGAGGTGGTGGGCGTCGGAGGTGGTGGACGTCGGAGGTGGTGGGCGTCGGAGGTTGGTGGGCACGTGTAAGAGACGCCCAGTATCCTGGCTGGGACGTGTGTGAATGTTAGTGTTTGAAGCCTCAGGGTCGTTACTACCGCCCGCCCTTCCCTCCTTCCTTCACTCACATCATTATCTACAACATTATCACCATTACCATCACTAATACGGCCCTCAACTTCGCAACCAGAACCTCCGACACTTCCAGTACCTTCTCCAACACCACCAGTACCTTCTCCAACACCACCAGCACCTCCGATACCACCAGTACCTTCTCCAACACCACCAGCAACTCCGACACCTCCAGTACCTTCTCCAACACCACCAGCAACTCCGACACCTCCAGTACCTTTTCCAACACCACCAGCACCTCCGACACTTCCAGTACCTTCTCCAACACCACCAGTACCTTCTCCAACACCACCAGCACTTTCGATACCACCAGTACCTTCTCCAACACCACCAGCACCTCCGACACCTCCAGTACCTTCTCCAATACCACCAGCAACTCCAACACCTCCAGTACCTTCTCCAACACCACCAGCACCTTCTCCAACACCCTCACCATCATCTTTAACTTAATATTTTATTATTTATAAACTACATTTTGTAAACTTCAGAAAATAAATAGTATATTGTATTGTATCTGCATGACAGTCAATACTTGTAATGAGTCAACTAATATGCAACTACTACTGGTCACCTCTTGCAACTTTTGCATCCAGGTCCCCGAAACTGTTTTCGTCAATAACTGGAAAAGAAAACTTTTATCAGGGACACTACAAATAGTGTGAGGTCAGAAACAACTACCGAAATACAAGCAAAAACTATGATGGAGCACAGAAAAGGAACATTGCTCTGACATCACACGTCATCAGAATGTTTGAAAGTGTGTCAAGAAGTTGGTTTGCAGAAGCCACGACTGGCAACATTTACACCACCCAGGAGAGCATGGATTTAGAGCAGTGAGCTCTACCAGCTGCTATACCACTGTCATACGCTCTTACATCATATTAATGATGGTAAACAATACCCACAAGTTGATCAATAACACATATGTCCAACGTGTCGTCTGCATAATAGGCTTCTTGAGGCTAATACAAGATGCACTAGAAGAGAAGCAAAAATTTGAGTGTAATATAAAGAGTGAGAAACCATTAGGATAATGGTTTCTCTTTGTGCTTGATTATCTTATCTTAAAGCAACTTAATTATGTGACATTGTGCGTTTATGTTATCTAAACTTAACTAATCTTATCAATTTAAGTTTTGTTTAATCTTAAAGTCAGCCCTAAATGCTTCACATAAATATAACCTTTACCATGTATGGCGATTTATTGAATCCATTATGTATGCCTCCTCATGTGGCATGTACACTTATCTGCTGAAGAGGGTCTCTGATCGAGGACGAAACATACGGTACGAGTTTTCATTGATCAGTATTTATGATAATGATGTCATATATATATATATATATATATATATATATATATATATATATATATATATATATATATATATATATATATATATATATATATATATATATATATATATATATATATTATATACAGTGGACCCTCGGTTTTCGTTGAAAATTCTTTCCAGAATGCTGTTTAAGTGCCGTTACCGAACGAATTTGTTCCCATAAGGACAAATGTAAATTAGATTAGTCATTTCAGTCCCCCAAAAATACACTTACAAAAGCACTTACGAAAATACACTTACATAATTGTTCGAGTTTAGAGGTGAACGAAAACCGAGGGTCCACTGTATATATATATATACATATATATAATTGTACCCACGAACGAGTGGTATTGATCAATAACAACACTGCGACTAGCCAAGGAGTCGAACCCATGCTGCTTTGGCCCGCCTCGGTTTGAGACGGCCGACTTGTTTAGAATATATATATATATATATATATATATATATACATGCATATACATACATACACACAACAGGAGTGAATGAAAAGTAAGGAAAGACCTGGGTGAAACAATCACAAAATTATTTTCAATCAACAGAACAGTTACTATTACAATTTCTAATAAAATAATGATATTCTGGGATATCGTGGAAGCCTTGGTGGCCACTGAGCACTTACTTCAAGAACAATAATAGTGGTCCATGATAAGGACATTCCTTATAAGAGATGGGAAGCCAGTGGTGATGCCTTTGTATGGTGTGTGTACTGTGTAGCCTGGACCCTCTACCTCAGGGGAGGCTCCGTGCTGATGCCGGGGGCTCTTGATCCAGGGGTATTGGAGTTCTCTCCTTCCTTGAATCAAACCTGATTGCCTTCCATTCCCCCAGATAATGTTGGGTGCTCTACGGTTTTAGAACTTCCCGTTAAATATAATAATAATAATAAAATAAAAATATTAATAAAAATATAGCCTGAAATATTGGTATAGACTACAGTTAAGTATATGTCTGGAGAAGCAACAGTTCTGGACAGTCTACCTGCCCGAAGTCTATTTCGGGGGGGGGAGGTCAATCGATTTCGGATGGGGGGTGGATGTCACCGCCCTAATAATGGTCTCAGACCATTGCCCGCATTAAAATATCTAACCTTGTGGAAAAATCCCGCAAATGTCACCATATTGTAGAGTTAAGGGAGAGCGAGAGAGATGCATAATAATGTATTGCAAGGAAATATTCTCGTGATGTTGGTAATTGTAGCAACATTACTACATTGTTGAGAGCAGTATGTGACCAGTACAGTGAACCAGCTTGTGATGTCTGCTACATCGTGTATATATTGAAATACAAATGTGGTATTTCGTAAATAAACAACTCTCTAAGTGTGTACACAACCCGCACATATAACAAACTTATGACGACGCTTCGCTTCGACTTTTACCATTAATTTGTTATAAGTCGGACCGAAACGTCGTTATATGTTCCATTCTCGTTTGTGCGGGTTATTTGTGTGTTACTGTTAGGTAAACAGAGGCAACAATGTTTTCACTCGTGGTGGGATCGAACCTCGTCCTTCAGATGTGAGCTTGAAGGTGGTGCTACTTGAGTCATGAGCCACACATGGCAAAAACAGCGACTGACACACGCGGTGAGTAATGCAAGAAACCTCACTTTGGTGAAGCGGGTTAACAGGGGTGGGGTCACCAAGTTGGGGGTCACAAAGTATGGGGTCATCAGTGAGGGGTTCACCAGAGAGGAAGGGTCATTGGGGGAAGGGCAGAGGAAAGACGAGGTTACAAAAACACGACTTTTTGGTCCAACGCCCCGACGCTAATGTAGAAAACACAGGCCATTGTAACCACCACTTACTCTGTGAAGATGATGACACCCGTCTCTCTCTCTCTCTCTCTCTCTCTCTCTCTCTCTCTCTCTCTCTCTCTCTCTCTCTCTCTCTCTCTTCTCTCTCTCTCTCTCTCTCTTCTCTCTCTCTCTCTCTCTCTCTCTCTCTCCTCTCTCTCTCTCTTTTCTCTCTCTCTCTCTCTCTCTCTCTCTCTCTCTCTCTCTCTCTCTCTCTCTCTCTCTCTCTCTCACATACACATACACATACATAGCTTTAAGAAGAGGCACGGTAAAGCTCATGGAGCAGGGAGTACACACACACACACACAAACGCTAAACAGATCAAGTGTCTGAGAAAAGAACCTTTGACAGATAGTAACTACAGCTACATATACACGAAGACTTATAACCAGGTTAGTACCAGAACTGAGAGGAAAGTACTATGAGGAGAGGTTTAAAAGAACTAAGCCAGACAACTTGGAGGAGAGAACTGAAAGAGACGACGTGATTACTGTGCACAAAGTCTTAAGGGCAATTGTTAGGGCAGATAGGGACACACTGAATTAAGAGGACCAGGATCAAGGAGACAGATGGAAACTGAAGACACAGGTGAAGCATAGTGTCAGGGTGGCTGAGAAGTGAAATGCTTGGATGAGGTAGTGGTGGAGGCAACCTTAATACACAGACTGCGTGATAAAGTTCAAGAAGCCAGACACCAATTATGCTGATCACAGTTGTCCAGGTGGGTACACACGCAACCTCTGACGGACATAATAATCGACACTGCTGATAAATTACGTTTGCTTCTGACTATTTCCTGCTTACCACTAAAATGATCAGATTTCCACTAAATATACATTATTTTACAGTCAGAATACCTAACCTTTTAGATTTTATTGTACACTTCATATGGTAACTAACCCGTGCCCAGTCCCAATCTTGGGACCTCTTACAAGGCCAGTCCCAGCTTATAATATCCTGGTGCCAGGTCTTGCAAACATACGAAAATATACCATCCTTATTTTTAAAATAAGAATCTTAAATGTCATTCCTGCACCCACTGCTATACACTCACTCTTATATACAGTAGTATTGGCAAACTTGCGTATTTTATCCACGGATGTAGTATCGGTAAGCCAGTGTTGCTTAACCGTCCGTAGGTATATGCCAGTGTTGCTTAACCGTAGGTATAAACCAGTGTTGCTTAACCGTAGGTATATGCCAGTGTTGCTTAACCGTAGGTATAAGCCAGTGTTGGCTAACCGTAGGTATATGCCAGTGTTGCTTAACCGTAGGTATAAACCAGTGTTGCTTAACCGTAGGTATATGCCAGTGTTGCTTAACCGTAGGTATAAGCCAGTGTTGGCTGACCGTAGGTATATGCCAGTGTTGCTTAACCGTAGGTATAAGCCAGTGTTGGCTAACCGTAGGTATATGCCAGTGTTGCTTAACCGTAGGTATAAGCCAGTGTTGGCTAACCGTAGGTATATGCCAGTGTTGCTTAACCGTAGGTATAAGCCAGTGTTGGCTAACCGTAGGTATATGCCAGTGTTGCTTAACCGTAGGTATAAGCCAGTGTTGGCTAACCGTAGGTATATGCCAGTGTTGCTTAACCGTAGGTATAAGCCAGTGTTGGCTAACCGTAGGTATATGCCAGTGTTGCTTAACCGTAGGTATAAGCCAGTGTTGGCTAACCGTAGGTATATGCCGCCAGTATTGCTTAACCGTAGGTATAAGCCAGTGTTGGCTAACCGTAGGTATATGTCAGTTCTGCTTAACCGTAGTTATAAGCCAGTGTTGCTTAACCGTAGGTATAAGACAGTGTTGGCTAACCGTAGGTATAAGCCAGTGTTGTTTAACCGTAGGTATAAGCCAGTGTTGGCTAACCGTAGGTATATGCCAGTATTGCTTAACCGTAGGTATAATACAGTGTTGGCTAACCGTAGGTATATGCCAGTGTTGCTTAACCGTAGGTATAAGCCAGTGTTGCTTAACCGTAGGTATAAGCCAGTGTTGCTTAACCGTAGGTATAAGCCAGTGTTGCTTAACCGTAGGTATAAGCCAGTGTTGCTTAACCGTAGGTATAAGCCAGTGTTGCTTAACCATTGATGATACCCAGCAGCAGCAGCAGCAACAGCAGCAGGAGGAGCAGATGGAGCAGCAGGAGGAGCAGATGGAGCAGCAGGAGGAACAACAGGAAAAGGAGGAGATGCAGCAGCAGCATGAGGAGGAGGAGATGCAGCAGCAGCATGAGGAGGAGGAGATGCAGCAGCAGCATGAGGAGGAGGAGATGCAGCAGCAGCATGAGGAGGAGATGCAGCAGCAGCATGAAGGAGATGCAGCAGCAGCATGAGGAGGAGGAGATGCAGCAGCAGCATGAGGAGGAGGAGATGCAGCAGCAGCATGAGGAGGAGATGCAGCAGCAGCATGAGGAGGAGGAGATGCAGCAACAGCATGAGGAGGAGGAGATGCAGCAGCAGCATGAGGAGGAGGAGATGCAAGCAGCAGCATGAGGAGGAGGAGATGCAGCAGCAGCATGAGGAGGAGGAGATGCAGCAGCAGCATGAGGAGGAGGAGATGCAGCAGCAGCATGAGGAGGAGATGCAGCAACAGCATGAGGAGGAGGAGATGCAGCAACAGCATGAGGAGGAGGAGATGCAGCAACAGCATGAGGAGGAGGAGATGCAGCAACAGCATGAGGAGGAGATGCAGCAAGCAGCATGAGGAGGAGGAGATGCAGCAGCAGCATGAGGAGGAGGAGATGCAGCAACAGCATGAGGAGGAGGAGATGCAGCAGCAGCATGAGGAGGAGGAGATGCAGCAACAGCATGAGGAGGAGGAGATGCACAGCAGCAGAGGGAGATAGCGCAGCATGAGGAGGAGATGCAGCAACAGCATGAGGAGGAGATGCAGCACAGCATGGGAGGAGATGCAGCAGCAGCATGAGGAGGAGATGCAGCAGCAGCATGAGGAGGAGATGCAGCAGCACATGAGGGAGGAATGCGAAGCAGCAGCATGAGGAGGAGATGCAGCAGCAGCATGAGGAGGAGATGCAGCACAGCATGAGAGGAGGAGATGCACAACAGCATGAAGGAGGAGATGCAGCAGCAGCATGAGGGAGGAGATGCAGCAACAGCATGAGGAGGAGGAGATGCAGCAACAGCATGAGGAGGAGGAGATGCAGCAACAGCATGAGGAGGAGATGCAGCAGCAGCATGAGGAGGAGGAGATGCAGCAACAGCATGAGGAGGAGGAGATGCAGCAACAGCATGAGGAGGAGGAGATGCAGCAGCAGCATGAGGAGGAGATGCAGCAACAGCATGAGGAGGAGATGCAGCAACACATGAGGAGGAGATGCAGCAACAGCATGAGGAGGAGGAGATGCAGCAACAGCATGAGGAGGAGGAGATGCAGCAACAGCAGCATGAGGAGGAGATGCAGCAACAGCATGAGGAGGAGATGCAGCAGCAGCATGAGGAGGAGGAGATGCAGCAACAGCATGAGGAGGAGGAGATGCAGCAGCAGCATGAGGAGGAGGAGATGCAGCAACAGCATGAGGAGGAGGAGATGCAGCAACAGCATGAGGAGGAGGAGATGCAGCACAGCATGGAGAGGAGGAGATGCAGCAACAGCATGAGGAGGAGAGATGCAGCAGCAGCATGAGGAGGAGGAATGCAGCAACAGCATGAGGAGGAGGAGATGCAGCAACAACATGAGGAGGAGGGGATGCACACGCATGAGGAGGAGGCAGCATGATTGCTATGAGGAGGAGGAGATGCAGCAGCAACAGCATGAGAGGGAGGAGATGCACAACAGCATGAGGAGGAGATGCAGCAACAGCATGAGGAGGAGGAGATGCAGCAGCAGCATGAGGAGGAGGAGATCAGCGCACAGCAGGAGGAGGAGATGCACAACAGCATGAGGAGGAGATGCAGCACAGCATGAGGAGGAGGAATGCAGCAACAGCATGAGAGGAGGAGATGCAGCAACAGCATGAGGAGGAGGAGTGCAGCAACAGCGGAGGAACAAGCATGAGGAGGAGGAGATGCAGCAACAGCATGAGGAGGAGATGCAGCAACAGCATGAGGGAGGAGGAGATCAGCAGCATGAGGAGGAGATCAGCAACAGCATGAGGAGGAGGAGATGCAGCACAGCATGAGAGGAGGAGATCACAAGCATGAGGAGGAGAATAGCAACAGCATGAGGAGGAGGATGCAGCAACAGCATGAGGAGGAGGAGATGCAGCAACAGCATGAGGAGGAGGAGATCAGCAACAGCATAGGAGGAGGAGATGCAGCAACAGCATGAGGAGGAGGAGATGCACAGCAACATGAGGAGGAGGAGATGCAGCAACAACATGAGGAGGAGGAGATGCAGCAACAGCATGAGGAGGAGATGCACAACAACATGAGGAGGAGGATGCAGCAACAGCATGAGGAGGAGATGCAGCAACAGCATGAGGAGGAGGAGATACAGAACACATGAGGAGGAGGAGATCACAGCACAGCATGAGGGAGGAGATCAGCAGCACAGCATGAGGAGGAGGAGATGCAGCAGCACATGAGGAGGAGGAGATGCTAAGCAACAGCATGAGGAGGAGGAGATGCAGCACAGCACATGAGGAGGAGGAGTGCAGCAACAGAGGAGGAGGAGATGCAGCAACAACATGAGGAGGAGGAGATGCAACAACAGCTGAGGAGGGAGATGCACAACAGCATGAGGAGGAGGAGATGCAACAACAGCATGAGGAGGAGGGAGATGACACAACAGCATGAGGAGGAGATCAGCAGCAACAGCATGAGGGGAGGAGATGCAGCGACAATGAGGAGGAGGAGATGCAAGCAACACATGAGGAGGAGGAGATGCAGCAACAGCATGAGGAGGGAGATCAGAATGCATGAGGAGGAGGAGCACTGACATGAGGAGGAGGAGATGCAACACAGCATGAGGAGGAGATGCAACAGCACATGAGGGAGGAGGATACAGCAACATGAGGAGGAGGACAGCAACAGCATGAGGAGGAGGAGATCGAACAACAGCATGAGGAGGAGGAGATGCAGCAGCAGCATGAGGAGAGGAGATGCAGCAACAGCATGAGGAGGAGGAGCTGCAGCAGCAGCATGAGGAGGAGGAGATGCAGCAGCAGCATGAGGAGGAGGAGGAGGAGGAGATGCAGCAACAGCATGAGGAGGAGGAGAGCAGCAGCAGCATGAGGAGGAGGAGATGCAGCAACAGCATGAGGAGGAGATGCAGCAGCAGCATGAGGAGGAGGAGATGCAGCAACAGCATGAGGAGGAGGAGATGCAGCAACAGCATGATGAGGAGGAGATGCAGCAGCAGCATGAGGAGGAGGAGATGCAGCAACAGCATGAGGAGGAGGAGATGCAGCAACAGCATGAGGAGGAGGAGATGCGCAGACAGCATGAGGAGGAGGAGATGCAGACAGCATGAGAGGAGGAGATGCAGCAACAGCATGAGGAGGAGGAGATGCAGCAACAGCATGAGGAGGAGGAGATGCAGCAACAGCATGAGGAGGAGGAGATGCAGCAACAGCATGAGGAGGAGGAGATGCAGCAGCAGCATGAGGAGGAGGAGATGCAGCAACAGCATGAGGAGGAGGAGATGCAGCAACAGCATGAGGAGGAGGAGATGCAGCAACAGCATGAGGAGGAGGAGATGCAGCAACAGCATGAGGAGGAGGATGCAGCAGCAGCAGCATGAGGAGGAGGAGATGCAGCACAGCATGAGGAGGAGGAGATGCAGCAACAGCATGAGGAGGAGATGCAGCACAGCATGAGGAGGAGGAGATGCAGCAACAGCATGAGGAGGAGGAGATGCAGCAGACAGCATGAGGAGGAGGAGATGCAGCAGCAGCATGAGGAGGAGGAGATGCAGCAACAGCATGAGGAGGAGATGCAGCAACAGCATGAGGAGGAGGAGATGCAGCAACAGCATGAGGAGGAGGAGATGCAGCAACAGCATGAGGATGAGCAGATGCAACAACAACAGCAGCAGCAGCAGGAGGATGAGCAGATGCATCAACAACAGCAGCAGCAGCAGCAGCATGAGCAGATGCAACAGCAGCATGCCAGCAGTTGCCTAATAATCATTGATGATATCCAGCAGCAGCAGGAAGAGGAGCAACAGCAGGAGCAGCAGCAGTAGCAGCAGGAAGAGGAGCAGGAGCAGCAGAAATCATTGATGATATCCAGCGGTACAGCCGAGAGAATTGGGAAAGCATACGACAAAGACGCAGGAGAGACGCAACTGTTGCAGCAGCAGGAATGCCAAGTGACTTCTGAGATTAGAGCTAAAAAGACTGCAACAACTGTTGTCTCAGTGAAATACAAGGTTTTTTACAGAGACTGCAACACTAGTGTGTTGAGTGTAGCAAGGTTACCAGAGACTGCAACACTAGTGTGTTGAGTGTAGCAAGGTTACCAGAGACTGCAACACTAGTGTGTTGAGTGTAGCAAGGTTACCAGAGACTGCAACACTAGTGTGTTGAGTGTAGCAAGGTTACCAGAGACTGCAACACTAGTGTGTTGAGTGTAGCAAGGTTACCAGAGACTGCAACACTAGTGTTTGAGTGTAGCAAGGTTACAGAGACTGCAACACTAGTGTGTTGAGTGTAGCAAGGTTACGAGAGACTGCAACACTAGTGTGTTGAGTGTAGCAAGGTTACCAGAGACTGCAACACTAGTGTGTTGAGTGTAGCAAGGTTACCAGAGACTGCAACACTAGTGTGTTGAGTGTAGCAAGGTTACCAGAGACTGCAACACTAGTGTGTTGAGTGTAGCAAGGTTACCAGAGACTGCAACACTAGTGTGTTGAGTGTAGCAAGGTTACCAGAGACTGCAACACTAGTGTGTTGAGTGTAGCAAGGTTACCAGAGACTGTTATCTTAGTTTTTGCAAGAAATAAGACCCAAGCTGACACCGTTTGTCTTGATTAACAAGCTTGATTAACACGCTTTATTAATAAGCTTGATTAACAAGCTTGATTAACACGCTTTATTAATAAGCTTGATTAACACGCTTTATTAATAAGCTTGATTAACAAGCTTCATTAACAAGTTTGATTAAGAAACTTAATTTAGAAACTTTTTCAATAATTTAACTTGATTCCCAAGTTTCTTCGATCGTTTTCGTTTGGTTTACCAATTTAACAAGTTTTAAAAAACTAGTTTTTGGTTAACATGTTATTTTTCTGATTTAGTATTTTAACATTGTTTTTGGTGCAGCAGTTTAAAGGGGAAGGGGTCTTGAACTTCCCCTCCCCCTTCCTCAGATCAGTCCTGGTTACCTCCCATTCCTCAGGCGGTAATGACATTGACGGGTTTAGCTCCCTATACCTCCAAGTTACTTACAATAGCTCAAAAAATAAAAAAAATGGCGAAATGTTCTCTTTAACAAATGTCTTGAGGAGTCACTCCAGGAAACTTAATCCAGAAAACTCACTCCAGAAAACTCACTTCAGGAAACTCACTCCAAGAAACTTACTCCAGAAAACTCACTCCAGGAAACTCACTCCAGGAAACTCACTCCAGAAAACTCACTCCAGGAAACTCACTCCACAAGTGTCATTTTTCACACAAAATGATTCTCATTCCCTCTGTCTCCTATTCCTACTAGCCTTCCTTCCCTCTTCATCCCTTCTCTGTCTCCCTTTCTACGTTCCTAACTTCTTTCCTCACTCGTCTTTGATCTGTACTTTTGCATCTGATGTCCATTACTCATGACCCCTGTGTTCATGTCTTCTCTGCTCATTGTTTACACTTTATACCTATTTAATTTGTTCATGTTTGTCCCTGCTTCTGTTTCTAACGCCCGCACCTACTGATTGCTATTCATGTTTGCCCCTGCTTCTGCTTCTAACGCCCGCACCTACTGATTGTTGCTCAGGTTTGCCCCTGCTTACATTGTTGATGCCTGGCCTTGCTTATAAGCCTTGCTTTGACCCTGTTTGAACGGTAGCAGGGTAAACATGTATTTAGGAGCCTGTAAAAGCCATTTATGCAAGTGTGGCTGAGATCCAGTTAGACAACGTTAGAAATGTCTCTGACTGTTTGTATTGTGACCACTGTTACTGTCATCATCACCATCATTATGTGCACATACATGGTCTGATATATGTGTTTTTGTTAGATACCACACATACACACACACAATAATAGAGTTAGGATCCATACATAGCTTTAAGAAGAGGTACTATATGTTGCACCATTTGCCTAGTTTTTTTGCTTTCATAGGGAGTAATTTCTGTGTGTATATTTGGGACCAGTCCCTCTAGGATTTTTCAGGTGTAGATTATGATGTATCTGTCTCGTCTGCGCTCCAGGGAGTACAGTTAAGTGACTCCAAACGTTCTTAGTACAAATTAAGATGCTTGACTGAACTTATATGTGCAGTGAAGGTTCTCTGTACATTCTCTAGATCTGCGATTTCACCTTCCTTGAGTGTAGCTGTTAGTGTACAGCCGCAAGTTCCTGTTTCTCGCTGGGAATGACTCTTTGTTGAGATTTCTGAAGGCTACTCTTAAATTTGTTTGACGAACATTGGCTGCAGAGGTTATTGGGTTTGATGTTAACTTCTGGCGATATACTGAGCACTATGCTCACCCCTAGATCTTTCTCTGGGTGAAGTGTGCAGCCTCTGCCTCCCCTCCCCTAGTCTGTACCCTATTCCCGGTCTTCGTGTTCGTATCCCAATATTCATAACCTTATATTTATTGGGGGTTAAAGTCAGGCAACTGCTTACGTCTTGCAATTTGTCCAAGGTCCTTCGGATGTTTCCCTTGTCCTCGTCTGTGCTTATTCTCAGCACTTTTTTCATCATCAGTAAACAAGGATATAAATGACTCAGTCCCATCTGTTAGGTCATTCACATAAACCAGAAATATCATTGGACCTCAGAGGAAATAAGTCACTTTGACTTTTTTGTTTTATCCTGGGTCATATACATATATGTTTGCTATGTATGATAATTGTACGTATGTGCATCTGTACCTAAATAAGCTTTCACATATAACCCACACTTAGGAGAAAGAGGATTATGACGACGTTTGGGTCCGACTTGGCCCATTAAATAGTCACACTAACACACGAAGGAAAGGGAACCAGTATACATACGAGAGGAGGAGGACAGAGTTATTTGTGTATTGCACCAGTCAAGATACTGTGTCCTTTACTTACACTGGTCCACCAGTCAAGATACTGTGTCCTTTACTTACACTGGTCCACCAGTCAAGATACTGTGTCCTTTACTTACACTGGTCCTAATACTGATCCTTGAGGAACCCCGCTACTTACTCTTCATTATTCTGACGTCTCTTGTAGACAATCAGTCTTTGCCTCCTCGAACCTTCTCCGTTATTATTCTGTGTTCATAGGTGCATGGGTCTCTGTGTTAGCATGTGTTCATAGGTGCATGGGTCTCTATGTTAGCATGTGTTCATAGGTGCATGGGTCTTTGTGTTAGCATGTGTTCATAGGTGCATGGGTCTCTGTGTAGCATGTGTTCATAGGTGCATGGGTCTCTGTGTTAGCATGTGTTCATAGGTGCATGGGTCTCTGTGTTAGCATGTGTTCATAGGTGCATGGGTCTCTGTGTAGCATGTGTTCATAGGTGCATGGGTCTCTGTGTTAGCATGTGTTCATAGGTGCATGGGTCTCTGTGCTAGCATGTGTTCATAGGTGCATGGGTCTGTGTTAGCATGTGTTCATAGGTGCATGGGTCTGTGTTAGCATGTGTTCATAGGTGCATGGGTCTCTGTGTTAGCATGTGTTCATAGGTGCATGGGTCTCTGTGTTAGCATGTGTTCATAGGTGCATGGGTCTCTGTGTTAGCATGTGTTATAGGTCCATGGGTCTCTGTGTTAGCATGTGTTCATAGGTGCATGGGTCTCTGTGTTAGCATGTGTTCATAGGTGCATGGGTCTCTGTGTTAGCATGTGTTCATAGGTGCATGGGTCTCTGTGTTAGCATGTGTTCATAGGTGCATGGGTCTTTGTGTTAGCATGTGTTCATAGGTGCATGGGTCTCTGTGTTAGCATGTGTTCATAGGTGAATGGGTCTTTGTGTTAGCATGTGTTCATAGGTGCATGGGTCTTTGTGTTAGCATGTGTTCATAGGTGCATGGGTCTTTGTGTTAACATGTGTTCATAGGTGCATGGGTCTTTGTGTTAGCATGTGTTCATAGGTGCATGGGTCTTTGTTAGAGTGTTCATAGGTGCATGGGTCTTTGTGTTAGCATGTGTTCATAGGTGCATGGGTCTTTGTGTTAGCATGTGTTCATAGGTGCATGGGTCTTTGTGTTAGCATGGGTTTGAGCGTGTTACCCGCATGGGTTCTCGCATAACAGTGGGTGGTGGTGTGACACCCACCGCCTGCGATGTGGGCAACCCAACACGCGCCCCGCTAATCCCTAGGATTACTGCCCCTCACGCCCCTACACGCCAGTCCTCACCCACGGAATGGTGGGTAATCAAGTTTGATTCAAGGAACTGAAGGGCAGCTTCATTTCCTTGGATCAAGAAACCCCCTGAATGTACCATACATAGGCCGATACTATATTAGGATAATTTATGTGGCCGGGAGGCCTGGTCTGGTACCTGCGGCACTGTACCTGGCTGCTGTGTGTTCCTGCGGCACTGTGCCTGGCTGCTGTGTGTTCCTGCGGCACTGTGCTTGGCTGCTGTATGTTCCTGCGGCACTGTGCCTGGTTGCTGTGTGTTCCTGCGGCACTGTGCCTGGCTGCTGTGTGTTCCTGCGGCACTGTGCATGGCTGCTGTGTGTTCCTGAGGCACTGTGCCTGGCTGTTGTGTGTTCCTGCTGCACTGTGCCTGGCTGCTATGTGTTCCTGCGGCACTGTGCCTGGCTGCCGTGTTCCTGCGGCACTGTGCCTGGCTGTTGTGTGTTCCTGCGGCACTGTGCCTGGTTGCTATGTGTTCCTGCGGCACTGTGCCTGGCTGCCGTGTTCCTGCGGCACTGCCTAGCTGCTGTGTGTTCCTGCGGCACTGTGCTTGGCTGCTGTGGGTTCCTGCGGTACTGTGCCTGGTTGCTGTGTGTTCCTGCGGCACTGTGCCTGGCTGTTGTGTGTGTTCCTACGGCACTGTGCCTGACTGCTATGTGTTCCTGCGGCACTGTGCCTGGCTGCCGTGTTCCTGCGGCACTGTGCCTGACTGCTGTGTGTTCCTGCGGCACTGTGCCTGGCTGCTGTGTGTTCCTGCGGCACTGTGCCTGGCTGTTGTGTGTTCCTGCGGCACTGTGCTTGACTGCTATGTGTTCCTACGGCACTGTGCCTGGCTGCTGTGTGTTCCTACGCCACTGTGCCTGACTGCTATGTGTTCCTGCGGCATTGTGCCTGGCTGCTGTGTTCCTGCGGCACTGTGCCTGACTGCTGTGTTCCTGCGGCAATGTGCCTGGCTGCTGTGTGTTCCTACGGCACTGTGCCTGGCTACTGTGTGTTCCTGCGGCACTGTGCCTGGCTGCTGTGTGTTCCTGCGGCACTGTGCCTGGCTGTTGTGTGTTCCTGCGGCACTGTGCCTGACTGCTATGTGTTCCTACGGCACTGTGCCTGGCTGCTGTGTGTTCCTACGCCACTGTGCCTGGCTACTGTGTGTTCCTGCGGCATTGTGCCTGGCTGCTGTGCTCCTGCGGCACTGTGCCTGACTGCTGTGTTCCTGCGGCACTGTGCCTGGCTGCTGTGTGTTCCTACGCCACTGTGCCTGGCTGCTGTGTGTTCCTGCAGCACTGTGCCTGGCTGCTGTGTGTTCCTGCGGCACTGTGCCTGGCTGCTGTGTATTCCTACGGCACTAGTGGTGACCTGAACTTAATAGGTCATGAGGTCAGAGGTCACACAGGGTGAAGGTGTTTGGTTCACATCACGGCAGAAATGTTATTGTGTTTGTGGTGTTTTTGTTATTTTTGTCGTTTATTGTTGTTGCATCAGTATTATTTGACGTGTGTTGTATCTCTTGGGCTCTGAGTAGGAGGAGGAAGAGCAGGAGAAGGAGCAGGAGCAGGAGGCAGAGCTCACCTGTGTTTAGGTGTAAGCACTCACCTAACGGCCTCATTAGGTGCTAGTCATGTAATCGCTAATTCGTGCTACCATGATGTTAAAATCTCCTTAAATGTCGAGTACAAGTGTTACAAGACTCGCCTCTGTCTCCTCTTGTATCCATCAAGCTGTTCATTATTATTATCATAATTATAATAATAATATTATTATTATAATAATATTATTATTTTTATATGACGGTGCATTTGGTATGCTACACCCACACCTCGTTTCTCCTCTATATTACGACCAAAGAAGCCACTCTGGGCGAAACGTTTCGTTGGTAAATGTTTTGATTAGTACACAAGTGTCTCTTACCTGTTCTTACGTGTGTATGGAGATGGTTAGCTAATGGAGTTTGAAGCCTATCGACTGCTCGAGGGTCATGGAGGCTGCATGTAATATTTGCACCACCAGAGAAGAATACTTCCATCCCTGAAACACAGACTGAAACACTCAGCGTATATACACTGAGGGATATATACCTCCCAGTGTGTGTATATCCTCGTACGGGTTTCCTGGAACGTGACGTGGGAAGTGTCCTAACACTTTCTAAGGGGACTTCCCAGTTTTGGTTGTCACGTGTGGGGGTACTTTCCATGCAACCCCCATTAAGCAACCTTTACCTACAGCCTTAATGACCCTCGTGTAGTGGACGACCTTTACCTACAGCCTTAATGACCCTCGTGTAGTGGACAACCTTTACCTACAGCCTTAATGACCCTCGTGTAGTGGACAACCTTTACCTACAGCCTTAATGACCCTCGTGTAGTGGACGACCATTAAGCCCCATTAAGCAACCTTTACTGCCTAGATTTTTTCGGATAATATCCCCGCCACTCTTGTATATATTTAATTGATCTGTGACTATTTTGTTTATGGGGTGTAACTAAGAACGGCTCTTCTGTGAAACTAATCAAACTTAAGCTTGAGGGCCCCTAAGACCGGAGGGGCCCCAGAAGCCACTTTGGTACACATTGCTTAAAATTTTTGTGTCTCCTGTATGGGAAGGGGTTGCGAAGGGGCCCCCATAACAGTTCAAGCTTCAGGGCCCCAAAAATGTAGGTCCCCCACTGAGTGTGATATGGCTAATGATTTAGAAGCAATTATGTACGTGGTGTGTTAATTGCTACAAATTACGTACGTGGTGTGCTAATTGCTACAAATTACGTACGTGGTGTGCTAATTGTGGCTAATGACTTTGAACTGTTTTGATTGCTTTTTAATGAAGGTTTTGTGGAGCATAAAAGTAAATTATTGGTGATAGCGGTTAACTGGAAGTGATAGCGACCAGTTAACTGGCAGTGATAGTGACCAGTTAACTGGCAGTGATAGCGACCAGTTAACTGGCAGTGATAGTGACCAGTTAACTGGCAGTGATAGCGACCAGTTAACTGGCAGTGATAGTGACCAGTTAACTGGCAGTGATAGCGACCAGTTAACTGGCAGTGATAGTGACCAGTTAACTGACAGTGATAGTGACCAGTTAACTGGCAGTGATAGTGACCAGTTAACTGGCAGTGATAGCGACCAGTTAACTGGCAGTGATGGCGACCAGTTAACTGACAGTGATAGTGACCAGTTAACTGGCAGTGATAGTGACCAGTTAACTGGCAGTGATGGCGACCAGTTAACTGGCAGTGATAGTGACCAGTTAACTGGCAGTGATAGTGACCAGTTAACTGGCAGTGATAGTGACCAGTTAACTGGCAGTGATGAGCGACCAGTTAACTGGCAGTGATGGCGACACGTTAACTGACAGTGATAGTGACCAGTTAACTGGCAGTGATAGTGACCAGTTAACTGGCAGTGATGGCGACCAGTTAACTGGCAGTGATAGTGACCAGTTAACTGGCAGTGATAGTGACCAGTTAACTGGCAGTGATAGCTACCAGTTAACTGGCAGTGATAGTGACCAGTTAACTGACAGTGATAGTGACCAGTTAACTGGCAGTGATAGTGACCAGTTAACTGGCAGTGATAGCGACCAGTTAACTGGCAGTGATAGCGACCAGTTAACTGGCAGTGATAGCGACCAGTTAACTGGCAGTGATAGTGACCAGTTAACTGGCAGTGATAGTGACCACTTAACTGGCAGTGATAGCGACCAGTTAACTGGCAGTGATAGCGACCAGTTAACTGGCAGTGATAGTGACCAGTTAACTGGCAGTGATAGTGACCAGTTAACTGGCAGTGATAGCGACCAGTTAACTGGCAGTGATAGTGACCAGTTAACTTGCAGTGATAGCGACCAGTTAACTGTCAGTGATAGTGACCAGTTAACTGGCAGTGATAGCGACCAGTTAACTGGCAGTGATAGTGACCAGTTAACTGGCAGTGATAGCGACCAGTTAACTGGCAGTGATAGTGACCAGTTAACTGGCAGTGATAGTGACCAGTTAACTGGCAGTGATAGCGAACAGTTAACTGGTAGTGATAGCGACCAGTTAACTGGCAGTGATAGTGACCAGTTAACTGGCAGTGATAGCGACCAGTTAACTGGCAGTGATAGTGACCAGTTAACTGGCAGTGATAGTGACCAGTTAACTGGCAGTGATAGCGACCAGTTAACTGGCAGTGATAGTGACCAGTTAACTGGCAGTGATAGTGACCAGTTAACTTGCAGTGATAGCGACCAGTTAACTGTCAGTGATAGTGACCAGTTAACTGGCAGTGATAGTGACCAGTTAACTGGCAGTGATAGTGACCAGTTAACTGGCAGTGATAGCGACCAGTTAACTGGCAGTGATAGCGACCAGTTAACTGGCAGTGATAGCGACCAGTTAACTGGCAGTGATAGTGACCAGTTAACTGGCAGTGATAGCGACCAGTTAACTGGCAGTGATAGTGACCATTAACTGGCAGTGATAGCGACCATTAACTGGCAGTGATAGTGACCAGTTAACTTGCAGTGATAGCGACCAGTTAACTGTCAGTGATAGTGACCAGTTAACTGGCAATGGGGATAGCGACCAGTTAACTGGCAGTGATAGTGACTCGAGTTAACTGGCAGTGATAGTGACCAGTTAACTGGCAGTGATAGCGACCAGTTAACTGGCAGTGATAGTGACCAGTTAACTGGCAGTGATAGCGACCAGTTAACTGGCAGTGATAGCGACCAGTTAACTGGCAGTGATAGCGACAAGTTAACTGGCAGTGATAGTGACCAGTTAACTGGCAGTGATAGCGACCAGTTAACTGGCAGTGATGGCGACCAGTTAACTGGCAGTGATAGCGACCAGTTAACTGGCAGTGATAGCGACCAGTTAACTGGCAGTGATGGCGACCAGTTAACTGGCAGTGATAGCGACCAGTTAACTGGCAGTGTTAGTGACCAGTTAACTGGCAGTGATAGCGACCAGTTAACTGGCAGTGATGGCGACCAGTTAACTGGCAGTGATAGCGACCAGTTAACTGGCAGTGATAGGACCAGTTAACTGCAGTATAGACTCAGTTAACTGGCGATAGACCAGTTAACTGGCAGTGATAGGACCAGTTAACTGGCAGTGATAGTGACCAGTTAACTGGCAGTGATAGGACCAGTTAACTGGCAGTGATAGGACCAGTTAACTGCAGTGATAGTGACCAGTTAACTTGCGATACGACCAGTTAACTGTCAGTGATAGTGACCAGTTAACTGGCAGTGATGGACCAGTTAACTGCGTGATAGTGACCAGTTAACTGGCAGTGATAGTGACCAGTTAACTGGCAGTGATAGCGACCAGTTAACTGGCAGTGATAGCGACCAGTTAACTGGCAGTGATAGCGACCAGTTAACTGGCAGTGACAGTTAACTGGCAGTGATAGCGACCAGTTAACTGGCAGTGATAGTGACCAGTTAACTGGCAGTGATAGCGACCAGTTAACTGGCAGTGATAGCGACCAGTTAACTGGCGTGATAGTGACCAGTTAACTGGCAGTGATAGCGACCAGTTAACTGGCAGTGATAGTGACCAGTTAACTGGCGTGATAGCGACCAGTTAACTGGCAGTGATAGTGACCAGTTAACTGGCAGTGATAGCGACCATTAACTGGCAGTGATAGTGACCAGTTAACTGGCAGTGATAGTGACCAGTTAACTGGCAGTGATAGCGACCAGTTAACTGGCAGTGATAGTGACCAGTTAACTGGCAGTGATAGCGACCAGTTAACTGGCAGTGATAGTGACCAGTTAACTGGCAGTGATAGCGACCAGTTAACTGGCAGTGATAGTGACCAGTTAACTGGCAGTGATAGCGACCAGTTAACTGGCAGTGATAGCGACCAGTTAACTGGCAGTGATAAGCGACCAGTTAACTGGCAGTGATAGCGACCAGTTAACTGGCAGTATGCGACCAGTTAACTGGCAGTGATAGCGACCAGTTAACTGGCAGTGATAGCGACCAGTTAACTGGCAGTGATGGCGACCAGTTAACTGGCAGTGATAGTGACCAGTTAACTGGCAGTGATAGCGACCAGTTAACTGGCAGTGATGGCGACCAGTTAACTGGCAGTGATAGCGACCAGTTAACTGGCAGTGATAGCGACCAGTTAACTGGCAGTGATAGTGACCAGTTAACTGGCAGCAATAGCGACCACTTTATGTCATCCCAAGGTCACTTTGTGTTGTCAATTTAAAGTGCTTGTTAACCAGTACTTTTTTAAAGTACTGGTACTAGTCTCTCTCTCTGTTTATTTCTATATCTGTATGTCTCTCTTATTTATATCTGTCTGTTTCTTTTTCCGCCTATCTGTTCTTCTCTCTCTCTCTCTCTGTTTACTTACATCACTCCCCAGGTAACACCAGGTAGCACCAGGTAACACTAAGGGCGGTGTCAACCTTTCATAATAAAAGCTAATGGCGACTCTTGTATTCCTTGTAACACTATCACCTGCATTAATGTAATTGCATTTTGTCTTTTTCCAGGGGCGTTCGTGGGCGTGGGGGCGCCGAGCCTCTGTCCCACCCACTCAGCGGCATGTGTGGGCGTGGATTCCCCGAGCCTCTTTCTTGGCCATACTTATGGACAGTTTGGAATCCACGTCCAAAGCCAACCTATCCAGGTCCAAAGCCAGTCTTCTATCTACGACCAAAGTCATCCTTCTATCCACTTCCAAAGTCAATCTATCCACGTCCGAAGTCAGTCGCCTAGCCACTCTCAGCCACAGTCATCTAACCACGCCTACAGTCAATGTTCTAGCCACGCCCTCGGCCACGCCCGAGTGGAGGAAATGGGCGAGGGGTGGAGATGCGAGGCACCAGGAACAACAGCAGCAGCAACAGCAACAGCAACAGGAACAGCAGCAGCAGCATTGACAGGTAAGTTGATTTAACTACCTTGGATACAGCCTCAGTGTGTGGCTACTTTATATGATAGTTACATGGTAGGAGCACCTGCTGTGTACTGCTACGTTATATGGCAGTTACACTGTATGAAGGCCTGTAGTGTGCGTCTACCTTATTCTACAGTATATTGTGGTTACATGGAACACCTGCCGTGTATCATTATCCTGTTTTCTTTAATGAGAATTACAGGAGAGCCAGATACAGTATTCATAGTGGAAACGGTGCTTACGAGAATGGGATAACACATGGAATGTTCCCTTAAGAATAGCACATAATAAGGACCGAAAGAGGGGGATGGGAATTTCTGATTAAAAATGTGTACATGTTTTGAAATGTATGGATAATTTTTGTAATGGAAACTCAAAATATTATGCAGCAACGGCATTGAAAAAAAAGTAAAGTGTGCAGAAATTTTCCTCCAACAGGGGGCAGGAGCTAGGGGGCTGAGACCCCTCATTTCAACAACAGAACAGAAAGCGAGAGGTCCTAAGGAACCTACTTGTTCTTTGGTTTTGCGAGAAGTAAAACTGCTTCCCTTAGCAATGATATATAACAAGTCTATAGAAATAAGACAGGTGATATATATGTGTATATATATATATATATATATATATATATATATATATATATATATATATATATATATATATATATATATATATGTGTGTGTGTGTGTGTGTGTGTGTGTGTGTGTGTGTGTGTGTGTGTGTTGTATCAATGCACCACGCAGAAACAAGCAGGTATATACAGAGAAAGATCGCAGTCAGCAGGACTCGAACCTACTACAGTTAGACTGGCTTGGTATTCCCACTCAGCCACAAATGCCTCAAAAGCTGGGCAGCCTGGTTTACAAGTATTAGATAGACTAGACATGAACAGCCAGGATAAGCCAGGAATCTTTTAAAATCAAAGTTGGATACACTCACAGTGTGCGACTGCCTTCTTCTACGTGATAGTTACATTGAACACAAACTTGTCACTACTCCACTTCTTACTTCATCTCTTTGTCCCGTCTCTGTCCCCGTCTCTTATATATACTGGCTCCCTCACCTTCGTGTGTTAGTGTTACTGGTTAATAGTCGAAGTCGGACCGAAACGTCGTCATAAGGTTCTCTCTCCTTTGTGAGGGTTGTTTGTGTATAAAAGTTACACTGCGAACACCTGAACTAGTGTAAATAGTATTACTTCTGTAGTATAATGTAATCAGTACTCAGGTGTGTGTAGTAAGAATCAGAGTACAGTATGTCAGTTTATGTGTGTTTGGCCAGGAAGCTTTCCTATAATGTTGCTAGGAAAGTTTTAAGTACAGTACACAAGTAAAAGTGTGCAGTGTTTACCCTGTCATATAATCACAGAGACTGTGTTTCAAACATGATGAAACGTGTCAGCCTGAGCTGGGACACCTGGGGATATTGTCAACATCTCAAAAATTAAGAGATTTCTTTCTAGCTGATCTGGAGTATCTATCACATAGAAATTATCGTCTCTAGCACACCCAGGGAAGATATTGAGTGGCAGGAGGATTGACAGGTGAGCAGGTAGAGGGGTGAGGGAAAGCAGGTAGAGGGTGAGGGAGAGGAGGTAGAGGGGTGAGGGAGGTGCAGCAGGACTCAGGTATTGATCCAGCCTCGGGTGGGCGTCAGGCAGCAAGCAACACAGGTCACAGGGTCATCCATATCATTGACCCTTCACGCTGAGCGCTGCCCAAGGGCTTTTCATCACAGGAATTGGAGCTACCCTCCCCTTCCTCGTATGAAACCAGACTCTATCATTCCCAGGCTCTGTATGTTGCTTACGATGTATAATAATAATAATAACAATTCTCAGCAGTATTACGTAATACTGATGACACAATAACAATAACAGTAGTAGTAATAATAATAATAATAATAATAATAATAATAATAATAATAAATCACGCAGTTATTGTTGTGTTTATTATTAACGATCATTACATGGGTTGGTTTGTTAGGTTTAAAGATATTATTAATTACTAATAGTAGTTAGACTGTTGGGTTTAGTCCTGACTCTTTCTCTTCTACTTCGGTTCTTCCTCTCACCGGCTATTCTTCTTCTGTCCCCACTTCCCCCTCGCCCCTAGTGGGTCCTTACCTGAGAGTCTGAACTAACTAAGGTTTAAAGCCTACGGACTTCACCTATAAACTGCACCTATGCAATGCACCTATGAACTGCACCTATGCAATGCACCTATGAACTGCACCTATGGACTGCACCTCTGGACTGTACGAAGGCCACACCTCGCCTGTACACCACCAGTCAATCATATTTAATACCTCAAAGGAAGATTAATGTCAACTGAATTTATATATATATATATATATATATATATATATATACTGACATATATATACTTAACAGTGTATATACCTCTGGGTGCTGGGGAAGATACAGTGCAGGTGTTTAAGCTGACCAACTGTCTAATTAGCCAAGGGTTGCAGTGTGTGTCTCGTGTCTAGCTAGGCATCCTTAGCCTGGGGTTAATACGTCTCTCGGCAGGAAATGTTACGTTTCAATTAGCGTTTAAATCCCGTCGTATACTTGTCGCCAGAGATGGCCAGGAAATATACAGGGTGTTTCAAAAAGATGGACCTGATTTTAAATCTTCGTGCGGGTGAAATTAGGTTCACAAATAAGAATATATCTACAAGTACATGATACAACTTATACAGACCATAGCTGACATCAGTGGCATACAACTATATAGAAAGACCCTTGTTATGCAGAGCATTCCCCGTAAATTAGGTCAGTTTTGTCCCCAGGATGCGACCCACACCAGTCGACTAACACCCAGGTACCCATTTTACTGATAGGTGAACATGGACAGCAGGTGCCTTAAGGAAACACGTCCTAATGGTTCCACCCGTACCGGGGACTGAACCACGGACCTCAGTGTGTGAGCTGAGTGCGCTACCAATCGAGCTACGGGACACCGTAGGAGAGAGACGAGCTTACGACCACGTTCCAGTCCGACTTGAACCATTTATAAAGTCATGGTATTGTGCCTTTTTCTAAATGGCCAGGAAAATTCAGATGTTTAACTGGTTCACAAATGATCAGCTGGTTCACAGATGATCAGCTGGTTCACAAATGATCAGCTGGTTCACAGATGATCAGCTGGTTTACAGATAATTAGCTGGTTCACATGTGATCAGCTGGTTCACAGATGATCAGCTGGTTCACAGATGATCAGCTGGTTTACAGATAATTAGCTGGTTCACAGGTGATCAGCTGGTTCATAGATGATCAGCTGGTTCACAGATGATCAGCTGGTTTACAGATAATTAGCTGGTTCACAGGTGATCAGCTGGTTCACAGATGATCAGCTGGTTCACATGATCAGCTGGTTCACAGATAATTAGCTGGTTCACAGGTGATCAGCTGGTTTACAGATGATCAGCTGGTTCACAGATGATCAGCTGGTTCACAGAGGATCAGCTGGTTCACAGAGGATCAGCTGGTTCACAGATGTTTAATCGAGTGGGAGGGAAGAGGCCTCCCTCTTTTTCCTCTCATGTCCCAGTAGGTTCGGTTGGTAGCGGTTCAGCTCACACTATGATGGACCAGGGTTCGATCCCCGGTCTGGTGAGAACGTTAGGCATGTGTTTTCTTACACCTGTTGTCCCTGTTTACCCAGCAGTAAGTAGGTACCTAGATATTAGTCAATTGGTGTGGGTCTCATTCTGGGGGACAAGATTAAAGGACCTCAATGGAAATAAGTCTGATAACATGACTTTATTGGGTTATCCTGTGTTAGTAAACGTGTAGGCTCGGTCCCAGACCAGACCTGGTTGCCGGCGTTTTTTATTAGACTGTTAGTACCCGTAGACCAGCGTATGCACCACAACCCGGTTGATCAGGAACTGAGCGGAGGAACTTACCTTCCACACTATATATATATATATATATATATATATATATATATATATATATATCTGGTGTTTATATTATAGATGTGATATTAAATTTTCTAAATGTTATGTTATTCAGACTGTTTGTTGTCATTGTTGTCATTATGTTAATATAGATTTGCTGTCTAATGTGTATGAATTTATAGAAAAAATAGTTACTGTATTTATATTTAGTAAATTAAACTTACATGCACTTATAGACATTATTATTATTATAATTATTATTATTTGTGTATATATATATACTGAGAAGCGTATTTCTCTTAGTATATGTACACTGAGATGTGTATATCTCTCACATTAGTAAGAATAACAACAGCAACAACAACAACAATAATAATAATATTAATAATAATAATATTAATAATATTAATATTAATAATATTAATATTAATAATATTATTAATAATAATAGTATTAATAATAATAGTAATGATAATTTCTGGTAATTATCCAACAGGTGGCTACAGTAATGATGGGTCAGCTGTCGTGGAAGTGTTCATAGGCGTGTGTGGTGAGGTATGGGCGTGGCTAGCCAGGTGTTGTGACCCCGCCCATCCCTACGCCCTGCCCCTGCCGCCCACACCACCCAGCCCACCTCACCACCCACTCCTCCTCCTCCTCCCTCTCCAGGTGCTCCACCACTCCCCTCACTTACTCCACGCCCTCAAGGTAAGCAGCAGATAGGTTTGAAACCTATCAACTGTAAATAGGTCATTAAGGTTGCAAATCACCTGCATTTGAAAAAAAAAATGCTTTATTGCCTAAAATTATCGCCTGCGCAGCAGGCTGAATAACCTTAAAAGTACATTAATCTCACCAGTATAAAAACGTCGCCACTCTATTGGATGAAAGCCTCCTGCGAGGGCGAAACGTTTCGTCAGTAAATGTCTCCCAAAGTTGTGTTGAGTGTACAATATTTGTCTAGTATTTTTGTAAATATAAATTTGTTTTTGAATTTCGCCATAGCTTAGATTTTGTTTTTCTAGTTTAATAACATAGAAATTAGATTTTTGTAGCTTTAATTCTAATGATTAAAGATTGTAGTTAGAATTTTACTGAGAGAGAAACAGAGAGAGAGAGAGAGAGAGAGAGAGAGAGAGAGAGAGAGAGAGAGAGAGAGAGAGAGAGAGAGAAACAGAGAGAGAGAGAGAGAGAGAGAGAGAGAGAGAATGTGCATTCAGTGTAGAGGTTTATCAAGTCATGACGGGATGAAGCTTTACATTGAGCGAAACGTGGCATGATAAAGTTGTTTTCTGAGCGAAACTTGTCCGTTTAAGGACTTTCTGTGTCAACTGCTTCTCTGTATCTTACTTGTCAGCACCACGTGCCTGCAGTGCCATCCTTACGGCACTGCTGGAGTCACTGGATCACTGGGACCAGTGTCTCATTCCTCTTACTGCTGTCATTGTTGTCATTGCTATCACTGCTGTCACCTTTGTCACTATCACTGCTGTGACTGGTGGGTTTACACTAGTAACCAACCCTCCTGTGATCACCATTTATTGTTATCTTACCGGGACGTGTGTTGGCTTCCTCACTTCCGTGTGTGTCCTCACCTAATTGTGGTTGCAGGGGTCGATTCACAGCTTCTGGCTGTGACTCGACACCTGTGTGTGTGTGTGTGTGGTTACCCACTTATGTGTGAGAGGTGGATTTTTATATCATTACTGCCTAGTCTTGAGATTTCTTGGTGTATTTTGTATGCCTTGATCCTATCTCTTGCCCTGAAGTCCTTCATTGTTTATAGGAGTAGTATGTTTGTGTGTACTTGGTTGTGTTTACATGGGTCGTGTGTGTGTGTGTGTGTGTGTGTGTGTGTGTGTGTGTGTGTGTGTGCAGTGTAATTAATGAAATTGTTTGCGTGTGCAGAAGCTGTCGTGGGTTAGAGTGTGGGTGGTGATGCCTTCCTTACCACCGCTGTCACCAGCACCACCGTCAGCCACAATAACAACACCACAAACAGCACCGCCAGTCACCACAACAGCACCGCCAACAGCAACACCAATAGCAGTGCCAGCCACAACAACAGCAGTGCCAGCCACAATAACAGCAGCACCAGCAGCAGCAGTGCCAGCCACAACAACAGCAGTGCCAGCCACAATAACAGCAGCACCAGCAGCAGCAGTGCCAGCCACAACAACAGCACTACCAACAGTAGTGCCAGCCACAACAACAGCAGCATCAACCGCAGTGCCAGCCACAACAACAGCAGCAGCAGTGCCATCCACAACAGCAGCAGCACACATACAGGAGCTACTCTCCCACAACACACTACAGGTGAGCCGTCTCTCCCTTATACCCCTGAAACTCCTCAACGTTCACTCATTGGAAATTATGAAAACATTTAGAATATCTTCTATCATGTTTTAGCATCTTTTAACCTGTATAATGTTTGCCATAACTTTTATAGCTTTTGATATTTTTGAAAGTCTAAACAGTCATTATTTATAATTTCGAGTGATTGAGAAGGACCGTCTCTCAGGTCACAGACCGGGCTTCGGGGGCGTTGACCCCTGAACCCCTCGATAGGTACATTGCTTCACTTCTCGCCTCCTCACTCCCCCTAGGATCGAGGTACGGCTCTCTGATTGGTTACTGGAGGGTGACGGAGAGTTTCCCTATTGGCTAGTGGTAATGTCAACGGTTGCAAGCGCCTATAATGGGA
Organism: Cherax destructor; assembly: GCA_009830355.1. Lineage (NCBI taxonomy): Eukaryota > Metazoa > Arthropoda > Malacostraca > Decapoda > Parastacidae > Cherax > Cherax destructor. The sequence continues at coordinate 183,406 of WNWK01000597.1, forward strand.
TCTGGAAGCTTGCAGATGTGGGCCCTCAACTGGGTCCTGGAATGCTAGAAGGTGCTGCTGAAGGGCTAGTGGTTCTGGCAGTTATGTAGATAAATGGTTCAGAGAACCGATAAGTTGATAAATTAGACACATAAGCAACACTTGGGTATCTTTAATGAGGAAACGTTTCGCCCCACAGTGGCTTCATCAGTTCAATACAAAGAAAAATGGTTGAAGATGAGAAGGCGTTTGAAGAACTGATTACCTCAAACTCCTGATCTTCAGCCATTATTCTCTGTATTGGACTGAAGAAGCCACTGCCTGACGAAACGTTTCCTCAGTCTGTGTCACTCATCCACAACTCTCAGGAGTCTGTGTCACTCATCCACAACTCTCAGGAGTCTGTGTCACTCATCCACAACTCTCAGGAGTCTGTGTCACTCATCCACAACTCTCAGGAGTTTGTGTCACTCATCCACAACTCTCAGGAGTCTGTGTCACTCATCCACAACTCTCAGGAGTCTGTGTCACTCATCCACAACTCTCAGGAGTTTGTGTCACTCATCCACAACTCTCAGGAGTCTGTGTCACTCATCCACAACTCTCAGGAGTCTGTGTCACTCATCCACAACTCTCAGGAGTCTGTGTCACTCATCCACAACTGTGTTGCCAACTCAGTGGTTTCCTATATCCATTCTCAATGTAAGCGTGTCTGCCTGGAGGCTCTTCCGGGGGTCAACGCTATGTATCTTATGTAACTGTATTTGTGTATACCTGAATAAACTTACAAACGCTCCTGTGGAGCGATCCATGACTAGGCCTCTAGTGGATCAGGGCCTGATTAATCAGTGTGCATATACAAGAAACATACACATCTCTGTGTATATATAAACATGCACCTCTCAGTGTTTATACACAGTGAGAGATATACACCTCTCTGTATGTATCCTCTGACTTCCTTCTCCACCTCATTACCAACACGAGGATGGTGAGAGTAGAGTGTAGGGTGGTTAGAGGTAGATAAGAGTAGCATTTCAGGGCAGTTAGAGCCTCTAACAACTTAACCAGCAACACCGGTGTGGACACACACACACGCACATACGCACTACAGGTGTCGTAAAACATCAGCGTTATCGTAGTATTCCTGGGCGAGGGCTAAACCCTGTAGGGAGTCATGCAACGCCTGGGGGGAATAAGAGGTAATGAGGTTCGATGCGAGGAAGGGGAGGATGGCACCAGCTCACTGGATCAAGAGCATTAGTATCAAGGCAACCCCCTTTAACTCCTTGACGGGAAACGGGTGTTGAGGTAAACACCTGTGTGTAAATATTGTTCGCACCTGTGTTGCAGGTGTGAGTCGCAGGTGTGTAAACCCACTGTCTACATTTTAATTAGTCTACAGGTGTGGTTTGTGTTGCAGTTGTGGTGAATTACAGGTGTGCGTCGCGGGTGTAGTAAGTTCGCTGACACAGATGTTCCTGGTATTAATATAGCCTGTTAGGAAGCACTTGCCATTTGATAGGTGTTCTATAATTATCCATATATATATATATATATATATATATATATATATATATATATATATATATATATATATATATATATATATACAGTACTATTACAAACAGGCTGTCTTAACAATGCAGAACAAACCACGTTGGGATGGAAATATTTAACTCTAGATCTTTCGCACTCTCGTGCGTCGTCAGGAGCTATGCAGTGTTGCAAGATAGTAACAGGTAGGAGGGGAAATTCTCTGAGGCAAGGCAGAAGGTATCAGTGGCAGCCCATAACACACGGCTTGCAACATTACATAGCTCTTGACGACGCACGGGAATGCGAAAGATCTAATTTCCATCTTCCCGTGGCTTGTTCTGCATTAAGATCGCCTGTTCACGATTGTGTGTGTTATATATATATATATATATATATATATATATATATATATATACATACATATGTGTGTGTGTGTGTGTGTGTGTGTAGAAGCAAACGTTCTCCTCTCTGTGTATGTGTGTGTGTGTGTCTGTCAGTCTCTGTCTCTTTCTCTGGAGTGATATAGAGGTCATGTGAGTGTAGGATCAGTTCACCAGCTGGTAAGGGCTTATGCTTCACTAACGATGGAAATATGGAAATTAATCCTTTGAAGGCTTTGTTTACGCTGTGAGTGGCCCCTCAGTGAGCATGACTGTTTTACGTACCTGGAATAAGCATATTATTGTCCTTTAAGGAACCCCGGAGTGAGCATATTAACCAGGGTTGTGGGAGTAAGCATGTCAGTTGATAATCAAGGAGGAGGAGGAGGATAGGAAGAATATATCCAAGTGTAGACGGAAACTGAGATGAGGGTAGGTCCGTATATTTTGACCTTCATCTGATATCCTCGTCTGTATATCTGCTGAAGAGGACCTCAGTTGAGGGTGGGTTGAAGTATTCATATAGTCTCTTATCTGTCTGTATATATATATATATATATATATATATATATATATATATATATATATATATATTATATTATATATATATATATATATATATATATATATATATATATATATATATATATATATATATATATATATATATATATCACGTATGTAGCACTTAGGTATGTTTCTTACCTAAACGTTTTGCCTGCGCAGCAGGCTTTTTCAGTCGAATACAAGGGAAACTGTAATACTGGAGACAGTGGATGAAATGGAAAAGTAATTTTAAAGTGTTCAGTCTCTTAAGTTTGATAAAAGGTGATCAGTCCCTCAGCCGTAATTGAAGGCTTTCAGTCCTTTAGCCTAAATCAGAGACATAAGGACGAAAACTTCTATGCTGGAGCCAGAGGTGTAGCAGTTAGGGACAGTGCCACAGGTGGGCAAGGGCCACTAGTCGAAGTAGATCATTCTAGTGTGTTGTTTATCAATAGAAATTGTAGCAGCGATCCACTGTACCAAGATTCCAGAGTGCTGCTGTATCTGACACAACAGCAACATTGACTTACACAGCAGCAGTTGTGTGACACAGTAGCACCATCACTGACGTACACAGCACCACCACCACTACTCGAGGGTTAATATAACAGACATAAACAAGTGGTTAAGAAAACTGACAAGTTTTCTAAACCATTTAATCAATAAAACACTTGTGCAACATATCTATAAAACACCTGTGCAACATATCTATAAAACACCTGTGCAACATATCTATAAAACACTTGATGTATAAAACACCTGTGCAACATATCTATAAAACACTTGATGTATAAAACACCTGTGCAACATATCTATAAAACACTTGATTTATAAAACACCTGTGCAACATATCTATAAAACACTTGATGTATAAAACACCTGTGCAACATATCTATAAAACACTTGATGTATAAAACACCTGTGCAACATATATATAAAACACTTGATGTATAAAACACCTGTGCAACATATCTATAAAACACTTGATTTATAAAACACCTGTGCAACATATCTATAAAACACTTGATGTATAAAACACCTGTGCAACATATCTATAAAACACTTGATCTATAAAACACCTGTGCAACATATGAGTATATCTTAATTCTGAAAACGTTTCGCCAGAATAAAGATGTTCGTATGTTGCACTCAGCTCACATATTGAGGTCCTTAGTACGGCTGCAAAAATTAGGACGTGTTTTCTTAAGGCACCTGCTGTCCCTGTTCACGTAGCAGTAAAATAGGTACCTGGGTGTTAATCGACTAGTGTGGGTCGCATCCTGGGACAAAATTGACATAATTTGCGGGAAATGCTCTGCATAACAAGGGGCTTTCTCTATAGTCGTATGTCATTGATGTCAGCTATGGTCTGTATAAGTTGTATCATGTATTTGTGAAAATAAAGATTATTATCATTATTATTATATAAGAGACGTTTACACAGATCTAAGCAGCATTGTATGACCCTTGTAGGTCTAGCGCTTAGTTATAACAATAATAATAATAATAATAATAATAATAATAATAATAATAATAATAATAATAATAATAATAAACAGTTCTAAGTCATTCACACCGTCTACATATTACTCCTGGGTTACACATTGCATGGGGTAGCCATTACCAAACGCATTTTCAGCACAAAACACATTCAACACTGATTTCCACACCTTGATTACTCAGTAACACGCTTTTTCTCCGTGACTTGAATGCCTTTACGATATCAAGTTACAGAACGGGTTACCTTCAAGGTGGTGGGGGAGGAGACCTTGATGCTGGTGATCTGCTCTTGGTATAAAGTGTTGTACCCAGTCCTCTCATTTTCCTTTTGTTGACAGGTGGAAGTAGTAAGCGAGGAGGAGTTGCATAGGAGAGTACCACGGGACCAGTTGACATCACAGTTTGGTGGAACGTTGGTCTTCAACCACCACGCATGGTTCGCCTTCTGCAAGGTGGGTCTCTGTGCCAGCTTTTTTGTTTTTCTCTTGTTTTCAGCGATATACTTAAAAAATGTAACACTGACAAGGTCAGATGCATGAAGACTACGATACTGTTCACTTGCTGCTAGGCTGAGAGACTGATTGCCTCATTTTCTACCTCTTCAGTCGTCTGTTTTTGTCTGTATTGGATTGATGAAGCCACTGGTTGGCGAAACGTTTATTTAATAAATATAGCCAGTTGTTACACACGTGTCTAATTCTTCAAAAACATCTTTATTGGTACAACGTTTCACTCACAGGTGTTTTATAGTATGCCTTAAATAGGGGCTGGGCTTTGAAAGTAATTATGGCAGATCATAACAGTGTAACTTCAAATGTGTAAACAAATGATAAGACCGTATTAATATTGGTAGAATTACCGACAATATGTTAAGTAAAAGGACACAAATGCAACTAATGAGACATTTTATTGTGGCAACGTTTCGCTCTCCAGAGCTTTGTCGCCGTTACGTAACGGCTTGACAAAGCTCCTGGAGAGCGAAACGTTGCCACAATAAAATGTCTCATTAGTTGCATTTGTGTCTTTTTACTTAACAAATGATAAGACCATAATAATGGAGGGGACCTGGGGTAAAACTGAAGGGTATACTCCAGGTCCCCTCCAGTCTTGACAGACTGGAGGGGACAGACTGGAGGGGACCTGGAGTATACCCTTCAGGTTTACCCCAGGTCCCCTCCATTCTTATGAACCTACTGGCTCATACTTGACAGGTCCTTCTAATATCCAGCCTATTCTTAAAGCTAACCAAGGAATTAGCTTCAATAGCTTAATCACTCGTGTTTTTATCGAACCTATTTTTCAGATGCGGGAGACTTTGCTGGATGTGGTGCGTGCATGTGCCACCACGCTGGAGAGATGTGTTCTCCAACACCAACCTTCCTCACCACCGCCATCACCACCACCAGTACCCTCACACTACTCCAATGGGTTACATAGTTCCTCCTCCTCGCCAGCCTCTCACTGCCTCGCCCCTGCCTCGCCAGGGGACGTCGAGGCAGCGTGCCAGTATACTCACAATGCCAGATCTTACTTGCGGGAAATGGAAAAATGGTACCAAAGACTTCATGAACATATTCTAGTTAAGTAAGTTTTATGCTCCTTTGTATGTGTATTTGTATAAATTTGTGTATTGTATAGGTACAGTTTCCTGGAGACTGAGTTAGGTAATACACACATGAGGTATTGTCAGTAATGAGCACCATGTGAGCATCTAGACTAGCAAAACATCTTTATAGAAAAGAAAGACAGTTGCAGTATAATGCAATCTTTTATTTTCGACATTTCGCCCACACAGAGAGCTTTATTAAGTCACAAATAGATCTGCTTGTGACCTAAAACCCACTGCCTGGGCGAAACTTAATCACGTTATACTCCATTGGTATCTTTTACCATCGTCTCGATCTTTCACACCATTTCTCTCCAAATCTTCATACATTATTTACTGTAAGTAATAAAACGAGAATAAAAAATTTCCTTCCCGATGCAGCAATAAGTATATAATAAAGAGAACATGAGTTAACAGTAATGGTTATTTTGGTTCACAGGTCGTGGTTAACACAGTGTCAACACCTGGTTGATACAGTGGACTCCCTGACGAGGCTACTACTGACTCAGGAGCACACACAGTCCTCCCGTCATTGTCACCTGTACCACGAGGCTAATACGGTCAGTTACATGTTTTATAGTTTACACCTAAATACTCATACTGTAAATTACTTTCAAAAATGCTCAATATTATTTTCCTATAAGATAATTTCAATTTTTACTAATATGTTACTATTATGTTACCTCCTACTCACCCTAAACTAAATACTACTCATACTATAAATTAATTTCAAAAATGCTCAATGTTATTTTCCTTAAGATAATCTCAATTTTTACAATGTAATATCATCATATTGTAATTTGAACAAATATATAACTAGAATAAACTCAATCAATTTCTCTAATATTATGTACATAGTCTATAAGTCATTAGATTAAGCTGCCCCTAATGCCATGGCATGTCAGTGGCTCTCCTTGCACTTCAGTTTATGATTGTAACTACAAATATATATGTACAAATGCAATGAAATAAAATTTGTTTCTTTGTTTTGTTTGTTTTGTATTGTTTTGTATTATGCACTTTTTTATGTATTTGTGTTTAAAAACTCGTAAGGTATGAGAACTGTGCTTAGAAACTGAAGAGGCACTCAAATTGTGTTTACAAACTGATCATGCACTTAAATTGTGTTTACAAACTGAAGAAACACTCAAAAGTGCTTAGACTAATGAAGAAAAGACGCATTTACAAAATGATCCTTGATCGGGACAATGTTTTGATCTGTTTATGGAGTCATACAGAGGACGTATCCCACGTAGTTCAGTTCAGTTCAGACTCTCAGGTAAGGACCCACTAGGGGCGAGGGGGAAGTGGGGACAGAAGAAGAATAGCCGGTGAGAGGAAGAACCGAAGTAGAAGAGAAAGAGTCAGGACTAAACCCAACAGTCTAACTACTTGACCCACGTAGTCATACAGTCACCTCTCGTAAAGCTCTAATGTATAGGCCTTTTTTTTTTTTTTTTTTTTGCATATACTAATGAATCTTACACTGGAAACCTGTCGTGCTGCACTCAGAACTGCAGCAATATTTATTATTGTTTTAGCTTTACTGAAGTTTTACGTTTTCTATTGTGAATATTTGTTCAGTGTAACCTAAAGTTTTTAGTTTCTGAGGAGTGAAAGTGTTTGAGTTAGTCCAATAATTGTGACGTTTTCTATGAAGTGTTTCACCATGGTAGAAGTTTTCTATAACAATCTTTGGTGGCAAACAGAAGTAATTATGTGTGACTTTTTTTTAATTAAATGATAAGTAAGTTTATTTAGAAACAGGTACAAATAAGTACAATTATCATGCATAATGTAAATAACCTAAGATAACCCAAATAAGTCAAAGTGACTTATTTCCATTGGGGTCCTTATAATTACATATATATATTTTTTTTTTTTTCAACAAGTCGGCCGTCTCCCACCGAGGCAGGGTAACCCAAAAAGAAAGAAAATCCCCAAAAAGAAAAAACTTTCATCATCATTCAACACTTTCACCACACTCATACATATTATATATATATATATATATATATATATATATATATATATATATATATATATATATATATATATATATATATATATATAAAGCCTGTGACTATGATATTTGAGTTAATCTGAGTTACTAGACACTAATTATTAATGTGATGAAAAGGAAATCTTATGTTTATACTCCCCTTAAGGGAGGTTCCTTGCCGCTGGTGAGGGGCTATTGATCTAGGGAATTGGATCTGTGCTCCAGTTCCCTGAATTTAACCTGAATACCTTCCATCCTTTCCCCCATAGGTGCTGTATAATCCTACTGGTTTAGCGCTTCCCCATGATTATAATAATAATAATGTTTATACTAAGACAAGATAATCTCCCCTAGGATTTTTCAGAATTTTGCTATGAGTTAGCACTAAAATATGGCTGGTATAATATAGGAATTCAGAGTACGTATACACTTTTGTATAATGATTTGTTGTTGCCATGGGTGACCCAGCATGAGTCGTCCTCACGGTAAAACTGCATCTATTGAACGTTTTCACTCCTCTGTGCTCTTCGTGTCATCTCAGGTTATTTTACGTTAAACCACGTTAATTTAACGACTTCTAACGTAATATATATCTACTTTCTCATACCAGAGATGTTACTCACGAAATCGTAATGACACGATCGCGGGTTCTAACCCCACCCGTGGTATGGTTTCAGAGACGTATTCTTCCTCGGAAAGGTGGTACCTATGAGACAGACAGAATATGACTGTGTTACACTGTGTTACTAACCGTACGGGTTAATCTATTGAAATAACAGGTTTAAGAGAGGCAAATCACACACACTTTCGGTCTACGTAGAGACCCTCTCCAGTCTTCTGAAAAAAAAGTCTTCAAGTGTAAGCCAAAATATACAGTGGTTTTTCCTATCCGTTTTATTTCGTCTATGTCGGTTTGTTTGTCCCACAAACAAGCGCTCATTACACTTGTTTGTCTGGTCAAATTCGCTTTCTCTCGTTTCCATTGTCCACTTTAAATTCCGTAAGACACCTGTCACTTTATTTGGTCAGTTTATCCACGCCTTCTTGTCTTGATTTCCAGTCGTTTATATTTCTTGCTAAAGATTTTTGCATCGTCCGCAAGGCACCTGAGAAGCCTGGCCCAGGACCGGGAGTTCAAAAACTCGCGAAACCCATCAAAGCTATGTCAAAGGTACATGCATCAACTGGGACTGCTTGTCAGTTCTACCACTTAGTTTTCATTCGACTGGTACGAGAGAAACAGTGCCGTGGTTTTCACGGTACTGTTTCACCAACAGCCTGATGAACCGGAGACCGGGCCGTAATTAACGAAGGGAGGAAACGTCCATACCAGTTCGGTATTATAATTAATATAATGCTTCTACAGATATGATACGACTACCACGATTCCAATATTAAGTTTCTCATTTACCATTGGAGTAATGTAAATGGCGTAATGTAAACTACGTAGTGTGTGGAAATAAATGGTATAAAATACCGACACAATGGAAATATAAACACAAGCAGTATAATGTGATCCTTCACATTATACTGCTTATGTCTTTATATTTCCTACGTAGTGTGTAGAGTATAAATAGTTCAGTGTAAACAGTGTACTGTAAATAGTATAATTAGCCCTTCCCAATAATAATAATATGAAGATAATTAATAATAATAATAATATGAAGATAATTAATAATAATAATATTATGAAGATAATTAATAATAATAATAAATGAAGAAGAGAAAGAAGAAAATTAATTAATGATAATTGTAGTGTTATATTGTAACTTTGATTACTCCTACATCTCCCTGTTTCAATTAATCCATCAATCTCTCCTGCCCTGCCTGATTTAGTCCCAGTCTTGTCACTCCGTCTATCAGTCCAATAGATTTCTCAATAGATTTATTTCTCTTCAATAGATTTCTCAGTAGATTTATTTCTCTTCAATAGATTTCTCAGTAGATTTATTTCTCTTCAATAGATTTCTCAATAGATTTATTTATCTTCAATAGATTTCTCCTCTCTTCAGTAGAGTTCTCTTCTGACGAGCCTGCCCCATGGCCGGGCTACGGGAGTAGACTGACTCTCGAAATTCATCAAAGGTAGTATAAAGGATATGAAAACTTCATTAAAATTCACTAATGTTTGTCACTTTTATTCGAAAATAATTATTTTTAACCCTCCCCTCCAACATTTTTTTTATTTAATGTCAAAAAGTTATATATCTTAAAAAAAATGCTGGAAAAATGGGAAAAAAGTGAAAAAATGGACATGTCATCGGTGTTTTGGTAGTGTCGTCTGCTACTGTGTCCCGTAGCCTGGTTGGCAGCGCTCTCGCCTCACACACTGAGTGTCCGTGGTTCGATCCCCGGGAAGGGTGGAAAAATTAAGTGTTTCCTTACACCTACTGTCTCCGTTCACCTAGCAAGCAAGTAGGTACCTGGATGTTAGTGGACTGGTGTGGGTGGCATCCTGAGGGACAAGATTGAAGGACCACAATGGAAATAAAATAGTCCTTGATGACGCACTGCCTTTTTTGGGTTATCCTGGGTGGCTAACCTTCCGGGGTTAAAAATTCCCTCCAAATATTAAATTATCTCTTATCCCAGTAATCTTCCGTATTAATTTTCCTTTTGCCTTTTTTTGGGGGGACACCACTCGACTCGTATATATGGCCCCGCCAGTTTTCCGTAAGATTTTGTATGTCGTAATCAAGTCTCCCCTTTGTCCTATGTGACAAGGTCTTCAGGTTCATTTCCTTCAGCCTCTCTATATGGTGTTTCCTTCTGTGCGCGCGTGTGTGTGTGTGTGTGTGTGTGTGTGTGTGTATGTGCTTTATGCTGGTTCACCACTCACTCCTCGCACAGTCATTCTTAACAGTCACTTCACACACCAGTTCCTTACGATTTTACCTCATTACACTCACACTTCACGGTCATTCCGCGAAGTTGGGGTGGTAGTGGTGGTTGTTGTGGTTGTTAGTAGATGGTAGTGGTTGTGGATGCTGGTAGTTGATGGTTTTGAGGTGATGGTGTTAGTTGTGGACGCTGGTAGCTGGTAGTGGTGGTTGTTAGTAGGTGGTGGTTGTGGATGCTGGTGGCCGCTAGGTGGTGGTGGTGGCGGTGCTTAATTAGTGGTAGTGATGGTGAGTGTGGATGCTGGGAGGTGGTAGACAGTGGTTGTTAGTAGGTGGTAGTGGTGGTTGTGAGGTGGTGCATATATGCCTAGAGCTCACAAAAATGAGTACTTATGTGCCTGAAGGTCACATAGATGGGTACATATATGCCGGGAGCTCGCATAGATGGGTACATATGTGCCTGGAGCTCACATAGATGGGTACATATGTGTTGGGAGGTCGCATAGAGGGGCATATGTGCCTGGAGGTCACATAGATGGCGCATATATGCCTGGTCACATAAATGGCGCATATGTGCCTGGAGGTCACATAAATGGCGCATATGTGCCTGGAGGTCACATAGGTCTATGGGGGTTGGGGTGAGATTTGGATGGGGTGAGTGCTAAGAGTTAACGTGGGCGCATGTGAAAGGGGGTGGGCGTTAGAGCCAAGACAGGTGGGTGGGTGGGCGGTCGGTCTGGGTGGAGGGTGGGTGAGAGCCGCGGTGCCAGGTAGAGAGGGTCGGCGCCAGGTGTGGGCGGCACCAGGAGTCATCAGTTGGGTGGAGGAGCCAGCAGAGTATGGACACCCACACCTCCCCGCTTCCTTCCTGCAGTCTTGTCTACCTGGCGGTGTTGAGTGCGTGTGTGAGTGCGTCGGTCAGACTCACACTCATCACCCACAAGTCTACTCACCTCTCATTACTCACAAACTGACTTACGAAGCACTAAGTAGATTTGTGTACGCTAAGTCACCGAGGATACTGTAGCGTTGTGACTAACGACTGTCACAGGACTCTCTCGTAGGACACTGTCATAGGGCTCTGTCGTAAGACATTATCGCAGGACACATACTGGAAGGATATTGTCAATACTGTCTTGGGGAAAATATTGGTGAGGACATCAAGAGGACTTAGTGTGGTAGTGTTATTGTGTGTGTGTGAAGATGGTAGTGTGGGGGTGTGTGGTGACCAGGGTGGCTGCCCCCTGTTGAGTGTCCCTACCTCCCTGCCATCTCCTCCTCCTCCTTGCCACTTCAAACTCCCTGCCACCACCACCTCTCTGCCACCAAAATCATGCCAGGGCCCGGCTGTCGTCGTGGCTACACCCTGGTCGCAGATATGGCACCCGGGGGACCTCTCAAGTTGCGTGTTCTGCATGTCCCTCAACCCACACCTACCCCTGCTGCCCCATGCACTCACCTGTGGGAGAGACGCATGGGTTTGCTGCTCTCCAGGCCTCCCTTGCAGCTCACGGAGCCTCACGCCCTGCCCACACAGCTCCTCCTGCCCATGCTTCCAGCTTCTACTATACCTCTATCCTCTGCACACACTCCCATGACGCCCACGTCAACCTCACACACGCCCACAACACCCACGTCTTCTCCATTCACTCTCGTGGCACCCACATCACCCTCAGCTTCTCCCAGTATAACCATGTCCACCTCACGCCCTCTTATGGACTCACACACGCCCATGACACCTACATCTCCCTCACACACGCCCATGACGCCCACATCTCCCTCACAAAAGCCCACTTCCCCAGTACAACCTCTCACAGCACCCTCATCACCAGAGTCCACCCCTACAGTGACATCCTCGCTACAACACACCCACACACCACAGCTGGTTAGACCCACCACACTGCTTCTTCCTTCCACCTCCACCCCAGCAACGCCTCCCCCAACACCCACAGGTGGAAGCAACACCACCCCAGACTCCACCACCACCACTACCAAAACACACCGCTACTTAGAAACTGCCCTCGATGATACCGGCCCTGAATTACCAATGCAAGAAGTATGCACATTGTCGACAAGCACGCCCAAGCCCTCGACAGAGAGCCCTGTGCCCTCACCCTCGACAGAAACCGCTGTGGCCACGACAGACTCCCCTACAGCTATCTTGGAGCGACTACAAGCCAGCAACTTGAACCCCTGGCTCTCTGTAAGTTGCTATAACCTCTGCCTTTTCCACTTTACGTTCATTTACGCTTAATTTCTGTGATGTCTTTGGGCAACTTTCTCGTGTGATTACTTATTTGTAGTTATACCATCAGAGCTGTGTTGGTGGTGTATCATCTTCAGTGTTTGTAAGTGAACCAGCTGAAGTGTTAGTGGTGTAAGTGTATCTAGGCACTGGTACACGTAAGTACAATTATCATACACACTGTAAATTACCCAGGATAACCCAAAAAAGTCAAAGTGACTTATTTTCACTAGGGTCCTGTCTTGTGTGTGTGTTTCTCACCTAATAGTGGTTGCAGGGGTCGAGACTCAGCTCCTGGCCCCGCCTCTTCACTGATCGCTACTGGGTCCTCTCTCTTCCTGCTCCATGAGCTTTATCATACCTCGTCTCAAAGCTATGTATGGTTCCTTCCTCCACTACATTACTTGCTAAACTATTCCACTTCCTGTGTGTGTGTGTGTATGTCCTTCAAGAGGACCGGACCTTGATAATGAGAGGCAGAGGAAGGACGCAGCTCTTGGCCGAGAACTCACTAAACCTTGGTCAGTTCTGGATGTCGCCTTTGTTCTTCACCACTGGAACTCTCACGGTTTCTCCCGGTCACTTCCCTTCAAGGTGGGTGTCTGCTGCTCAAGGGCTCTAGTTCCGAGATATCTTTGCTATACTTTTGATGAATTACGAGAGTTTTTCTACTCCCGGAGCCCGGCCATACACCAAGGCTCGTCTGGTGCTTGTCTGGTCAACCAGACAAGAAATTATAAATCGACCCCCTTACCAGTCTTAGCTACAACCCGCTCCCCAGACGCTGTAACACCTCAAGGGTTGAGCTTTACTCATATATGTAACAAGAATAATAATAATTCTGGATTCCCTATTAGCATTTGGCTGACAGAGTTATTTTACCCGCCCTAAAATTTCTCCTAGGGTTTTGGGAATTTCGTAGTGCCTGTACACTGAGTATATACTCACTGTATAGGCAGTGTATATACAATGTGTACAGTGTATATACAGTATGTACATTGTATATACAGTATGTACATTGTATATACAGTATGTACAGTGTATATACAGTATGTACAGTGTATATACAGTATGTACAGTGTATATACAGTATGTACAGTGTATATACAGTATGTACAGTGTATATACAGTATGTACAGTGTATATACAGTATGTACAGTGTATATACAGTATGTACATTGTATATACAGTATGTACAGTGTATATACAGTATGTACAGTGTATATACAGTATGTACAGTGTATATACAGTATGTACAGTGTACATACAGTATGTACAGTGTATATACAGTATGTACAGTGTATATACAGTATGTACAGTGTATATACAGTATGTACAGTGTATATACAGTATGTACAGTGTATATACAGTATGTACAGTGTATATACAGTATGTACAGTGTATATACAGTATATACAGTGTATATACAATGAGTATAGTGTATGTACAGTGAGAGACATACACCGGGAGTTGTATATGTCTCTTATTGTATATACACCGAGTGATGTACGTGTCTCAGTGAATATACACTGGCGGTGAACCTGGAAGATCCTGGAGGGACCAGGGTGAACCTGGAAGATCCTGGAGGGACCAGTGTGAACCTGGAAGATCCTGGAGGGACCAGGGTGAACCTGGAAGATCCTGGAGGGACCAGGGTGAACCTGGAAGATCCTGGAGGGACCAGGGTGAACCTGGAAGATCCTGGAGGGACCAGGGTGAACCTGGAAGATCCTGGAGGGACTGGTCCCTAATCTGCACACAGAAATCACTCTCTACGAAAGCAAAAGACTTGGCAGGTGAGGCAACATACCCCCAATGAAAGGTAGGGGCGCCACTGGTACACTAAGAGAAAACACAGTAAGTGTCCGGGCCCCAAGACTGTTCAACTGCCTCCCACCAGCCATAAGGGGCATTACCAGAAGACCTCTGGTTGTCTTCAAGAGGGAGCTGGACAGATACCTATAGTTAGCGCCGGATCAGCCGGGCTGTGGTTCGTACATTGGATTACGTGCAGCCAGCAGTAACAGCCTAGTTGATCAGGCCCTGATCCACCGGGAGGCCTGGTCGTGGACCGGGCCGCGGGGGCGTTGATCCCCGGAATACCCTCCAGGTAGACCATCGTCTTTCAGGTGTAAATTATGATGTATCTTGCTTTCAGTGTAACCAACTTAGGAGTTAGTGTCATATTCCCCATGTGTGTGTGTATGTGTGTGTGTGTATGTGAAGGGCACATAGGGGCGGATGAGTTAAGATAATTACTTCCTCAGCTGCTTGCTCAGCTGAGACTGTCACGCCCAAGTTTTGTCTGTATGGAAGTAAGTCTCAGCCTTCCTTGTTGCCCGTCACTCTGGAATGTGCAGTTCATAGTATGTGTGTGTGTGTGTGGGCACGTGTGTGTGTGGGGGGGGCACATGTGTATGTGTTGTGTGTATTGTTTACCATTTTGTCCTAGGCACATGTCGATTAGACACTAGGCCTGTTGTGTGTGTGTGTGTGTAAGGAAACACTTCGAAATATTTCCGCCCCACCGGGAATTGAACCCGGGCCCTCCGTGCGTGAAGCGAGAGCTTTAGCCACCAGGCCACCGGGGCTGTGTGTGTATGTGTGTTGTGTGTGTGTGGGCACGTGTGTGTGTGTGTAGGTGTGTTGTGTGTGTGTGTGGGTGTGTATGTGTGTGTTTATTATTCAATTCATGTACGTTTGGATCCATCTGTGTTACACACACATACACATCATCACACTATGTTACACACACACATACTACAGTGTGTCCCACATACCCACCACATGCTTGTTTTCAGAACATGTGGCACACGTTTCCACTTTACTCATTAGGTTCCTTACTCATCTCTACTTTCACTGAGTAACTTGTTCACAGGTATTGTTAGTCAGAACCTTAATTAATTAAGTGGTCGTCTTAGGTGAAGCCTCGTTTGTTGTAATGATAAATACTACTGAGGAAGAAGACACTCAGACGTTCAGAACTAAGGAAGAAGACACTCAGACGTTCAGAACTAAGGAAGAAGACACTCAGAACTGAGGTAAGACACTCAGACGTTCAGAACTGAGGAAGAAGACACTCAGAACTGAGGTAAGACACTCAGACGTTCGGAACTAAGGAAGAAGACACTCAGAACTGAGGTAAGACACTCAGACGTTCAGAACTGAGGAAGAAGACACTCAGAACTGAGGTAAGACACTCAGACGTTCAGAACTAAGGAAGAAGACACTCAGAACTGAGGTAAGACACTCAGACGTTCAGAACTAAGGAAGAAGACACTCAGAACTGAGGTAAGACACTCAGACGTTCAGAACTGAGGAAGAAGACACTCAGAACTGAGGTAAGACACTCAGACGTTCAGAACTGAGGAAGGAGACACTCAGAACTGAGGTAAGACACTCAGACGTTCAGAACTAAGGAAGAAGACACTCAGAACTGAGGTAAGACACTCAGACGTTCAGAACTAAGGAAGAAGACACTCAGAACTGAGGTAAGACACTCAGACGTTCAGAACTAAGGAAGATGACACTCAGAACTGAGGTAAGACACTCAGACGTTCAGAACTAAGGAAGAAGACACTCAGACGTTCAGAACTGAGGAAGAAGACACTCAGAACTGAGGTAAGACACTCAGACGTTCAGAACTGAGGAAGAAGACACTCAGAACTGAGGTAAGACACTCAGACGTTCAGAACTGAGGTAAGACACTCAGAACTAAGGTAAAGACACTCAGACGTTCAGAACTGAGGTAAGACACTCAGACGTTCAGAACTGAGGTAAGACACTCAGACGTTCAGAACTGAGGTAAAGACACTCAGACGTTCAGAACTGAGGTAAGACACTCAGACGTTCAGAACTGAGGTAAGACACTCAGACGTTCAGAACTGAGGTAAGACACTCAGACGTTCAGAACTGAGGTAAAAGACACTCAGACGTTTAGAACTGAGGTAAGACACTCAGACGTTCAGAACAGAGGTAAAAGACACTCAGACGTTCAGAACTGAGGTAAAAGACACTCAGACGTTCAGAACTGAGGTAAGACACTCAGACGTTCAGAACTGAGGTAAGACACTCAGACGTTCAGAACTGAGGTAAAGACACTCAGACGTTCAGAACTGAGGTAAGACACTCAGACGTTTAGAACTGAGGTAAGACACTCAGACGTTCAGAACAGAGGTAAAGACACTCAGACGTTCAGAACTGAGGTAAAAGACACTCAGACGTTCAGAACTGAGGTAAAGACACTCAGACGTTCAGAACTGAGAAAAAAGACACTCAGAACTAGGGTAAAACACTCAGACGTTCAGAACTAAGGTAAAGACACTCAGACGTTCAGAACTGAGGTAAGA
The DNA here is from genome assembly GCA_009830355.1 of Cherax destructor. Lineage (NCBI taxonomy): Eukaryota > Metazoa > Arthropoda > Malacostraca > Decapoda > Parastacidae > Cherax > Cherax destructor. Next base: position 200,389 of record WNWK01000597.1, read on the forward strand.
CACTCAGACGTTCAGAACTAAGGTAAAGACACTCAGACGTTCAGAACTGAGGTAAGACACTCAGACGTTCAGAACTAAGGTAAAGACACTCAGACGTTTAGAACTGAGGTAAAGGACACTCAGACGTTCAGAACTGAGGTAAAGACACTCAGACGTTCAGAACTAAGGTAAAGACACTCAGACGTTCAGAACTGAGGTAAAGGACACTCAGACGTTCAGAACTGAGGTAAAGGACACTCAGACGTTCAGAACTAAGGTAAAGACACTCAGACGTTCAGAACTGAGGTAAAGACACTCAGACGTTCAGAACTAAGGTAAAGACACTCAGACGTTCAGAACTGAGGTAAAGGACACTCAGACGTTCAGAGCTGAGGTAAAGGACACTCAGACGTTCAGAACTGAGGTAAAGGACACTCAGACGTTCAGAACTGAGGTAAAGGACACTCAGACGTTCAGAACTAAGGTAAAGACACTCAGACGTTCAGAACTGAGGTAAAGGACACTCAGACGTTCAGAACTGAGGTAAAGGACACTCAGACGTTCAGAACTGAGGTAAGACACTCAGACGTTCAGAACTAAGGTAAAGACACTCAGACGTTCAGAACTGAGGTAAGACACTCAGACGTTCAGAACTAAGGTAAAGACACTCAGACGTTCAGAACTGAGGTAAAGGACACTCAGACGTTCAGAACTGAGGTAAGACACGGCTCTCTAGATGAGCGCACCTCTCAGATTAAACCAGAATAATAAGGCACATTACTGGGAGTGATGACGCCTGCCTTCTCTCTCTCTCTCTCTCTCTCTCTCTCTCTCTCTCTCTCTCTCTCTCTCTCTCTCTCCAGTTGATCACATAATCCCCCCAAAAAAAAAAAAAAAAATCTGGAGAAATTCTCGCTAGTATGACCTCCCGCTTAGGAAGTTTGACTTTCCCCACTGAGGTAGTTGTTTTTCCCCTGCTAGGAAGTTTGTCTCCCCCCCGCTGAGGTAGTAGTCTTCCCCTGCTAGGAAGTTTGTCTCCCCCCCCCGCTGAGATAGTTGTCTTCCCCTGCTAGGAAGTTTGTCTCCCCCCGCTGAGGTAGTTGTCTTCCCTGCTAGGAAGTTTGTCTCCCCGCTGAGGTAGTAGTCTTCCCTGCTAGGAAGTTTGTCTCCCCGCTGAGGTAGTAGTCTTCTTCTGCTAGGAAGTTTGTCTCCCCCGCTGAGGTAGTAGTCTTCCCTGCTAGGAAGTTTCTCCCCGCTGAGGTAGTTGTCTTCCCTGCTAGGAAGTTTGTCTTCCCGCTGAGGTAGTTGTCTTCCCCTGCCAGGAAGTTTGTCTCCCCCCGCTGAGGTAGTAGTCTTCCCTGCTAGGAAGTTTGTTACCCCACCGCTGAGGTAGTAGTCTTCCCTGCTAGGAAGTTTGGCTTCCCCGCTGAGGTAGTAGTCTTCCCTGCTAGGAAGTTTGTCTCCCCGCTGAGGTAGTAGTCTTCCCTGCTAGGAAGTTTGTCTCCCCGCTGAGGTAGTAGTCTTCCCTGCTAGGAAGTTTGTCTCCCCACTGAGGTAGTAGTCTTCCCCTGCTAAGAAGTTTGTCTCCCCGCTGAGGTAGTAGTCTTCCCCTAGTAGGAAGTTTGTCTCCCCGCTGAAGTAGTAGTCTTCCCTGCTAGGAAGTTTGTCTCCCCGCTAAGGTAGTAGTCTTCCCTGGTAGGAAGTTTGTCTCCCCGCTGAAGTAGTAGTCTTCCCTGCTAGTAAGTTTGTCTCCCCGCTAAAGTAGTAGTCTACCCTGCTAGGAAGTTTGTCTCCCCGCTGAAGTAGTAGTCTTCCCCTGCTAGGAAGTTTGTCTCCCCGCTAAAGTAGTAGTCTTCCCTGCTAGGAAGTTTGTCTCCCCGCTGAGGTAGTAGTCTTCCCTGCCAGGAAGTTTGTCTCCCCCGCTGAGGTAGTAGTCTTTCCTTGCTAGGAAGTTTGTCCCCCCGCTGATGTAGTAGTCTTCCCTGCTAGGAAGTTTGTCTCCCCGCTGAGGTAGTAGTCTTCCCTGCTAGGAAGTTTGTCTCCCCGCTGAGGTAGTAGTCTTCCCCTGCTAGGAAGTTTGTCTCCCCCGCTGAGGTAGTAGTCTTCACCTGCTAGGAAGTTTGTCTCCCCCGCTGAGGTAGTAGTCTTCCCTGCTAGGAAGTTTGTCTCCCCGCTGAGGTAGTAGTCTTCCCTGCTAGGAAGTTTGTCCCCCCCCCCTCTTCCTCGCTGAGGTAATTGTCTTCTGCTGTGTTTACATTACACTGACTTTCAGATGTTCAGCAAATCACTTGCATTTTTTTGACATAGTGAACTCCTTTCTATTGACTTAGTTACCACGCTTCTCTCTCCCATGACTCTCTAATACACATCCACACCTAACAACAGACGCAAGATAATGTCACACCTAAGATAATCTACCTAACACTAAGCTCAGACTTAAGAATAAGAGCAGATGTAAGACTGAAACTATCCTAGGATAACTTGACCTAGGTTGCTGCACTCTTTGTCCGTACCTATTCCTAGGACTGTGTATGGGGTTTACGTCCACCATTGCTTCTCTCTCTCTCTCTCACACACACAGTTTTTGCATCATCCTCTGAGTATCTTGTATGTACTAATCATTATTAGCCCTAATTATCCTCTGGTTCAGGGTCGTCAGGTTTAATTATTCTAGTTACTCATCATACATACACAGCTCTGGACTAGTCTGGTTGAAAATCTTTGGAAGTTTTCTAGTTTATGAACGTGACTCACCTGGTGAGGGTTCAACGCTGGTGCTCCGTGTTCGGAGATGAACCCCACATACCTCGGTGTTGAACCTGAGGTTTCATGTGAAGGAAGAGAGGGAAGGAAAATTTTTTTTTCAACGCACAGGTCGTCTCCCACCGAGGCAGGCTGACCTAAAAAGAAAAACAAAAGTATTTCTTTCATTTTACATTTAGTAATTTATACAGGAGGTGTTACTAGCACCTTGCTAGCGGCATTTTGGTCGCCTCTTACGACACGCATGGCTTACGGAGGAAGGATTCTTCTCCACTGGGAAAATACCCAGTAAAAATGAGGGGGTGGGGAATTTGGTGTGAATGAAGTGTGGCGGGGAAGAAAATGTGTAAATGCTGGCAATTACGATATTTTGTTTGTTAGGGATATTTCTAGGGCTTGGGGGAATCCTTGACCAGTGAGGCGACACCACCTCTAGCACCACCACCACTAGCACTACCACCACCACTAGCACCGCCGCCACCATTAGCACCCCCACCACCACTAACACCACCACTAGCACCACCACCACCACCACTAGCACCGTCACCACCACTAGCACCCCCACCACCACTAACACCCCCACCACCACTAGCACCACCACCACCTCTAGCACCACCACCACTAGCACTACCACCACCACCACTAGCACCGCCGCCACCACTAGCACCCCCACCACCACTAACACCACCACCGCCACCACCATTAGCACCCCCACCACCACTAGCACCACCACCACCACTAGTACCACCACCACCACTAACACCCCCACCACCACTAGCACCACCACCACCACTAGCACTACCACCACCACCACTAGCACTACCACCATTACTAGCACCGTCACCACCACTAGCACCCCCACCACCACTAACACCCCCACCACCACTAGTGCCACCACCACCACTAGCACCACCACCACCACTAACATCCCCACCACCACTAGTACCACCACCACCACTAGCACCGCCACCACCACTAGCACCACCAATACCACTAACACCCCCACCACCACTAGTACCGCCACCACCACTAACACCACCACCACCACGCACCACCAATAGCACCACCACCACTAGCACCACCACCACGACTAGCACCACCACCATCATTAACACCACTAACACCACCACCACTAACATCCCCACCACCACTAGTACCACCACCACCACTAATACCCCCACCACCACTAGTACCACCACCACTAGCATCATCACCACCACCACGCACCACCACTAGCACCACGACCACTAGCACCACCACCATCACTAACACCACTAACACCACCACCACCACCACTAATACCCCCACCACCACTAGTACCACCACCACTAGCATCACCATCACCACCACTAGCACTACCACCACCACTAGTACCACCACCACCACTAGCACCACCACCACTAGCACCACCACTGTTATCTGCAATAACTTTCTTAACAAGACTCCACTAGTTGCCTTCGGGGCGATTTCGTTCCGATACGTGGATGGAGGATCAAACCTCCGCCACTCCTTGCTTTGAGGGGTCCATATGGGTTTAGATCTTCATGAAATCTAATCTGTAATCCTTGTAGTTTGTCAGGTTTGAATTCTATCGACTGTACGAGGGTCATTAAGGCTGCATGTCATCCCTACACCACCTGTTCAGAATCCTTTAATATCTAATTATGTATATGTATACTATATATACACCCCTCGGTGTATATACACTGGTGCATAGTCGCATACAAGGCATGAACATCTTAGAATATACAATGTGTGTGATTAAGGCTGTAAATCTTCAATGTGTGTATACTGAGAACTGTACTCTTCCTGATATACACACACTGAGAGATACACAGATCTCAGTGTATATACCCTTAGAGATACACATCTTTCAGTGTATATACCCTTAGAGATACACATCATTCAGTGTATATACCCTTAGAGATACACATCTTTCAGTGTATATACCCTTAGAGATACACATCATTCAGTGTATATACCCTTAGAGATACACATCTTTCAGTGTATATACCCTGTATAAACAGTGTATAAACATTGTATATAAACATTCAGAGATACAAACCTCTCATTTTGTTTATATATACTGAGAGCTACAGACCTCTCAGTATATATACACCGAGATACACACGTCTCTGTGTATACTGATACGAACGTAATACACAGGGTATCGATGCTGGTTTTCTCTTTGTAGTAGTTTTTTATTCATGTATTTTCGCGTTATTCAGAATAATAGGCTGCATTAATTCTTTTGTTTGCACATATAAGAGTGTTTGGTCTGAAACTCTCCATTAACAGCCTTGTTTGGCTCCATTGGTTCGTGACCCTTGTTTGTCTTGCTGCTTTCCGTCTGTCAAGGGGGAGGGGGGTTACCTTGATGCCTGGGAAGGTCTCTTGATTCTAGGAAATGTGCCGAGTGTTTCTTTTTATTTGCTTACCACGACGTTTCGGTCAGATTTGGACAATTTACAAGTCACTCTGTGACTTCTAAATAGACCGAAACGTGCGGGATCTTTGTGTAGTCTTAGTTAACATACACCAGAGGCATTATGGGACCCGCCACTTAATTCACCGGGACTTCTGTGTCACTATCTTTGTTTACTCTCTCACTGTGACTCTCTCTTTCTCTCTTCCACGTATTTATTGATCTTTTTTTTCCACGATATGGTGGAATTCTAATTTCCTTCCTGTCTCCATGTTAGTATTTGCTGCGTCGCGTTAGTCTTCTCCAGATCTGGTGGCTAAAGCTCTCGCTTCACACGGCGAGGGTCTGGGTTCGATTCCCAGCCAGGGTTGAAATATTGGGCGTGTTTCTTTACACCTGTTGTCTATGTTCCCCATCGGTGAAATGGGTACCTGGGTGTTAATCGACTGGTGTGGGTCGCATCTTGGGACAAAACTGACCTAATTTACGGGAAATGCTCTGCATAACAAGCAGTTTTCTATATAGTAGTATGTCACTGATGTCAGCTATGGTCTGTATACCTTGTACATGTACTTGTAGTAAATAAAGATATTATTATTATTATCTTATGGTAGTGTTTCGTGCTGTAATTAAGAACATAGGAAAGGAGGAACACTGCAAGAGGCCTATTGGCCCATACTTGGCAGGTGAAAAAATATTTTTAGCGTTGGGGAAGTCTGTTGTGTGTGTCCAGCTTTCTTGTTCTTGTGGACACTGGCGTTGACTCCTTAGGGATTTCAAGACGCTTTAAATGGGATGTTTTGGTGTAATTTGTGAGGTTTCACAATCGGTTAAAGTTTCACTGTGGGTGAAACGTTGTGGTAGCGTCTCTGCCTGCACCATGAGCAGTGCCTCCAGTACCCTTGAAGTTGTGTTGCAGTGCCACCATGAGCAGTGCCTCCAGTACTCTTGAAGTTGTGTTGCAGTGCCACCATGAACAGTGCCTCCAGTACTCTTGAAGTTGTGTTGCAGTGCCACCTTGAGCAGTGCCTCCAGTACTCTTGAAGTTGTGTTGCAGTGCCACCATGAACAGTGCCTCCAGTACTCTTGAAGTTGTGTTGCAGTGCCACCATGACCAGTGCCTCCAGTACTCTTGAAGTTGTGTTGCAGTGCCACCCTGAACAGTGCCTCCAGTACTCTTGAAGTTGTGCTGCAGTACCACCATGAACAGTGCCTCTAGTACTCTTGAAGTTGTGTTGCAGTGCCACCATGAACAGTGCCTCCAGTACTCTTGAAGTTGTGTTGCAGTGCCACCATGAGCAGTGCCTCCAGTACTCTTGAAGTTGTGCTGCAGTGCCACCATGAACAGTGCCTCTAGTACTCTTGAAGTTGTGTTGCAGTGCCACCATGAACAGTGCCTCCAGTACTCTTGAAGTTGTGTTGCAGTGCCACCATGAGCAGTGCCTCCAGTACTCTTGAAGTTGTGCTGCAGTGCCATCATGATTAGTGCCTCCATTACCTGATTATCTTCCCATTTCTGAGGGATTGTGGTTATCTTCCTCCTCATTTCTGAGGGATTGTGATTATCTTCCTTCCCATCCGTCAGGGAGTCCACATTTCTTCCCTGTAAAAACAATACTAATCATCTTGTTGTATATCTGGACGGTTCATCCTTCATCATGATTATGTCTTCTGTGTTGCATGTCAAGCAACTCCTTGCATCTTATTTCCTCGGCTTGTTCATCCAGGCTGTTGGTGCAGACGGCATACTGTCCAGATTACTCATTACATGTTAAAAATGGTATAAAATACCCACATGGAGCTGAACTCTTCTCCAGGCTGAGGGACTGACCCCCTCAGATACTATTTCTCCAAGGTTGATGGACTGATTACATCATTTTCATTCCACTGCTACACCTACTGCCTCTGTTTTTGACTGAAGAAACCTACTGTGTAGGCGAAGAGTTTCTTGAATTCAGCTGCTTATATCTCTTAAGGAAAACATTATTTTGGTATGGCATTATTGTAGAAAGCTATCCAGGTGGACATTATCGTAGCCAGCTATATAGGTGGGCATTATTGTAGCCAGCTACCCAGGTGAACATTATTGTAGCCAGCTACCCAGGTGGACATTATTGTAGCCAGCTAACCAGGTAGGCATTATTGTAGCCAGCTACGCAGGTGGGCATTATTGTAGCCAGCTACCCAGGTGGACATTATCGTAGCCAGCTACCCAGGTGGACATTATCGTAGCCAGCTACATAGGTGGGCATTATTGTAGCCAGCTACCCAGGTGGACATTATTGTAGCCAGCTACCCAGGTGAACATTATTGTAGCCAGCTACCCAGGTGGACATTATTGTAGCCAGCTACGCAGGTGGGCATTATTGTAGCCAGCTACGCAGGTGGGCATTATTGTAGCCAGCTACCCAGGTGGACATTATCGTAGCCAGCTACCCAGGTGGACATTATCGTAGCCAGCTACCCAGGTGGATATTATCGTAGCCAGCTACCCAGGTGGACATTATCGTAGCCAGCTACCCAGGTGGACATTATCGTAGCCACCTACCCAGGTGGACATTATAGTAGCCAGCTACCCAGGTGGACATTATCGTAGCCAGCTACCCAGGTGGACATTATCGTAGCCAGCTACCCAGGTGGACATTATCGTAGCCAGCTACCCAGGTGGACATTATCGTAGCCAGCTACCCAGGCGGACATTATCGTAGCCAGCTACCCAGGTGGACATTATCGTAGCCAGCTACCCAGGTGGACATTATTGTAGCCAGCTACCCAGGTGGACATTATTGTAGCCAGCTACCCAGGTGGACATTATTGTAGCCAGCTACCCAAGTGGACATTATTGTAGCCAGCTACCCAAGTGGACATTATTGTAGCCAGCTACCCAAGTGGACATCGTACATATGTAGCCAGCTACCCAGAGTGGAACATCGTCATCATGAGCGTGACTCCTACTCTCACGTAGAATATCAGACTGGAAACATTTATAGTTGCTGTGTTAATGGCAGCTAGAACTGCCGTCACAGACCTCACTGGGCAGCTAGAACTGCCGTCACAGACCTCACTGGGCAGCTAGAACTGCCGTCACAGACCTCACTGGGCAGCTAGAACTGCCGTCACATACCTCACTGGGCAGCTAGAACTGCCGTCACAGACCTCACTGGGCAGCTAGAACTGCCGTCACAGACCTCACTGGGCAGCTAGAACTGCCGTCACAGACCTCACTGTCAATTTTAGGTCATTTTTGAAGACCAATAACAACAAAACAACACAACCAATTTTCTTAAAAAACAAAAAGACTTCATTAGAAAGAGCAAATTCTAAATTACAAGATTTTTCTGGATGGGCATTTTGACCTTGAAGATTGAAAACAGACCTTAAAATAAGGTGAGTTTTGGCTTTACCAACGTTATAATGACTCACGAAATCGTAATGACACGATTGCAAACAAACCATACCACGGGTGGGGTTCGAACCCGCGGTCAGAGAGTCACAAAACTCCAGACCGTCGCGTAAGCCACTGGGCCAGCTAGCTTCAATAAGATTCATCCAACTAGGTATATTTCTACACCATAGGAAGGTTAGCATAGGCACCACTGTGACCACAAATGCAAGTTTTAACAGACGAATCTCCCGCTAGCATGGCCGTGACGAACTCTAGCTCAAGTCCCCTCAAAGCCGTCAATATGACTCACGAAATGACACGATTGCAAACAAACCATACCACGGGTTATAATGATTACCAGAGAGTTTTCAGTTGCTGTTGTAGATCAACAACAGCTAGAACCTAGTGTTGGGTGTCTTTATACAGTTTTCGGTGCCGATTTCTGAAATTGTTATCTGAATTGATAGTCATGATGGAGAGTGGCTTGTTTACCTTTACTACTTGAAGCAGTGAGGTGGTGTGGGGGCAGGGAGGTGGTGTGGGGAGTAGTGAGGTGGTGTAGGGGAGCAGTGAGGTGGTGTGGGGTGCAGTGAGGTGGTGTGGGGAGTAGTGAGGTGGTGTGGGGTGCAGTGAGGTGGTGTGGGAGAGCTGTGAGGTGGTGTGGGGAGCAGTGAGGTGGTGTGGGGTGCAGTGAGGTGGTGTGGGAGAGCTGTGAGGTGGTGTGGGGGAGCAGTGAGGTGGTGTGGGGTGCAGTGAGGTGGTGTGGGAGAGCTGTGAGGTGGTGTGGGGGAGCAGTGAGGTGGTGTGGGGGAGCAGTGAGGTGGTGTTGGGGACCAGAGAGGTAGTGTGGGGGAGCAGTGAGGTGGTGTGGGGGAGCAGTGAGGTAGTAGGGATGGGGGTGCTACAGCCCAAGTTTTAGCTGGTAAATGTATGTCAGTCAGTCAGGAGAGACACCGGACACTGCTTCATGGGAAACCAGGCCGACACACTCTTTATTTCCGGCCCTAGCACGCGACCACCACCCACCCCCCCTTTCTTAAACCCACAACCCACCCACCAGTGGTCAGCACCCTCCCACACCACTAGCAATCCCTACCCCCCCTCCACCGATCCAACTTCCAACACAATTCCCACCAGTGGTCACTATTCCAGTACCAGTGGTCACTATTCCTGTACCAGTGGTCACTATTCCTATACCAGTGGTCACTATTCCAGTACCAGTGGTCACTATTCCAGTACCAGTGATCACTATTCCAGTACCAGTGGTCACTATTCCTATACCAGTGGTCAATATTCCAGTACCAGTGGCCATTATTCCAGTACATGTGGTTACTATTCCTATACCAGTGGTCAATATTCCAGTACCAGTGGACATTATTCCAGTACCAGTGGTCAATATTCCAGTACCAGTGGTCACTATTCCAGTACCAGTGGTCAATATTCCAGTACCAGTGGTCACTATTCCTATACCAGTGGTCACTATTCCAGTACCAGTGGTCACTATTCCAGTACCAGTGGTCAATATTCCAGTACCAGTGGTCACTATTCCTATACCAGTGGTCAATATTCCAGTACCAGTGGTCAATATTCTAGTACCAGTGGTCAATATTCCAGTACCAGTGTTCACTATTACAGTACCAGTGGTCAATATTCCAGTACCAGTGGTCAATATTCCAGTACCAGTGGTCAATATTCCAGTACCAGTAGTCACTATTCCAGTACCAGTGGTCACTATTCCAGTACCAGTGGTCAATATTCCAGTATCAGTGGTCACTATTCCAGTACCAGTGGTCAATATTCCAGTACCAGTGGTCACTATTCAATTACCAGTTGTCACTATTCCAGTACCAGTGGTCACTATTCCAGTACCAGTGGTCACTATTCCAGTACCAGTGGTCACAATTCAATTACCAGTGGTCACTATTCCAGTACCAGTGGTCACTATTTCACGCTGTCGATTCCTTTTTGAGTATTTTGTACGCTGTTATCATGTCTCCTCTGGCTCTTTCGTCCACTGATGTCATAGACTGAAGGTCTATCCACCAAGTTATTGGTGCTGGCCGCATGCAATCCAGCGTACGAACCACAGCCCGGGTGATCAGGAACTGACTTGCGGAGCTAATCAGGTTCTCTTTTGAAGACAGCCAGGCGTCTATTGGCAATCACCTTTATGTATGATGGGAGGCTTTTGAATAGTCTTGGACCCCTTAAACTTACGGTTGAAGGGGCCCAATACGAGCTTTTCCTCTCACGGTGAGAGTACTGTGGCCGTAGCTTGCCGAGGTCCTCTAGGCAAGGTCGCCGCTGCATCCAGATGGTCACCTGTCTAGTTACTGACCACATCTAGCCGGGCTTAACCTGACTGAGAGAATCATCGTGTTATCACCCACACCACCGTCCTCATGTTTGTGCGACTGATGAAGTACTCAGTGGTGAGAGATCCTTGCTGAAGTTACCGTAACTCGCTCTCTCTCTCTCTCTCATTCTTACCTTCATGTTTCCCTGAATTTGTCTCTATATCTACCTTCCAAATTTTTTTCTCTTTCCTTCCCCTCCTTCAATCCATTCATCTCTCTATTTCTTTTCCCCTCTCTCCCACCTTCGCTCTCTCTCCCTCCCTGCCCCTCCCTCTCTCGCCCTTGTCATTCACGGTGTGTTGGTAATGATGATGGTAATGGACAGTCTTGTAGTACTCCCCATCCCCGCTCCCCACCCCCGCTCCCCATCCCCGCTCCCCACTCCCCTCCCTTCTTAACTTCAATATAGAAATAATAGAAGACACCATCATGGTTGATTGGATTTATGTTTACAGTTGTCTTATCAGACCATATACCTTGTATTTAATTTGATCATTATCTGTGTCTGTCAAACTGTCAGACGTACTTGTAAGCAAGTATAAGCCTGGCTACTACAACATCAGTCAGTCTGTGTGTCTGTCAAACTGTCAGACGTACTTGTAAGCAAGTATAAGCCTGGCTACTACAACATCAGTCAGTCTGTGTGTCTGTCAAACTGTCAGACGTACTTGTAAGCAAGTATAAGCCTGGCTACTACAACATCAGTCAGTCTATGTGTCTGTCAAACTGTCAGACGTACTTGTAAGCAAGTATAAGCCTGGCTACTACAACATTGTTCACATTGCAAGTTGCTCCATAAACGTACTTATCTACGTTCCTGTTATCATAGTGGGTTACAGATCTACCTTCATGTTATCATAGTGGGTTACAGATCTACCTTCATGTTATCATAGTGGGTTACAGATCTACCTTCATGTTATCATAGTGGGTTACAGATCTACCTTCATGTTATCATAGTGGGTTACAGATCTACCTTCATGTTATCATAGTGGGTTACAGATCTATCTTCATGTTATCATAGTGTGTTACAGATCTATCTTCATGTTATCATAGTGTGTTACAGATCTATCTTCATGTTATCATAGTGGATTATAGATCTACTCAGACTTCTAACTACATTCTTATAACATTCACTTTCATTATTCACTTCTCTCCTAATATTATTCTTAACGCTAAACACAGACACAACAAAGTTATATTGTACATTTTCCTTCATGGTACTCTGACTAGCTTATCAACTTTATCATGAAGGAGTAATCCAGTGTGTGATGGAATCCATAACACTTGTACATTAATTCCTTTTTCCCGGATTTTTTAGTATCTATACCTGACTTCTCCAATGAGCATGTCATAGAATCATTATGTGAGTCAAGAGTCGTCAGTGATGACATAGAATCAGTAATAATCATAGAGTTAAGCTCAGTGTATATTAAGAGCCTAGGAGCCAGCAGTGTCAGTTATTTGAAGGTTAGGAGGCTGTCCCAAGAGCTGGGACTCGACCCTAACAACTCAGTGAGAACACGAACGCGCGCGCACACACACACAGACTTAAACCACATCTGGAAATGCACAGCATATTCTTGGTAAATATGCAGTGTGTAGGCCTGCGAGTTGCTAGCAGGAACAGCCTGGTTGATCAGGCTGTCAGCAATTTAATCGGGTTTTAGGGTGGTCTTCTACTGGTTTCTCGAAACCAATTGGAGGTACGAATGTCACAAGTATGACTAGTACCTAATTTACCGAGTGCCTGTGTTCACTGGAGGGAGTGCTAGGTGCTTGAGACAGTGGAGGAAGTGCTAGGTGCCTGAGACAAGCACCTGTGGACACTGAAGGGAGTGCTAGGTGCTTGAGACAGTGGAGGAAGTGCTAGGTGCCTGAGACAAGCACCTGTGGAGACTGAAAGGAGTGCTAGGTACTTGAGACAGTGGAGGAAGTGCTAGGTGCCTGAGACAAGCACCTGTGTACACTGGAGGGAGTGCTAGGTGCCTGAGACAAGCACCTGTGGACACTGGAAATAGTGCTAGGTGCCTGAGACAAGCACCTGTGGAGACTGAAGGGAGTGCTAGGTACTTGAGACAGTGGAGGAAGTGCTAGGTGCCTGAGACAAGCACCTGTAGACACTGGAGGGAGTACTAGGTGCCTGAGACAAGCACCTGTGTACACTGGAAGGAAGGAGGGAGGAGGAGGTAGAGACAGGTGGTGTGATATCTCTCTCTCAAATAACTGTACAAAACACCTCACCCATCATTGAGTGACCTCTGCAACTTTCATTTTCATCACCTTCACTTCGCTAACACCACTTGAGCAGCACCTTTGTGTCTCACTTCCACTACAAGTGTCCTGTTAACAGGTAACAGAACACGAGCCTCCAGCCGTTAACTGTTCCAGTGTCAGCTGGTCTGTCTCGCACAGTCTTCCAATCCATTGAAAAAAGATGATTGTATCACCATATAGTACTAGTGTAAGATAGTATGGAGCTAAGATAGTACTAGTGTAAGATAGTATGGAGCTAAGATAGTACTAGTGTAAGATAGTATGGAGCTAAGATAGTACTGCATTAAGATACACAACTAATTGCATGTATGAAATTGAAGCTTGTGGCGACGTTTCGGTCCATTGTTTACCATCAACTAGACTCACAAAAGTGAGAAGGGAAGGTGGGGCCGGGAGTAGTATAACGAGAGGAGGGAATAGTAGTATTGTGGTATTACTTGTAATGGTGGTAGTAGTAGTAGTAGTAGAAAAAGTAGTCCAGCAGTGGTAGAGGTGGCAGTAAAAAGGTAGGAGTAGTAGTAGTGAAAAGAGGGTCATAGGACGGAGACTTAGTGAAGAAATAATAGTAGTAGTAGTAATAATAGTGGAGGTAGTCTAAGAACAAGAGAACAGAGAAGCACTGCAGGAGAGCTACTGGCCCACGAGGGTTGGACCAAACCCCAGCAAGACAACATCCACACAGGACAGAAGACAGGAAATGCAAAGAAAGTACAGGAAAGAAGAAAAGGATAGGAGAGGAGGAGATAAAGATGAAGTGAAGGCACGAGTGTTGTGAAGTTTGAAGCATTTGACAATGTAATGAGAAGGAAGGCGTCTACAAGATGGTGTCTGTGAAGGCTACAAGAAGGTCTTTGTGCCACAGAACCAGTCACTAGGATGACTGTGATCTCTAACATGACAGTGAGTGTACGAGGGCCAGTGCCACACACACTACAAACAACAGGTCAAGTGTTTATCGACAAGTGTCTTTGAAAATTGGTAAATACACATACACACACACACACACACACGCACTACAAACAACAGGTCAAGTGTTTATCGACAAGTGTCTTTGAAAATTGATCACACACATACACACTTTTTTGTTTCCTTACACACACGCACATTCAACAGGCCTAGTGTCTAATCGACATGTGCCTAGGACAAAATGGTAACTAACACTGGGAGCATCGCTTCACATCCAGTGGTGACTGCTACAGTGGCACTCAGGGGAAGATAGTGCCTGCTACACCCAATAGAAAATATTTTTTTTCACAATGGTAAACTGCTGTAGTGGGATCCAAACACAAGTGATGGAAACACATACACAGGAGCTGAGTCTCGACCCCTGCAACCACAATTAGGTGAGTACACACACACACACACACACACACACACACACTAACACACACACACACACAATCATTGCTTCCTGACCACAATATTTTAGCCTGGCTCAGGAGATTCCAGTGACCTTTTTTTAAGCTAGCCCCAGGGAGTGTGTCTGCGTGTCACTGTATCCTGTCACTGTGTCCGTCTGTCACTGTGTCCGTCTGTCACTGTGTCAGATTAGAAGGTAGTTGGCACTGTGGCAGTGTTGGTTTTAACTGATGTGTCTACCCAATACCACTTACAACACCCTCAGCACCACCCTAAACACCTCCAACAACACACCAGCACCCTCAACACTTCCTCCAACAAACCTCTGCCAACACCACACCAACACACGCCCCCGATGGCCCAGTGGTAAAGCTCTCGCTTCACGCACGGAGGGGCCGGGTTCAATTCCCGGTGGGGCAGAAACATTTCGAAGTGTTTCCTTACACACACACACACACATACATACATACAACAGGCCTAGTGTCTAATTGACATGTGCCTAGGACAAAATGGTAACTAACCTCCACCAACAGCCCCAATACCTTCACTAGTACACCTCCACCAGCACCCCAACACCTCCACCAGCACCCCAACACCTCCACCAGTACCCCAACACCTGCACCAGCACTCCAACACCTGCACCAGCACTCCAACACCTCCACCAGCACCCCAATACCTCCACCAGCACTCCAACACCTGCACCAGCACTCCAACACCTGCACCAGCACTCCAACACCTGCACCAGCACTCCAACACCTGCACCAGCACTCCAACACGTGTAGCAGCAACACACTACAGAGGGAGTGAGTCACACAATGATGGTGGTGGAATTCGTCTTGTCGCCTGGTACAGTGTGTGTACCTCACTTTCCTGCCTTCAGGGCTTCACATCCCATCTACCTCCACACACTCTCTCTCTCCCAAACACACTCTCATACCATTCACACACTCTCTCCCAAACACACTCTCACACTATTCACACACTATTCCCAAACACACTCTCATACCATTCACACACTCTCTCCCAAACACACTCTCATACCATTCACACACACTCTCTCCCAAACACACTCACACTCAACACCCCCACAACACACACACACACACACACACACACCACAAATACATTGCAAACATACGGAAACCAAATAAGTAATTGCACAGACTATGGAAGGTAATACAAACGAGGTGCACAGTGTTGAGATAACCGGGTTTCTTGAAAGATACCCGGTCAGAGACCGGGCCACGGATTCCATGAAACCACAAGTATTAATAGATATAAGGGTCTCAGAAGTGCACTTAATAAGACACAAGAGTCTAGAGTCAGTAAGAGACTGGGTCAAGAGCTGAGATTCGACCCCCATCCCTACACATTGGTAAGCACATAAGTGTATATGAGACATCCAGTGGTGACTGCTACAGTGGTACCCTGGTGAGGATAGTGCCTTGTACACCTACTGGGAACACCGCTTCACATCCAGTGGTGACTGCTACAGTGGTACCCTGGTGAGGATAGTGCCTTGTACACCCATTGGGAACATCGCTTCACATCCAGTGGTGTCTGCTACAGTGGTACCCTGGTGAGGATAGTGCCTTGTACACCCACTGGGAGCATCGCTTCACATCCAGTGGTGACTGCTACAGTGGTACCCTGGTGAGGATAGTGCCTTGTACACCTACTGGGAACACCGCTTCACATCCAGTGGTGTCTGCTACAGTGGTACCCTGGTGAGGATAGTGCCTTGTACACCCATTGGGAACATCGCTTCACATCCAGTGGTGTCTGCTACAGTGGTACCCTGGTGAGGATAGTGCCTTGTACACCCACTGGGAGCATCGCTTCACATCCAGTGGTGACTGCTACAGTGGTACCCTGGTGAGGATAGTGTCTTGTACACTCACTAGGAGCATCGCTTCACATACAGTGGTGACTACTACAGTGGTCACCACTGGTGAGGATAGTGTCTTGTACACTCACTAGGAGCACCGCTTCACATCCAGTGGTGACTGCTACAATGGCACTCAGGGGAAGATAGTTCCTGCTACACCCACTAGAAAATATTTTTTTCACAGTGGTAAACTGCTGTAGTGGGATCCAAACACAAGTGATGGAAACACATACACAGTTTTAAGATTAGGTAGGAAAGTATTTCACGAAAACAGGAGTTTAGAGGGTCCGTTCCTGAGTAATTGTGAGGCCAGGTCAGGAGCCCAGTGACTGACCCCTGCGACCACAACTAGGTGAACACACACACACACACACACACACACACACGCGCGCATTTCCACCGCTCTAAGAGCTTTATCATACCTCTTCTTAAAGCTGTATGTGTGTGTGTGAACGTGGTCAGCCAAGCGAGACAGTGGCCCTTCACCGGACGTTGTAGGAACTCTCCTCCCCCCTGCTTCCTCACCCCTTCTTCCTTACTCCTGCTTCCTCCTCCTCCCCTTCCTTCCTCACCCCTGCTTCCTCAACCCTCATTCCTCACCCCTGCTTCCTCACACTTCCTTCCTCACCCTTCCTCACCCCTGCTTCCTCCTTCCCTACCTTTTAAAAATATCCATAAGCCTAACTGATCTTGCGTCCATTTATGCACGTTGATTCTCCTTTTGTTTTGGCCTTGATAACGGTGCCAATGTTCAGGGGGCGCTCCGCCGCTGGGGGCGGTGCTCCCCTGTAACTATCTTCACCTAACAATAGCTATCAATCACAGCAGCGTAGGTGGGTTCATTTTAGAAGTGTTACAGTTTACCTTAGTGCTAAATTTACGACTCTACACGCTTCTAGCAGATTATTTAGCATCTTTCTAAGGTGAATTTCCGTGGTGTGGTGTACATGTATCGTACTGTCGACTGTGGTGGAAAAAACACGTTTGGCACTCTGTAGAACTTTAATGTTGGGTTTGAGAAGGACGTACCTACTATGGGCCAGTAGGTCTGCTGCAGTGTTCCTACATTCTTATGTTCTTATGATCTTTAATTACCTATTCACTGGGTTTACGATTGTCGAAGATAATACTTTAGCGCCAGGCGTCCGCGGCGCAACGCGCGCTATTTCCGTCTTGCAAGAGGCGGCGTAGCACGCAATATTTCCTCTTGCAAGAGGTACAGGAAGACAGTTTTGGGATAGTGTTTGGCTCGGGGCTAGCAGTGGCCGGAGGTGAGGCCACTGGCTGTGGTCATTCACTGGTGTCGACCCTCTAGTGTACCACCCTCACCCACTCCCTGCCAGACTGTGTCAACATACCACTAGCAACACTGTACTGGTGAGTGGCACTCATCCTCAGTGTCAGCATACTAGCATCAAGACAGTATAGGTGAGTGGCACTCATCCTGAGTGTCAGCATACCACTAGCAAGACTGTACTGGTGAGTGGCACTCTGTCAGCCTCCTAGTATCAAGACAGCATTGGTGAGTGGCACACAATCTGAGTGTCAGCATACTAGTATAAGATAGCATTGGTGAGTGGCACTCAACCTGAGTGTCTGCATACTAGTATCAAGACAGTATTGGTGAGTGGCACTCAACTTGAGTGTCAGCATACTAGTATCAAGACAGTATTGGTGAGTGGCACTCAACCTGAGTGTCAGCATACTAGTATCAAGACAGTATTGGTGAGTGGCACTCAACCTGAGTGTCAGCATACTAGTATCAAGACAGTATTGGTGAGTGGCATCACTCAGCACCTGAAAAAGTTGGTGAGGGATACCCATGTAATCTAGATCAAATATTGGTGAGTGGCACTCAACCTGAGTGTCAGCATACTAGTATCAAGACAGTATTGGTGAGTGGCACTCAACCTGAGTGTCAGCATACTAGTATCAAGACAGTATTGGTGAGTGGCACTCAACTTGAGTGTCAGCATACTAGTATAAGACAGCATTGGTGAGTGGCACTCAACCTGAGTGTCAGCATACTAGTATCAAGACAGTATTGGTGAGTAGCACTCAACCTGAGTGTCAGCATACTAGTATCAAGACAGTATTGGTGAGTGGCACTCAACCTGAGTGTCAGCATACTAGTATCAAGACAGTATTGGTGAGTGGCACCTGGCTGTATGACTGATGTAGTGTGTCACAAAGGTCAGTATTCTACCTGGAGGGTTTTCCGGGGGTCAGCGCCCCCGCGGCTTGGTCCATGACCAGGTCTCATGGTGGATTAGGGTATGATCAACCAGGCTGTTACTGCTGGCTGCACGTAATCCAACGTACGAACCACAGCCCGACTGGCCAAGTACTGACTGAGAATCTATCCAGTTCCATCTTGAAGACAGCCAGGGGCCTATTGGTAATTCCTCTTATGCACGATGGGAGGCTGCTGAATAGTCTTGAGCCCCTGACACTTATTGTGTTGTCTCTTAGCATACTCAAGGTGCTTCTGCTTTTCATTGGGGTATGTTGCACCGTCTTCCGAATCTTTTGCTTTCATAGGGAGGGATTTCTGTGTGCAGATTTGGGACCACTCAGTCCCTTTAGGATTTTCAAGGTGTAAATTCCGATGTATCATTCTCGCCTACGTTCCAAGGAGTACAGGTCAAGGAATTTCAAACGTTCTCAGTATTAAAGTGATTGAGAGAACTTATACATGCAGTGAAGGTTCTCTGTACATTCTCCAGTTGTGCGATTTCACCTTGAAAATGGATGTTAGTGTACAGCAGTATTCGCCTGGAGAGAACAAGTGACTTAAAGAGGATCGTCATTATCTTGGAATCCCAGGTTTTGAAGGTTTTTATTATCCATCCTATCATTTTCCTCGCAGATGTGACAGCACAAGGAGTGATGGAGGCTCGATCCTCCTTATACTAAAGTAATTAATCACTGCTTATCTCCCAGTTATTCGTGTGGTCACACTGATAGTTCACCCGTATGAACTGTGAATGTGGCCAGACTGATAGACTAAGAGTGTGGTCACAACATGCTGGTGTTGTCCACTACACTGGTTCAACACAACATGCTGGTGTTGTCCACTACACTGGTTCAACACAACATGCTGGTGTTGTCCACTACACTGGTTCAACACAACATGCTGGTGTTGTCCACTACACTGGTTCAACACAACATGCTGGTGTTGTCCACTACACTGGTTCAACACAACATGCTGGTGTTGTCCACTACACTGGTTCAACACAACATGCTGGTGTTGTTCACTACACTGGTTCAACACAACATGCTGGTGTTGTCCACTACACTGGTTCAACACAACATGCTGGTGTTGTCCACTACACTGGTTCAACACAACATGCTGGTGTTGTTCACTACACTGGTTCAACACAACATGCTGGTGTTGTCCACTACACTGGTTCAACACAACATGCTGGTGTTGTCCACTACACTGTTCAACACAACATGCTGGTGTTGTTCACTACACTGGTTCAACACAACATGCTGGTGTTGTCCACTACACTGGTTCAACACAACATGCTGGTGTTGTCCACTACACTGGTTCAACACAACATGCTGGTGTTGTCCACTACACTGGTTCAACACAACATGCTGGTGTTGTCCACTACACTGGTTCAACACAACATGCTGGTGTTGTTCACTACACTGGTTCAACACAACATGCTGGTGTTGTCCACTACACTGGTTCAACACAACATGCTGGTGTTGTTCACTACACTGGTTCAACACAACATGCTGGTGTTGTTCACTACACTGGTTCAACACAACATGCTGGTGTTGTTCACTACACTGGTTCAACACAACATGCTGGTGTTGTCCACTACACTGGTTCAACACAACATGCTGGTGTTGTCCACTACACTGGTTCAACACAACATGCTGGTGTTGTCCACTACACTGGTTCAACACAACATGCTGGTGTTGTCCACTACACTGGTTCAACACAACATTCTGGTGTTGTCCACTACACTGGTTCAAAACAACATGCTGGTGTTGTCCACTACACTGGTTCAACACAACATGCTGGTGTTGTTCACTACACTGGTTCAACACAACATGCTGGTGTTGTTCACTACACTGGTTCAACACAACATGCTGGTGTTGTCCACTACACTGGTTCAACACAACATGCTGGTGTTGTCCACTACACTGGTTCAACACAACATGCTGGTGTTGTTCACTACACTGGTTCAACACAACATGCTGGTGTTGTTCACTACACTGGTTCAACACAACATGCTGGTGTTGTTCACTACACTGGTTCAACACAACATGCTGGTGTTGTCCACTACACTGGTTCAACACAACATGCTGGTGTTGTCCACTACACTGGTTCAACACAACATGCTGGTGTTGTCCACTACACTGGTTCAACACAACATGCTGGTGTTGTCCACTACACTGGTTCAACACAACATACTGGTGTTGTCCACTACACTGGTTCAAAACAACATGCTGGTGTTGTCCACTACACTGGTTCAACACAACATGCTGGTGTTGTTCACTACACTGGTTCAACACAACATGCTGGTGTTGTCCACTACACTGGTTCAACACAACATGCTGGTGTTGTTCACTACACTGGTTCAACACAACATGCTGGTGTTGTCCACTACACTGGTTCAACACAACATGCTGGTGTTGTCCACTACACTGGTTCAACACAACATGCTGGTGTTGTCCACTACACTGGTTCAACACAACATGCTGGTGTTGTCCACTACACTGGTTCAACACAACATACTGGTGTTGTCCACTACACTGGTTCAACACAACATGCTGGTGTTGTTCACTACACTGGTTCAACACAACATGCTGGTGTTGTCCACTACACTGGTTCAACACAACATGCTGGTGTTGTTCACTACACTGGTTCAACACAACATGCTGGTGTTGTCCACTACACTGGTTCAACACAACATGCTGGTGTTGTTCACTACACTGGTTCAACACAACATGCTGGTGTTGTCCACTACACTGGTTCAACACAACATGCTGGTGTTGTCCACTACACTGGTTCAACACAACATGCTGGTGTTGTCCACTACACTGGTTCAACACAACATGCTGGTGTTGTTCACTACACTGGTTCAACACAACATGCTGGTGTTGTTCACTACACTGGTTCAACACAACATGCTGGTGTTGTCCACTACACTGGTTCAACACAACATGCTGGTGTTGTTCACTACACTGGTTCAACACAACATGCTGGTGTTGTCCACTACACTGGTTCAACACAACATGCTGGTGTTGTCCACTACACTGGTTCAACACAACCAGGATTGGGAAGTGAGGTGATTATTTACTGTTTTCCTGACTCTCTGTTACGCTGCTTGAGCAGCAAAACTGCTGCTGCTGCTGCTGCTGCTGCTGGTCACTGAATGGTAGGAGGAAGAGAAGGACGTAGAGGAAGAATAAAAATAGGAAAAGGTAAGGTAATGAAGAGTAATGGGGGGGGGAAATATTAAAAGGGATATGAAAACATAAAGAGGAGGAAGTAGAGATAAGCAGATGTGACCATGGTGTGATAGCACTTCTGAATTTGTGCAGAAGAAACAACTGGAAAAGTGGCTAAATGGCTATTTAACTTCTTAACAAATATAACTTGTAAACAGAGTGAAGTCTGAGGCTGCCACACTGAAAACCTCCTTTGTCAAGGCACAGTACTCACCGCACTTCTCTTTCTCAGCCTTGTATCCCACATTGACAACAACATAATTCATAACATGTAACATGCTTCCCTGGTGACACCAGAATCTCTAAGTACCGTAATAATCCTTGCCTGGTGACACCAGAATCTCTAAGTACCGTAACAATCCTTGCCTGGTGACACCAGAATCTCTAAGTACCGTAACAATCCTTCCCTGGTGATACCAGAATCTCTAAGTACTATAACAATCCTTGCCTGGTGATACCAGAATCTCTAAGTACCATAACAATCCTTCCCTGGTGATACCAGAATCTCTAAGTACCGTAATAATCCTTGCCTGGTGACACCAGAATCTCTAAGTACCGTAACAATCCTTGCCTGGTGACACCAGAATCTCTAAGTACCATAACAATCCTTGCCTGGTGACACCAGAATCTCTAAGTACCGTAACAATCCTTGCCTGGTGACACCAGAATCTCTAAGTACCATAACAATCCTTGCCTGGTGACACCAGAATCTCTAAGTACCATAACAATCCTTGCCTGGTGACACCAGAATCTCTAAGTACCGTAATAATCCTTGCCTGGTGACACCAGAATCTCTAAGTACCATAACAATCCTTGCCTGGTGACACCAGAATCTCTAAGTACCGTAATAATCCTTGCCTGGTGACACCAGAATCTCTAAGTACCGTAATAATCCTTGCCTGGTGACACCAGAATCTCTAAGTACCGTAATAATCCTTGCCTGGTGACACCAGAATCTCTAAGTACCGTAATAATCCTTGCCTGGTGACACCAGAATCTCTAAGTACCGTAATAATCCTTGCCTGGTGACACCAGAATCTCTTAAATACTATAACAATCCTTGCCTGGTGACACCAGAATCTCTTAAATACTATAACAATCCTTGCCTGGTGACACCAGAATCTCTAAGTACTATAACAATCCTTGCCTGGTGACACCAGAATCTCTAAGTACTATAACAATCCTTGCCTGGTGACACCAGAATCTCTACGAGAGTGTCGTCCGTCGAAGACACAGCCAGTCGTCAGGCGAATATAAATCAAGTCTTCCAGTGGGTCTCGGACAACAATTAAGATGTTAAACGAGGGAAGGTTTTAGTTGCTTCGCCATGGAAAAATGGAGGAACTGTATACTGAAACTGAAAATCAAACAAACTCAAATCATTCAGTAGAAAGTCCCATCACTCCCATGTACGAGACCTGGGAGTGATGATGTGGGAAGATCTCACATTCAAGGATCACAATAATGTTATCATTGCTTCCGCAAGAAAAATGATAGGTTGGATAACTAGAACTTTCAAAACAAGAGATGCTGAGCCAATGATGATACTCTTCGGGTCACTTGTTCTCTCTTGGCTGGAACAGTGATATATACTTATGTCAGTAATAGATATACTTTTGTACATATGTACACCTATTATACAAGTATATCTGTTACTAAGACTAACGGCCCTCTTCAAGGTAGACGAGATGGCTGAGCTGGAAAACATACACAGAACATCACTACTTGTACGAATTCAAACTGAACTACTGGGAATACTTGAAGTCCCTTCAACTGTATTCCTTGGAACGTAGGCGATAAAAGTACATTATTATTTACCCCTAGAAGATCCTAGAAATTGATAAGTGTCAGAGGTCCCCGACTCTTCAGCGCCCTCCGTGCATAAGGGAAATTACCAACAAACCTCTGGATCTTTTCAAGATGGAACTTTGAAGTTCCTCAGATCAGTCTTTGATCAATCAGGCTGTGGTGCAACTGTGTGTGTGCGTGTTTGTCTGCACATAGAAGTGATCACAATAACAGAGGGTTACGTCACATGTGTTAACAGTGTGATGCCATCTTGGCACTTAATGTGTCGTGATGAAAGAGTGATTTATGGCTCCTTAGCTTGCTACTTAAAGACTGGCCTAAACTACGCTGTTGCTACTTAAAGACTGGCCTAAACTACGCTGTTGCTACTTAAAGACTGGCCTAAACTACGCTGTTGCTACTTAAAGACTGACCTAAACTATGCTGTTGCTACTTAAAGACTGACCTAAACTACGCTGTTGCTACTTAAAGACTGACCTAAACTATGCTGTTGCTACTTAAAGACTGGCCTAAACTACGCTGTTGCTACTTGAAGACTGACCCAAACTATGCTGTTGCTACTTAAAGACTGACCTAAACTACGCTGTTGCTACTTAAAGACTGACCTAAACTATGCTGTTGCTACTTGAAGACTGACCTAAACTACGCTGTTGCTACTTGAAGACTGACCTAAACTACGCTGTTGCTACTTAAAGACTGGCCTAAACTATGCTGTTGCCACTTAAAGACTGACCCAAACTATGCTGTTGCTACTTAAAGACTGACCCAAACTATGCTGTTGCTACTTGAAGACTGACCTAAACTACGCTGTTGCTACTTGAAGACTGACCTAAACTACGCTGTTGCTACTTAAAGACTGACCCAAACTACGCTGTTGCTACTTGAAGACTGACCTAAACTACGCTAGTGCTACTTAAAGACTGACCCAAACTACGCTGTTGCTACTTCAAGACTGACCTAAACTACGCTAGTGCTACTTAAAGACTGATGACCTGAAGGTACTAATTTTGTGGGTAACATGAAGTTCCTATATTAAGTAACTAGGTAACTGTCCTGCTAATTATGCTAAATAGGTAACTGGCCTGTTACTTATCATATTAAATAATTGGCCTGCTAGTTACTATGTTTAAGAGGTGACTGGCTTGCTAGTTGCTATGTTATATAGGTAATTGTCCTGCTAGCTACTATGCTAAATAGATAACTGATCAGTTACTATGTTAAATAATTGTCCTGATAGTTACTATGTTAAAGAGGTAATAGCCCTGCTAGTTGCCACTTTAAATAGGTAGCTGGCTTGCTAGTTACTTCGTTAAATAGGTAACTGGCTTGCTAGTTACTTCGTTAAATAGGTAACTGGCTTGCTAGTTACTTCGTTAAATAGGTAACTGGAGTGCTAGTTACTTCGTTAAATAGGTAACTGGAGTGCTGGTTTTAGGTGTGGCTTGCTGTGGGTTTGAGGGAACACCCACCCACCCCTTTCAGTGGGTGGGTTACGTAGGGTTTGTGAAGTGGTCAGTTGAGAGGGTTACCTGAGGCCAGTGACTCAGTTTAAGATAGGAACTCGCTGCTGCTGTTACTGTTTCTGCTGCTGCAGGCTCCTTTCTACCTGTTGTATACACATCCCCTGAGGCAGGTGGTGGTGGTGATAGCACCAGTGGTCACACCTTCACTACCACCACACTACTACCACCACCAATGGCAATCACCATCCCCACTACTATCACTACCACTCACTACCACCACTCACTACCATTCACTACCACTACCACTCACCACCACCACTCACCACCACCACCACTCACCACCACTCACCACCACCACCACTCACCACCACTACCACCACTGGCCAGGTATTGCCTCCACCACCAAATTCTGCCTGGACACACGAACGGACCTTCGTGATCGCAATACTAGCAACAACACTACAAAATATGTGTCAAAATCACACACTACAGCAATGGAATTTTGAAGCCCCAAATATTGATGATTATTCTGATATAATATATTCAACAACAAATATATATATATCAGAATTTAACTAAAAATATTATGTTAGGTTAATTTAGGTTAAATTTGGTTTCTAAGTTAGGTTTTCAATGAAAAAATATATCTATTCATTTTAAAAAAATGTAAAAAATCTAATTTTTAAGGGAGTTAGGCCTATTCAGTTTATTAGGCACGAGAGTTGAAAATTGAAAGGTAACTTCCTGGTTGTATCCTGTGGTTACATTAAATTATCTAACAAATTTAACAAAGTAATTCACAGAATAATCATCAATATTTGGGGCTTCAAAATTCCATTGCTGTAGTGTGTGATTTTGACACATACAGTGGTACCTGGTTAGATGGATCCCAAACTCCCTTTGTGTAGAGTTTATTTTTAAATGCTTTTGTAGTGTAATTTGGGGTCTAAGATCAGTCTATTTTACAACTTTTCTAAGGAGATAACATTGTTTGGTAATGGCACTTGAACAGCATTCTGGAGATGAAAAATGTCGTAAGAGAGGTACACTGTATTTTGTGTGTTTGTTCGCTGTTTGATCAGAAGGTCCGTTCGTGTGTCCAGGCAGAATTTGGTGGTGGAGGCAATACCTGGCCTGAGGGAATGTTAGTGATCTTCCTATTCAGCAATTTATTAATTTCTAGAAAGTACACATTGAGGTACATAAGGCGTTCCTGATACATGTTTAAACGGGTCAGTAAAGACGGTCAGTAAGAGATGTCTGTACATTGTCTAGAAGTGATGTTTGTCTCCTGCCTTGAGTGTGGTTGTTAGTGTGCAGCAGTACTCAGTCGTTGTGTTCGTGAAAGTAACACTGTTGTGTTTGTGATAGTAACACTGTTGTGTTTGTGATAGTAGCACTGTTGTGTTCGTGATAGTAGCGCTGTGGTGTTCGTGATAGTAGCACTGTTGTGTTCGTGATAGTAGCACGGTTGTGTTTGTGATAGTAGCACTGTTGTAATTGTGATAGTAGCACTGTTGTGTTCGTGATAGTAACACTGTTGTGTTTGTGATAGTAGCACTGTTGTGTTCGTGATAGTAGCACTGTTGTGTTTGTGATAGTAGCACTGCTGTAATTGTGATAGTAGCACTGTGGTGTTCGTGATAGTAGCACTGTTGTGTTCGTGATAGTAGCACTGTTGTGTTCGTGATAGTAGCACTGTGGTGTTCTTGATAGTAGCACTGTTGTGTTCGTGATAGTAGCACTGTTGTGTTCGTGATAGTAGCACTGTTGTGTTCGTGATAGTAGCACTGTTGTGTTCGTGATAGTAGCACTGTTGTGTTCGTGATAGTAGCACTGTTGTGTTCGTGATAGTAGCACTGTTGTGTTCGTGATAGCACTGTTGTGTTCGTGATAGTAGCACTGTTGTGTTCTTGATAGTAGCACTGTTGTGTTCGTGATAGTAGCACTGTTGTGTTCGTGATAGTAGCACTGTTGTGTTTGTGATAGTAACACTGTTGTAATTGTGATAGTAGCACTGTTGTGTTCGTGATAGTAGCACTGTTGTGTTCGTGATAGTAGCACTGTTGTGTTTGTGATAGTAGCACTGTTGTGTTCGTGATAGTAGCACTGTTGTGTTCGTGATAGTAGCACTGTTGTGTTCGTGATAGTAGCACTGTTGTGTTCGTGATAGTAGCACTGTTGTGTTCGTGATAGTAGCACTGTTGTGTTTGTGATAGTAACACTGTTGTAATTGTGATAGTAACACTGTTGTGTTCGTGATAGTAACACTGTTGTGTTCTTGATAGTAGCACTGTTGTGTTTGTGATAGTAGCACTGTTGTGTTTATGATAGTAACACTGTTGTGTTTATGATAGTAACACTGTTGTGTTTATGATAGTAACACTGTTGTGTTTATGATAGTAACACTTGTTTATTATTTTGTTTTGTTCTGATAGTAACACTGTTGTGTTTATGATAGTAACACTGTTGTGTTTATGATAGTAACACTGTTGTGTTTATGATAGTAACACTGTTGTAATTGTGATAGTAGCACTGTTGTGTTTGTGATAGTAACACTGTTGTGTTTATGATAGTAACACTGTTGTAATTGTGATAGTAACACTGTTGTGTTTGTGATAGTAACACTGTTGTGTTTATGATAGTAACACTGTTGTGTTTATGATAGTAACACTGTTGTGTTTATGATAGTAACACTGTTGTGTTTATGATAGTAACACTGTTGTGTTTGTGATAGTACACTGTTGTGTTTCGTGATAGTACACTGTTGTGTTCGTGATAGTACACTGTTGTGTTTGATAGTAGCACTGTTGTGTTTGATAGTAACACTGTTGTGTTCTGATAGTACACTGTTGTGTTTATATAGCACTTGTGTTTGATAGTAGCACTGTTGTGTTTGATAGTACACTGTTGTGTTTGTGATAGTACACTGTTGTGTTGTGATAGTACACTGTTGTGTTTGATAGTAGCACTGTTGTGTTTATATATTGTAATGTGTGTCGTTGTATGATAGTAACACTGTTGTTTATGATAGTACACTGTTGTGTTGTGATAGTACACTGTTGTGTTGTGATAGTACACTGTTGTGTTTATGATAGTAACACTGTTGTGTTTATGATAGTAACACTGTTGTGTTTATGATAGTAACACTGTTGTGTTTATGATAGTAACACTGTTGTGTTTATGATAGTAACACTGTTGTGTTTATGATAGTAACACTGTTGTGTTTATGATAGTAACACTGTTGTTTTGATAGTACACTTTGTGTTTTGATAGTAACATGTTGTGTTTTAGTACACTTTGTGTTTGATAGTAACACTGTTGTTTATGATAGTAACACTGTTGTGTTTATGATACACTGTTGTTGTTTCGATAGAACACTGTTGTGTTTTATAGTAACACTTGTTTTTTGTTGTATTTGTAGTAACACTTTGTGTTATGATAGTAACACTTGTGTTTATGATAGTAACACTGTTTTGTTTATGATAGTAACATGTTTGTTTATGTTCCTGTTTTATGATAGTAACACTTTGTTTTATGTCACTGTTTTTTATTAGTAACATGTTGTTTATGATTCACTTGTTTATATAGTAACACTGTTGTGTTTTGTAGAACATTTTGTTTTATGTACCTGTTCGTTTAATAGTACACTTGTGTTATGATATAACATGTTGTAGTTTTGATGTCACTTGTGTTTTAAACAAATTTGTTTATGATAGTCCTGTTAAATATAATGTTGTGTTTATGATATGTAACATTGTTGTTATATGTTCCTCGTTATGATAGTAAACTGTTGTTGTATGTTCACTCGTTTAATAGTAATGTTGTGTTATGATTCCTGTTTTAATGCATAATTTTTGTTTTTTACTCTTGTTTATGATTCCTCTGTTTACATATATATCCTGTGTTTGTTTATATATACATTATTTTTTGTTTTTTCATTTTATTCCTCTGCTTAAACATATTGTTTTTTCCTTTATTTGTTTGTAGTTCCTGTTAACATTGTTTTTTGTTCTGTTTTTTTTCCTCGTTCATTTTGTTGTTCCTGTTTATTTCCTACACATATATTTGTTGTATGTTCCTCGTTAAACATAATGTTGTTGTATGTTCCTCGTTAAACATAATGTTGTTGTATGTTCCTCGTTAAACATAATGTTGTTGTATGTTCCTCGTTAAACATAATGTTGTTGTATGTTCCTCGTTAAACATAATTGTTGTATGTCTCAAACTGTTATGAAACATAATATTGTTGTATGTTCCTCGTTAAACATAATGTTGTATGTTCCTCGTTAAACATAATGTTGTATGTTCCTCGTTAAACATAATGTTGTTATGTTCCTCGTTAAACATAATGTTGTTGTATGTTCCTCGTTAAACATAATGTTGTTGTATGTTCCTTTTTTCTAATTTTTCAATGTTTATTTCTCGTTAAACATAATGTTGTTATATGTTCCTCGTTAAACATAATGTTGTATTTCTTTAAACATATTTGTTGTTCTGTCAAACATAATCTTGTATGTTCTCGTAAACAATTAGTTATATGTTCCTCGTTAACATTGAAAGGCGTCCCACTAGCTGGATTAGTAGCCACTCAGCCCCACAACCAGCACATAAAAGAGAGGAGCTTACGACGACGTTTCGGTCCGACTTGGACCATTTACAAAGTCACACTAACACAAAGAACAGGTAGAAAGGGTATTTATAGGCAGGCAGACAGGGGAGGGTACAAGAAAGTGGTGGGGTAATGGAGGTAGTAGTGATAGTGGTAGTGGTAGTAGTAGTGGAGTCAGTCATAAACTAGGAAAGGAGCACTGCAATGACGCTGGCGGCCCGCAAGGGTAAGAACAAGGACACAGTGGGGAAAAATAAAATAAAATAAATAAAATAGAGGACAAAAACAAGGCAAAAGAAAAGAAAAGAAAGAGAACCCAGAGGAGAAATGAGAAAGAGGAGAAGGGGGAAGAGAAAGAAGGGGAAGGAATCAGGTTAAGTCACGGGTGTTCTGAAGTTTGGAGCATTTAACAATGTAATGAGAGAGGAAAGCATCAACAGAGACAAAGCCAGGGCTAAGATTCATACAGGGAAAGTTGAGTATAAGGGAGAATTCAACCAGACGGCGACTGTGAAAGTTGGACGTAGGGTAGACAGTTTTAGCAGAAGACCAATCAATAGGATGACTGTGATCTCTGACATGACAGAAAAGAGCATTATTAGTGTCGGCAAGCCTAACACTATTTTTGTGCTCCTTGAGTCTGTCAGAAAGAGATCGGCCAGTTTCTCCGTAGTACTGAAGAGGACAGGAGGAGCAAGAAATAGAGTAGACACCAGGAGAATCTGTGGAGGGAGGGGAGGTATAAACTAGATTAGTGCGAAGAGTGTTAGTCTGGCGAAAGGTAAGTTTGATGTCTAAGGAACGGAGAGAGTTGTTGAGATTAGAGAGACCAGAGATGTAGGGAAGGCAGAGGACTGGAGAGTTCCCAGGAGTAGAGGGTTTAGGAGAGAAGAAAGTCCGTTTAGCACGAGAGAGAGCAGAGTCTATGAAATGGGAAGGGTAGCCTTCCCTACATCTCTGGTCTCTCTAATCTCAACACTGGCAAGCCACAGTCGCTCCACATCAAGAAGTTTCCCTACGATCCCCATTGGGGAGGGAACCTCTACCTCATCTACAATCTTGTACCAAGATGTATTATTCCAACAGAATCAAGATTAAACCTTCCACTGGGACGGTTAATGACTCCTCCAAGCTTACTCTTGCTGTGGCCGTCAGGGGCGGCTTACATGTCAAAATCAATACAATCCTAACTCTCCAAGAAACCTTCATTGTTGTATGTGAAGACGATGTTGAGGCTGAAAAGTTATTAACCTTCTCTGCTTTGTCCACTCTATCAGACCGTGGCTTCAAAGTCATGTCCTCTCCTGCCTTTCGGGCTAAGAGGACTGTATTCTTGAAAAGACTTGACAAACTGATTACCACACAACCTGTTGTAGACCTAAAGACCTCCATTGAAGAACAAAATCCCTGGGCTTCAGTGGAAAGCATCACCAAGATTCCTACTGCCTCCTCCATGCTAAAAATCACTTTTACTGATGTGTCAATGGCTGCCCAAGCTATGGCTGAAGGCCTGGCCATATACTACTACTTTATTAACTCCTCTCATATTGAAGCTGAGAGGTACCATCATATTACTCAATGCTGGAGTTGCTACTCTTACCTACACTCTACAAAAGACTGCCCCACAAAAAACAAAAAGTTCTGCTCTACCTGCGGGTCTGAAGACCACGATTCCAAGACTTGCACTTCTACTGCCCCACTTAAGTGTCTCAACTGCAAAAACAATCATCATACTCTCGCGGCAAAGTGCCCCACTCGTCGAGAAATCATGAAAAAACCCAGGAAGCAGAACAGAAGAAGACACCTTCCAAGTCACCTACTTATGCTGCCATCACCAAACTCCAGGACGACACTACAAAACTTTTAAAAGCTACCCAACCCTCCACCACCGCTCCACCAGCTTGTGAACCTACGAAAATTCATTACTGTATGCTATATGCACACATGCATAATATGGCGATACCAGGTTCCTTCAACACTGTTATTAACGAGCTCTTCCGATTGAACAATATGCCAAACTTTACTTTTCCAGACTCTCCACCATCTGCCGACATCATCAAGCTCACCAAAGATTTTGGCAATATCACAACACCTGAAATTCCATCTCCAAGAAACAGCCAATCAGCTACTTCCAACATCACCACCGCTGTGGACCAATCAGCAACCTTACCTGACCCACCTGTGTCTTCCACCTCCTCTGCTACTACTAATGAACCACTTGTTCCTTCTCCAACTCAACCACCAAAAGCCAAGAAAGCCAAGACACTCCCTCCTGAAAATCCACCTCAAGATACTCCAAGACCAGAAGAAATGGAAGAGGAAACAATATTTAGACCAACTGAACCCCTCACTTTCTACACATATAATCCTCGCACCCCGACGCTATATGCACATCAAGTCATCTACTCCAAGCGTCATGGTAGTATCAAGTACACTGTTGCTGCTGGCTACGATCACCACACTGAAACAGCACTAATTGCAGACTTAGAAAAAGACAAAACCTTGATCAAACTTACTTTATTGTCAAAACCTGCTTTCAAAAGACTTCAAAATGGTTCTACGACAGGAACGTAAAACTAACAAGAACACAGATATGTAGAATTTTCTATCCACCAATCACTGATGATCCTGTCTCTTCTCTGCATACTTAACGACAAATTATATTGCAGCATGCCTCCCCCTCCACCCCGCCTCCCACAGATCTCCAGTAACATTCACCGACCAGATCTACACATCCACCACTATGATGCAGCCTGCACAGCTTGCCCACATCGCCCATATCACCAGCCAAGTCCTGATCTCTTCAGCTCTATCCCACGATCGCCTCAGCTGCTGGGTTAAGCCCTGGCTCTATTTCTTCGACTAAGAACACTCCTCTCCAGTACTACTCTTCGTCTGTCCCGTCTTCCCCGCTCATCCCATTGGGATCTTACCTGAACTCGTTCGTTCGTTCCTGTGTGTTAGTGTGACTTTGTAAATGGTCGAAGTCGGACCGAAACGTCGTCGTAAGCTCCTCTCTTTTTTATATGTGCGGGTTGTGTGTGTATTGTTCCAGTCACGGTATTGTGGCTTTTTTGTTATTTACATCACTGATGTCCGGCGTCGATCCCCGGTGCTGTTGGAAACATCAGGACGTATTTCCTTAAGACACCTGCTGTCCATGTTCACCTAGCAGTAAAATAGGTACCTGGGTGTTAGTCGACTTGTGTGGGTCGCATCCTGGGACAATATTGACCTAATTTGCGGGAAATACTCTGCATAACAAGTAGCTTTCTATATAGTAGTATATCATTGATGTCAGCTATGGTTTGTATACTTTGTACATGTACTTGTAGAAATAAAGATTATTATTGTTGTTATTATTATTATTATTATTATTATTATTATTATTATTATTATTGTTAGGTGTGCCTTGCAGGTTTACTGTGTCGTGGGACTCTCATGCAAGTCTGCGCAACATGATACAATGTTATGATTTGCATGGTCATCTGTGTGGGATGTGAGAGTGAGAAAGAACTGGAGCGAGTACTGTATCTTGAGGTACAGATCTTGCTGTGCCTCTCTTTGATTTCTTCTCACTGTGCCTCTTGATTCTACTCTGTTTAGTCTTCCTCTCTACGTGTGCTTTGTTAGAAAGTTGAAAATTTATGTTCACATTATTTTTTCCAGTTATTTATGTTACGCGCATTTTGTGCGATGTTACACCATGGTCAAAGTTGTCACAGAGACTTTCGCAAAGTATATGTATATAACGTAGGCATTTTTCTGGTCTTCCAGTGCATCTAAGACTATCATTATAAATAACACACATGAGCAACACTTAGGTATCTTTATTCAGTCGAGTACAGAAAGTAGGCAGTAGCAGTAGAGATGTGAAGACGATGGATCAGTCCATCAACCTTCTGACAGTATATAAGTCTCAACACTGTCGCTTTATCTTCACATTGTTTCAGACAATGGAACAGAACTCTTCTCCAGGCTGAGGGACTGACAGTCTCAATTCTACATCTGCAAGGCTGATGGACTGATACATCATCTACTGCTGCTCCTGCCTACTTTCTGTACTCGACTGAAGAAGTCTACTGTGTAGGCGAAACGCTTCGGAATAAAGTTGCCTAACTGTTGCCTATGTGTCTTACCTACCAACCATTGTACTCATCCCCCGTGATTACAGTCATGGTGTTTTGTCCAGTACCAGATTATGGTGTTTTGTCCAGTACAACATCATTGTGTTTTGTCCAGTACCAGATCATTGTGTTTTGTCCAGTGCCAGATGGTGTAAAATCCAGTACCAGTTCACTGTGTTTTGGAAGTCAAAGATCAAAGTTAACTCAGAGACACGTTTCGCACAGTGAGAGTATTCTTAAACGTCGAAACATCGTTTTATAATAGTCTTATTCTGTGTAATATACTACTTGTGGGCTTACTGCCTATATTTCAAGGTCAAGGATGTTTACCAGTCTTCGTGTTTGGGTTTTATAGGGCCACTCACAGCTTAGGTGGTATCCAGTCTTGTTTACCAGTCTTCGTGTTTGGGTTTTATAGGGCCACTCACAGCTTAGGTCGTATCCAGTCTTGTTTACCAGTCTTCGTGTTTGGGTTTTATAAGGCCACTCACAGCTTAGGTCGTATCCAGTCTTGTTTACCAGGCTTCGTGATTGGGTTTTATAGGGCCACTCACAGCTTAGGTCGTATCCAGTCTTGTTTACCAGTCTTCGTGTTTGGGTTTTATAGGGCCACTCACAGCTTAGGTCGTATCCAGTCCTGTGTACCAATCTCGTCAGTTTTATTTACACTCTTGTTTGAAAGAACACGTTCATTCGTGACATTTACATTCATTGTGTGAAATTGCAGATGAACTCTACCTCCTGGGACTTTCTCTATCAGTGTTTTCTGCATTTTTTCATTTTAGGTGTTGTAAAATGGTTATGGTGTAGAAAAATAGACACAACTGCGATCTTTTATTGACTACTTTTCGCCCACAGTGGACAGTGTTGGTGGCAGTGGTGGTGGCAGTGTTGGTGGCAGTGGTGATGGAGTTAGTGGCTATACAGTCACTAGAGAATATAACTTCACTGTAGGAAGTGTATAGGACAGACACACCAACACACTGTGTACTTATAATAATAATAATAGTGTCACTGGAGGACAGTGTCACTGTGGTGGACAGAAGTGTCATTGTGGTAGACAGTAGTGGCACTGGTGAACAGTAGTATCACTGTGGTGGTCTTAAGTGGCACTGTGGTGGACAGTGGGAGGCCCCCAGCAGTGCTTGCATCAGCTGTCACTGTGAGATGGGCGGCGTCCGGCAGGTTGCGTGAGTGTTGCTCGCAATCTTGGGTGTCCATCGGTGGTGGGAGAGGCTGACCAGGTCCAGGGAACAGCCTTGAGGTTACCCCTCAGGCAGCCTCTTCCTGACGCAAGGTGCTCTTCCCTTCTCTCTCTCTTTCTTTTTCTCTCTCTCTCTCTCTCTCTCTCTCTCTCTCTCTCTCTCTCTCCACACACACACACACACACACACACACACACACACACACACACACACACCTCTTTTCTCTAAGGAAACAAACCTTAAATATAGTGATTTTGATATACTCAAACACGAAGAACGATTTGAAATTGAAAGCAAATCAGTTTACCTGGAGTTTACCTGGAGAGAGTTCCAGGGGTCAACGCCCCTGCGGCCCGGTCTGTGACCAGGCCTCATGTTGGATCAGAGCCTGCAATAGGTTGAAACTTCGAGGCAAGATATGCAAAACACAGGCAGTCACCTAAAAAATCAGCTGGACAAGCACTTATAGAATTCAACTGCACACTCTGCAGGGACACACTGCCATCAACAGACTCCTGATGTTATTTCCTCAACTACTGCACATCAGGACGATCACTTGACAAAAAGATACTCAGGGTGTGGTAGTAGTAGTAATAGTGGTAGAAGTAGAGGTAGCAGTGGTGGTGTGGTCGTTACAGCAGTGGCCACCGGTATCCTGGTGTTTGTTGCTCAGTATCTGGAAGTAAACTAGTAGTATCTACTAGTAGTATCTTGTTTCTAAAAGCAGTAGTATATAGGTTCTGCCTCTATATACATAGAACCACTGATACACACATCTCTTTGGGTGGCAGTGGAGTTACACTAGTAGTAGTACGGAGGGAGTAGTTCTAAGCAGTAGCGGTAGTTTGTAACTCCTAACTTCCATCCATTATAATAGTAGATTAATGAAGATAGAGGCAGATAGCCTCTATCTGCAAATAGTCACAGTGTGGACTTTAAAATGTTTTGCTATCTGCCTTTTCCATGTGCATTCTCTCTCTCTCTCTCTCTCTCTCTCTCTCTCTCTCTCTCTCTCTCTCTCTCTCTCTCTCTCTCTCTCTCTCTCTCTCTCTCTCTCAAAACAGAATTTGAGAATGAGTAAAGGTGCTCGTAACTGATGCTGGTGATTGTAGTTACCGGTGAACGAGCATCAATACAATCGCTACAGTATAGTATTTAGCACTATTAATATAGTGTATAAAGACTCGTTGAAAAGCTCATGTTGATCACTATACCGAGCAGCCACAGAGGGAGTTTTGCCTAAGATGAAAATAGACATTGAGTAACTTGGGAAAACTTTACCGCTGGAGTGAGCGTTGTTCTCATCTCATCTAGCTTGACTTAGACAGCAAAGGCCAGACTGGTATACGTAATACAGAAGATACTAAGAACAGAGCAAACGTTTCGCTCAGGAAGAGCTCTATCATAGCTTCATTTCGCTCATAGAGAGCTTTAATTTGTATTGAAACAGTTTTGCTTCGCTCTCGGTGTCGCTGGGCTGACCTTGTTGGTGGTCTGGTCTCGTAGGTTTGAACTCAGTAGTGAAGGGTTGCTTGTACAGTTTTGGAGCAGTATCATGAGCAGACACATTCTTAAGTGTCTTCCTTCGTCTTCCAGTAGATTTTGCCCCGAGGGACGAGCTTATTGGGAAGTCTCGCTCGTCACAAAGAAGAGTGAGCATACTGCCATGAGGACAGTGTTGCTCCACCATAAACACAATATATATCAACCTAAATAGTTAACACAACATTACCATGTCAACATCATCCTTGATTGTTTCTAAGGATGGTCTTACTGGCCAGTGTTTAGTTCACGATGTTTGATTGTGTTATACGCTATTAGATTTGACAAAGTAAACATCCTATTGGAGCCGTAACGGCTTGACAAAGCTCCTGGAGAGCGAAACGTTGCCACAGTAAAATGTCACATTAGTTGCACTTGTGTCCTTTTTCCTAACATGATCGTTCAGCTTTGTGTTGCGTCATTAGAACATAAAGGAGGAAAGCTACAACAGATCTACTGGCCCATAATGGACAGGTCCTTAGGTGTGAATGTGAGTTGCGATGCTCAGGCGTTGTTGGTGTTCCCCAAGAGCATACCTACTTCAGAAAGACTGATAGACTTCTAGCTGTCTCGCTGATGTTTACCTGGTCACACCCACTACACAGAATTGTGAAAACTCCTGCATCCTTGGTGCCAGTATATGGTGTCGAGGTCCTTCTGAAGTCCCGTATGGTCTTTGTAGTGACTACCGCGACGTTATTGCTGCTTTTCTGAAGGATGGGGAACACTGTAACGGTACTTAAGGGAATATGAGCCGCTGTGTGTTTTCTTCTCGGCTCCTGGTGTGGTGGTGTATCCCTTTGGAGTAGAATTATGTGGGAAGGAAACTTAAAGTTAGTTATTGAAAGCATTCTTAATGTAGTAGTAATAAAGTTCTTCTTGGAGATTGTCAGTGCAGATTCTCAGTGCTCTTTCTTGGTTTTTAAACTGGGAAAAGAAATGAGAGAAGCCATTTTTTTTGTTAGTAAACAATGCAGTTGATGACTAAGATATTTGTGCAACACCTGGGTATCTTTATTCTAAAGACGTTTCGCCAACCAGTGACTTTATCAATTCAGTACAGAGGTTATTTGAATGTGTTGACAATGCAGACAATAGAAGACGAGGTAATGAGTCCCTCAACCTGGATGAAGGTGTTCATCATCTGTCTTGACGAATATGAAACATAAACACGAAGATGAACACTTATATAGCATTCACATGAGGTGATAAATTAGACACATATGCAACACTTGGGTATCTTTATTGAGGAAACGTTTCGCCACACAGTGGCTTCATCAGTCCATACAAAGGAGAATCGTGAAGAACAGGAGGAGTTTGAGGTAATCAGTCCCTCGGCCTTGAGTCGATGTAGTCAGTCCATCAATCTTGAAAAGAATACAACATATGTGCGAAGGAGAAGCTTATATACCGTAGGCAGGAGAGGTGCAGCAGTCGTAGGTGGTGTCACATTTGTCCAATGTGGAAGTAGGTCGTGCCCAAGGGTTAGGCAAGTGAAGAATTCCCTGTATTAAGATACCAAGATGTCGCTGTGTCAGACAGGATGTAAATGAATGGTTCAGAGAACCGACAAGTTGATAAATTAGACACATATATCTAATTTATCAACTTGTCGGTTCTCTGAACCATTCATTTACATTCACATGAGGTGCATCAGCTGAAGGCGTTGTCACCGGTGGACGGTACCCACTAGTGAGAGGCAAGAGAAACGAAAAGACACAATATCTGTATCCTTGAGATACGCCAGTCTTGCTTACTAACACCACACCCATACCTATACGCTAAGGTACACTTCCCAATATAAAACAAATATTTATGAATATATTATATATATGTGTCTTGATGCGGACACATACATGAGTGTGGCAGGCTACAGGACTAATTTCATTCTCTTCCCGTTTGAAATACCAGTCACATGAGCAGTATATATATATATATATATATATATATATATATATATATATATATATATATATATATATATATATATATATATATATATATACATACATACATACTGCTCATGCGGCCGGCAGTAACAGCCTGGTTGATCAGACCCTGATCCACCATGAGGCCTGGTCTCAGACGGAGCCGCGGGGGCGTTGACCCCCGAAACCCTCTCCAGGTAAACTCCAGGTAATGTGACTGGTATTTCAAACGGGAAGAGAAAGAAATTCGTCGTGTAGCCTGCCACATCAGGAGTGACTTGTCCAGTGATACTGAGCACGTGATGTATGTGACATTGATGGCTCAGTGCTCTACGGCGTCTTGGAATTTTGATGTGCTACTCGGGGGGTTCGATTCTTGGCCAGTGCAGTTTATTTGCTAAAAATCACTTGTTCGTGGTCGTAGTGGTCAGCACACCTGAGAGGACGTGGATGTTAGGTAGGTCTCCTAACATCTGCTGCTGCTGGTACCTAGCAGTGCATACATACCTGGGAGTTACTGTTGTGGGTGGCATCCTGGGGAAGGACCTAAAATGGACGCTGATGGAAATAAGACACTGTGATTGGCTTTACTGGGTTATCCTTTACTGCTAAACCCTTCGGGGTTAATATTCTAAATAAATTCTACAGTAATATGATAATTTTTATGCTGAGAAATGGAAGTGATATTGTGCCGGGTGTTTGTTCGTAGCTTTTAGTGTTTGTTAATTTTATCTTTGTTAGTGTGTGTGGGGGAGGGCAGTGCTCTATGACACTTTCCAGTTTATCCCTTAATATGATTATAATAATAATAGTATTGTGTGTATGTATATATATATATATATATATATATATATATATATATATATATATATATATATATATATATATATATATTTATTGTTATGACTGCTGAGTGACCTACACGGTCGAAGTGCTCCGAATATATATCACTACTACTACTATTACCTAGCGGTAAGTAGGTACCTAGATGTTAGGCGACAGGTTTGGGTCGAATCGTGGGTTAAGACGATTAAGGGACCTCGATGGAAATAAGCCAATCTTTATTAAGTTGTCCTGGGTTACTAAATCTCTGGTTTAATAATCTAATCAAAATCCTCTTCTTCATGTAGTAAGGCTTGATAAAAATGTCTTGAGTCTCTCCTGGAATGACTTCGTTCTCCCAGTTAACACGTGCAAAGAAAACGTGGTAAATAATATATGGCTAACTAAAGAAATCTAAGATCCTCCCTCACTTTCTCTGTTGATTTTAGTAAGTTTATTTAGGCACAGATACACATAAGTACAATTATCATACATAGTAACATATGTGTAAATCACCCAGGATAACCCAAAAAAATCAAACAAATGACTTATTTCCATTGAGGTCCTTGTAATATCTTATTATTTAAAACCTAGTTGTACGTACACTATTTTGTGCGCTCGCTCGCCTGTTTGTGGTTTCAAGGGTCGAATCCTAGCTCTTGGCCCCGCTTCCCAACTTGCCGCTAGCCAGATTTACTCCCTCGTAGCCTTATCGTCTCTATCGTACCTGCTCTTAAATCTATGTATGGAGTCTGCCTCCACCACTTCCTCATGGAGGTCATTCCACTTCCCGACCACTCCTGAGACTGAAGATATACTTCCTAACATCCCTGTGGCTCATTTATGACTTTAACTTCCAATTGTGCCCTCCTAGGTAATTCACACGTGTCTCTGTATGATAATTGTACCTTGTATGTACCTGTACCCAAATAAACTTGAATCCTAGTCCACACCTTTCAAGTTCGAGTATTTTGTATGTCATTATCGTGTCTCCAATATTCTATCCTCTAATAACATCAGGTTCAGTTAATATAGACTCACCTCACAGTCGTGGGATTAGTTTCGTTGCATACCTCTGCACTTTCTCCAGTTTCTTAACATGCTTTGATGTGTGGGTTGCATACTGGTGCTGCGTACTCCAAGATGGTCCTGACGTGTAGTAGAAAGTGCCAGGAATAACTTGTTGAGATTCATGAAAGATGATCTTAGATTGTATAGTATGGTGAATGTCATAGTATGGTGAATTATATCATAGTATAGTGAATGATGTCATAGTATGGTGAATGATGTCATAGTATGGTGAATGTTGTCACAGTATTGTGAATTTCATTGTACTATGGTGAATGATTGAATGACTCATTCAGTGAATCAGTGAATGAATCACTCAATAAATGAATCATTCAACGAATGATTCATTCATTGAATGAGTCACTAAATGCTTCAGTGATTCATTCATTGAATGATTCAGTGATTCATTCATTGAATGATTCAGTGATTCATTCATTGAATGATTCAATAAGTGATTCATTGAATGATTCAATCACTGAATGATTCAATCACTGAATGAGTCAATCAGTGATTTATTCATTGAATGATTCAATAAGTGATTCATTGAATGATTCAATCACTGAATGATTCAATCACTGAATGAGTCAATCAGTGATTTATTCATTGAATGATTCAATAAGTGATTCATTGAATGATTCAATCAGTGATTCATTGAATGATTCAGTCAGTGATTCATTCATTGAATGATTCACTCAATAACTGACTTACTGCTGAG
The DNA here is from genome assembly GCA_009830355.1 of Cherax destructor. NCBI lineage: Eukaryota > Metazoa > Arthropoda > Malacostraca > Decapoda > Parastacidae > Cherax > Cherax destructor. The sequence continues at coordinate 241,582 of WNWK01000597.1, forward strand.
AAATATTTCCCAAGTGGATAACATCCTACCACTTATTGTCTAAGTGTCGGTATATTCCTCAACAATAAATAATATAATTATCTCTCCATTACATTCATTTGCCAGTGTAAAAGTAAATATAATTTAGTCTAATCTTAAATAAAAAAAATATGTGACTTTAGATGTATAAGTGTGTGTGTGTGTGTGTGTGTGTGTGTCGTAAGAGTGGTCAGTGGTAATTCTGCTAATTTTTACAAATGTAATCGGATCTCAAGTATTGATTACATTTCTGTGTTTTATATATAAATGACTCGGCTAAAGGGCGAGTGTTGGAGGCAGTATTGGAGGAGGTAGTGTTGGAGGAGGCAGTGCTGAAGAAGGCAGTGTTGGAGGAAACAGTAGCAGTGGAGGTAATGCTGGAACAGCAAGTGTGTGTGAGGGTTTAAAGAATGTTGGAGGAGTCAGCGTTGGAGGGGGCAGAGTTGTAGTAACTATTGTTGGAGGAGGCAAACAATGTTGGAGGGGAAGAGGAGGGAGGAGTGTTGGAGAGAACGAGGCAGCTTGCGTGTTGATATTCGGGTCAGATGACACGCTAAGAAGTGGTGGTAATGAGGGAGATTTTGCTTATGTCTCAACAGTGTCAATCACTGGGTGTTGGAGGTGTGGTCAGCGGGGCTAGTCACCACCACCACAGGTTGTTGGGGACGGTGATGGTGGTATTGTGATGGTGTGGTGGTGGAGGTGTAGTAGTGGTTAAGTTGTGGTAGTAACAATGATGATAGTGGTACTGTGACTGTGGTGATGTCGACAGTGTTGTTGGTGGCAGTGATGACGATCCTCATCATTCTTCACCACCTCTACTCACCCTACAACCACATATCTCGCACCAACACAAGTCCTCCAGAGTTCCATAAATAAAGAGAAAAGATGTCCACACACGCAGCACCTCGGTCTGACTCATGGAACTCTTTATTTATGTCTTGGTGGAGTAGCAGAGGTATGCAAGAGTGCAGACACAGCTTCTGTACACACACGAGGCAGTACAACTTATATACCATAAACACTAATAGCAGAGAGTCTAGAAGCTACACTCGCAAATAACCCGCACATAGAAAGAAACTTACCACGACGTTTCGGTCCAACTTGAACCATTTACAAAGTCACAGTGTGACTCCAAGTCGGACACCGAAATATCGTGGTAAGTTTCTCTCTTCTATGTCCGGGTTATTTGTGTATTGTTCCAGTCACGGTATTTTACGTTTTTGTTCATTATGTAGAAGCTACGTTTGTTGTTATCCAGTGTATGGTAGTATGTGCTTCCCCTGCAGCACTGTCCGTGATTCACCAGTAAACACCGTCTTAAAACACCTTACATCATCTTAGATAAAGTCTTGGACAGGAAGGCGAGACGCCACATTGAAATGTTTGTGGTAAAACGTGACCTGCACCTCCACAACCAACTTCGATTTACAGCTTGACTCTCTTGCTTCTCACACAACATTATGTACTTATACCAACTGCTTTTAGACTCAGATAAGTTCCATAGGATTGACGTTATTCATATAATGTTAACTTAAGCTCGGTTATGTTAGAAGTTATTAAAATAGTTTAGGTGTACAATTATAAATATGCATTCTATATTGTCTTGTATATTTATGTTCCTTTGACACTTGCTGAAAAGTCAAGACAGTCTGTTGAATGAGTAATGGTGAATGCTTCTTCCTTTCTGGGGAAGGGAGGTCACCCTACCTTGGTGTGGTTAATTAGGTTTAAAGCCCAAGGGATCATTAAAGCTGCACCTAACTTTTTTTTCACCACCAGAATCCTTTATCCATTAAAATAGGTATTAACCTCTCAGTGTATATACACAGAAATACACCTCTCAGTGTATATACAGAGAAATACACCTCTCAGTGTATATACAGAGAAATACACCTCTCAGTGTATATACACAGAGAAATACACCTCTCAGTGTATATACACAGAGAAATGCACCTCTCAGTGTATATACACAGAGAAATGCACCTCTCAGTGTATATACACATAAATACACTTCTCAGTGTATATACACAGAGAAATACACCTCTCAGTGTATATACACAGAAATGCACCTCTCAGTGTATATACACAGATAAATATACCTCTCAGTGTATATACATAGAAAATTATACCTCTCAGTGTATATACATAGAAAATTATACCTCTCAGTGTATATACACAGAAATATAACTCTCATTGTATATACACAGAAAAATACACCTCTCAGTGTGTATGTCGTGTGATGCTTAATTCAAAAACAGGCGAAAATATTTACAAACATTATCTCTTGGTCCACAACAGGATTCGAACTTGCAAACTGGTCGATATAGTACACAGTACCTTATCCACACAGCCAGACTCTGGAGTCCGGCTAAAGTACTGTGTACTCTGTTGCCGAGTTTGCAGGTTCGAATCCTGCTGTGGACTGAGAGACAATGTATGTATCTTGTGATGTGGTGAAAAGAGCTAATTTTAATTCATGATTACTATGTATGGTTATACAGAGTATTATTATATAGTCATAGACTTGTTACAGTGAATACATGACTGGTAAAAAGACATACATTGGTGGTAAAGTGTAGAGATATAACTTAGTAACTTAGAATAATCTTAGAAAGTCAAACTTGTTTATTAATGTTGTATACATTTTAAGTGGTGTTATAGGTGGGGTGGGGTGGTTATAGGTGATTATAATGATGTATAATTCTTGGTGTGGCACAGATACCCATACATTAGGAAGTGTTTCTTTAAGACACCTGCTGTCCATGTTCACCTAGCCGTAAAATAGGTACCTGGGTGTTAGTCGACTGGTGTGGGTCGCATCCTGGGGACAAAATTGACCTAATTTGCTGGAAATACTCTGCATAACAAGTGGTTTTCTATATAGTAGTATGCCATTGATGTCAGCTATGGTGTGTATACCTTGTACATGTACTTGTAGAAATAAAGGTTATTATTATTGTGTATAATTTTAATGTGGGGTGTCTGCCATTATGATATGTTTAACTGGTAGATGTTGCTAGTAAAGATGGTTTGTACTACAGGTTCTGGTGTGGACGGAGATGGTGACTGACTAGTAAGAATATAAGAAGGCTATTGATCTCATGTGTGTACTCTTTCTGTCTAATGTAGCCTGCTTCTCCTCTGTATCTGTCTACACTCATAGACTCTCTAACCTCGTTCTCTTCCTCCTTCTATGGTGTCTAGCCTCTCCTATACTCATGTCTTCTCTCTGCTGCTCTCTCTCTCTCTCTCTCTCTCTCTCTCTCTCTCTCTCTCTCTCTCTCTCTCTCTCTCTCTCTCTCTCTCTCTCTCTCTCTCTCTCTCTCTCTCTCTCTCCTCTCTCTTCTCTCTCTCTCTCTCTCTCTCTCTCTCTCTCTCTCTCCTTCTCTCTCCTCTCTTCTCTCTCTCTCTCTCTTCTCTTCTCTCCCTCTTCTTCTCTCTTCTCCCTCTCTCTCTCTCTCTCTCTCTCCTCTCTCTCTCTCTCTCTCTCTCTCTCTCTCTCTCTCTCTTTCTCTTACACACTGTTTTGCAAGGTTAGGTTAAGGTTGCTAACTTTATTTACAAGCTAAGAACTGCTACCTACATCAGCTTATCATTCTAAGACAACAAGAGCCAAGTAAGTCCTTATAAAGTAAGTTTGGGACGATATGAAAACAAAGGGGATTTTTCATTACTGCAGCAGTGCTGGTTCTCACATCATTTGCATAGCAATGTCACATATTTGCATAGCAATGTCACATATTTGCATAGCAATGTCACATATTTGCATAGCAATGTCACATATTTGCATAGCAACTTCTCACAGGTTAACACCCTCAGCAGTCCGCTAACATCGCTAAAACAGATGAACCATATCCACTTATTTCACCGGGTGATCGAACCCGGTATGTTTTTGTTATGAGCCGAGCCACAGGAGCTAGTAGAGTTGTTGAAGGATGAGCAGGTATGTGGAGGGATAAGGCGTAGGATGCTAGTATGTGTCTAGTATTTATGTACGGCATAAACCACCTGAGATCAAGTCTCATTTAGTTTCATTCATTCGTGACCCCATGAATACAATGACCTTCTACATTATTCATTCATTTGTTAGCGTCTAGGACTGTGGAATTTGCGTTATACAACTTCGTAAACACGCAGCGCTTGTTGTAGTGTATTAGCAAGGATTGTGTATAATCTTAATATTATACAATGTCGATAAGTTGATGAATAAGACACATGTGCGACACCTGGGTATGTTTATTGATGAGTAAGACGCGTATGCAACACCTGGGTGTCTTTATTGATGAATATGACACATGTGCAACACCTGGGTGTCCATATTGATGAATATGACACATGTGCAACACCTGGGTGTCTATTGATGAATATGACACATGTGCAACACCTGGGTGTCTTTATTGATGAATATGACACATGTGCAACACCTGGGTGTCCTTATTGATGAATATGACACATGTGCAACACTTGGGGGTCTTTATTGATGAATATGACACATGTGCAACACCTGGGTGTCTTTATTGATGAATATGACACATGTGCAACACCTGGGTGTCTTTATTGATGAATATGACACAGGTGCAACACCTGGGTGTCTTTATGGATGAATATGACACATGTGCAACACCTGGGTGTCCTTATTGATGAATATGACACATGTGCAACACCTGGGTGTCTTTATTGATGAATATGACACATGTGCAACACCTGGGTGTCTTTATTGATGAATATGACACATGTGCAACACATGGGTGTCTTTATTGATGAATATGACACATGTGCAACACATGGGTGTCTTTATTGATGAATATGACACATGTGCAACACCTGGGTGTCCTTATTGATGAATATGACACATGTGCAACACCTGGGTGTCTTTATTGATGAATATTACACATGTGCAACACCTGGGTGTCTTTATTGATGAATATGACACATGTGCAACACCTGGGTGTCTTTATTGATGAATATGACACATGTGCAACACCTGGGTGTCCTTATTGATGAATATGACACATGTGCAACACCTGGGTGTCTTTATTGATGAATATGACACATGTGCAACACCTGGGTGTCCTTATTGATGAATATGACACATGTGCAACACCTTGGTGTCCTTATTGATGAATATAACACATGTGCAACACCTGGGTGTCTTTATTGATGAATATGACACATGTGCAACACCTGGGTGTCTTTATTGATGAATATGACACATGTGCAACACCTGGGTGTCCTTATTGATGAATATGACACATGTGCAACACCTGGGTGTCCTTATTGATGAATATGACACATGTGCAACACCTGGGTGTCCTTATTGATGAATATGACACATGTGCAACACCTGGGTGTCCTTATTGATGAATATGACACATGTGCAACACCTGGGTGTCCTTATTGATGAATATGACACATTGCGTATTTTTAGTGACGAAACGTTTCGCCTGGACAAGATCCTCTTCAGTCTGATAGAGACTCATGTAAGACTGCTGACAGTACTTGTAGTTTTGACGTCATCTGTCCACACTTGTGTATTCTCTCATGTGAATTGTGTGTCTGTGTGTGTGTCTGTGTGTGGTGTGTGTACTCACCTAATTGTGGTTGCAGGGGTCGATACTCAGCTCCTGGCCCCGCCTCTTCGCTGTCCGCTATTGGGTCTCTGCTCTCCCTGCTCCATGAGCTTTATCATACCTTGTCTTAAAACTATGTATGGTTCCTGCCTCCACTATATCTTTCTCTAGACTATTCCACTTCCTGACTACTCTGTGGCTGAAGAAATGCTTCCTAACATCCCTTTGACTCATCTGAGTCTTCAGCTTCCAGTTGTGTCCCCTTGTTTCTGTGTTCCCTCTCTGGAACATCCTGTCACTGTCCACCTTGTCAATTCCCCGCAGTATTTTGTATGTCGTTATCATGTCTCCTCTGACCCTTCTTTCCTCCAGTGTTGTTAGTCCTATTTCCCTCAACCTTTCTTCATAGGACAGACCCCTGAGTTGTGGAACTAACCTTGTCGCAAACCTTTGCACTTTCTCTAGTTTCTTTACGTGCTTGACCAGGTGTGGGTTCCAGACTGGTGCTGCATATTCTAGTATGGGCCTGACGTACACGGTGTACAGTGTCTTGAACGATTCCTTGTTAAGGTAACGGAACGCAAATCTTAGGTTTGCCAGTCGCCCATATGCTGCCGCAGTTATCTGGTTGATGTGTGCCTCCGGGGACGTGTTTGGCGTTATACTCACCCCAAAGTCTTTCTCCTTTGCCGAGGTTTGTAGCCTTTGTCCGCCTAGCCTGTATTCTGTCAGCGGTCTTCTTTGCCCTTCTCCGATCTTCATGACTTTGCATTTGGTGGGATTGAATTCGAGAAGCCAGTTGCTAGACCAGATGTCAAGCTTGTCCAGGTCTGTTTGAAGTCCTGCTTGGTCCTATTCCGATGTGATTCTCCTCATTAATTTCACATCATCTGCGAACAGAGACACTTCTGAGTCTATCCCGTCCGTCATGTCATTTACATATACCAAGAATAACACTGGTCCTAGGACTGACCCCTGCGGTACACCGCTCGTCACAGGCGCCCACTGTGATACCTCATCACGCACCATGACCCGTTGTTGCCTCCCTGTGAGGTATTCCCTGATCCATTCCAGTGCCCTTCCTGTTATACATGCTTGTTCTTCCAACTTCTTTACTAATCTCATGTGAGGAACTGTGTCGAAGGCCTTCCTGCAGTCCAGGTAAATGCAATCAACCCACCCTTCTCTCTCTTGCCTTACCTCTGTTACTTTATCATAGAACTCTAGGAGGTTTGTTACACAGGATTTGCCTTCCCGGAATCCGTGTTGTCTGTTAGTTAGTTAGTTACCATTTTTGTCCTAGGCACATGTCGATTAGACACTACTCCTGTTATATATGTGTGTGTGTGTGTGTGTGTGTGTAAGGAAACACTTCGAAATGTTTCGGCCCCTCCGGGAATTGAACCCGGGCCCTCCGTGCGTGAAGCGAGAGCTTTAGCCACCAAGCCATCGGGGCGTGTGTTGGTGTGGGTGTGTGTGCGTGTGTGTGTGTGTGTGTGTGTGTTTACTCACCTAATTGTACTCACCTAATTGTGGTTGCAGGGGTCGAGACTCAGCTCCTGGCCCCGCCTCTTCGCTGTCTGCTACTGGGTCTCTGCTCTCCCTGCTCCATGAGCTTTATCATACCTTGTCTTAAAACTATGTATGGTTCCTGCCTCCACTATATCTTTCTCTAGTCCATTCCACTTCCTGACTACTCTGTGGCTGAAGAAATGTTTCCTGACATCCCTTTGACTCATCTGAGTCTTCAGCTTCCAGTTGTGTCCCCTTGTTTCTGTGTTCCCTCTCTGAAACAACCTGTCACTATCTACCTTGTCAATTCCCGCAGTATTTTGTATGTCGTTATCATGTCTCCTCTGACCCTTCTTTCCTCCAGTGTTGTTAGTCCTATTTCCCTCAACCTTTCTTCATAAGACAGACCCCTGAGTTGTGGAACTAACCTTGTCGCAAACCTTTGCACTTTCTCTAGTTTCCTTACGTGCTTGACCAGGTGTGGGTTCCAGACTGGTGCTGCATATTCTAGTATGGGCCTGACGTACACGGTATACAGTGTCTTGAACGATTCCTTGTTAAGGTAACGGAACGCTAATCTAAGATTTGCCAGACGCCCATATGCTGCCGCAGTTATCTGGTTGATGTGTGCCTCCGGAGACGTGCTAGGCGTTATACTCACTCCAAGGTCTTTCTCCTTTGCCGAGGTTTGTAGCCTTTGTCCGCCTAGCTTGTACTCTGTCAGCGGTCTTCTTTGCCCTTCTCCGATCCTCATGACTTTGCATTTGGAGGGATTGAATTCGAGAAGCCAACTGCTAGACCAGATGTCGAGCTTGTCCAGGTCTGTTTGCAGCCCTGCCTGGTCCTCTTCCGATGTGATTCTCCTCATTATTTTCACATCATCCGCGAATAGAGACACTTCTGAGTCTATCCCATCCGTCATGTCATTTACACATACCAGGAATAACACTGGTCCTAGGACTGACCCCTGCGGTACACCACTCGTCACAGGCGCCCACTGTGATACCTCACCACGCACCATGACCCGTTGTTGCCTCCCTTTGAGGTATTCCCTGATCCATTCCAGTGCCCTTCTTGTTATACCTGCTTGTTCTTCCAACTTCTTTACTAATCTCATGTGAGGAACTGTGTCGAAGGCCTTCCTGCAGTCCAGGAAAATGCAATCAACCCACCCTTCTCTCTCCTGCCTTACCTCTGTTACTTTATCATAGAACTCTAGGAGGTTTGTTACACAGGATTTGCCTTCCCGGAATCCATGCTGTCTGGTGTTTATTATCCTGTTCCGCTCAAGGTGTTCCACCATTCTTTTCCTGATGATTTTCTCCAGGACTTTGCACACTATACATGTAAGTGACACCGGTCTATAGTTTAGTGCCTCTTTTCTGTCTCCTTTTTTAAAAATGGGGACTACGTTGGCCTTCTTCCATACCTCAGGTAGCTGCCCAGTTTCAAGGAATGTGTTGAATATTGTGGTTAGTGGCACACTCAGTACCTCAGCTCCTTCCCGAAGAACCCACGGGGAGATATTGTGTGTCGTAGGGTGTGTGTGGTAGGGTGTGGTAGGGATGGCTGAACACTGACCCATTGTGGGAGATGACGTGGGCTGTGCCTGCTCTACTGGTAGACATTCTTTGTGGTGTCTACTCTACACATAGACATTCTGGGCGGTGTTTGCTGTAGCTGCAGACAGGCTGGTTGGTATATGTTGTAGGTGCAGACAGGCTGGGCGGTGTTTGCTTTAGCTGCAGACAGGCTGGGTGGTGTCTGCTGTAGCCGCAAACAGGGTAGGTGTTGCACTGCAGAAAGTGAAGAAAATGCATTTACAGAAGATATTGTGACAACGTTTCACTCTAGATCGAAACATCTAAAAGCTCTAAGTAGAGCAAAACGTTACAATAAAAAAGTCTGCTATGTCCTGTGTCTGTTGTAAAGGCTGGGGACTAGGGACAGGGGCTGGGACAGCTACAAATTCAGAATGATTAGGTGACGCCAGGTGGAGCAGGTGTAGCAGCTAGGTGACGAGAGGTGGTAATGTCTGCTGTAGCAGGCAGGCACCTGCTTTGCAGATTTAGTCAACAGCACATAATGCTGTCTCAGCTCTCACTGGAAAGCTCTCAAAACCTCTTAAAAATAATCACAATGTCTCTCAAAGATATTGATCTGAGAGACACAATTACTTATCTTTCCGTCTCGTAATTATGTTGAATGGCGTGAAAATCTACGAATTTCTACTTATATTTAATCTACACTCTACTACTTTGCGCGATTCGTGATACGTGTTGGTCAAGTAAGTCTGGAACCATAGGAAGATAAGGTAAGATTAGATTTTGCCACCGAAGTGGCTAGGTTATTGTGTCCCTCATATCCATCCTGTGGATGGTAGTGGCTAGTTTATTGTGTACCTCATATCCATCCTGTGGATGGTAGTGGCTAGTTTATTGTGTACCTCATATCCATCCTGTGGATGGTAGTGGCTAGTTTATTGTGTACCTCATATCCATCCTGTGGATGGTAGTGGCTAGTTTATTGTGTACCTCATATCCATCCTGTGGATGGTAGTGGCTAGTTTATTGTGTACCTTATATCCATCCTGTGGATGGTAGTGGCTAGTTTATTGTGTACCTCATATCCATCCTGTGGATGGTAGTGGCTAGTTTATTGTGTACCTCATATCCATCCTGTGGATGGTAGTGGCTAGTTTATTGTGTACCTCATATCCATCCTGTGGATGGTAGTGGCTAGTTTATTGTGTACCTCATATCCATCCTGTGGATGGTAGTGGCTAGTTTATTGTGTACCTTATATCCATCCTGTGGATGGTAGTGGCTAGTTTATTGTGTACCTCATATCCATCCTGTGGATGGTAGTGGCTAGTTTATTGTGTACCTCATATCCATCCTGTGGATGGTAGTGGCTAGTTTATTGTGTACCTCATATCCATCCTGTGGATGGTAGTGGCTAGTTTATTGTGTACCTCATATCCATCCTGTGGATGGTAGTGGCTAGTTTATTGTGTACCTCATATCCATCCTGTGGATGGTAGTGGCTAGTTTATTGTGTACCTCATATCCATCCTGTGGATGGTAGTGACTAGTTTATTGTGCACCTCATATCCATCCTGTGGATGGTAGTGGCTAGTTTATTGTGCACTTCATATCCATCCTGTGGATGGTTGTTTATTGTGCACCTCATATCCATCCTGTGGATGGTAGTGGCTAGTTTATTGTGCACCTCATATCCATCCTGTGGATGGTAGTGACTAGTTTATTGTGCACCTCATATCCATCCTGTGGATGGTAGTGGCTAGTTTATTGTGCACTTCATATCCATCCTGTGGATGGTAGTGGCTAGTTTATTGTGTACCTCATATCCATCCTGTGGATGGTAGTGCAAGAGCATATGGATACAGAATAGGCCTAAGAACTAGGCCTTCAAGAGTGTTAACACGAGTACATCTGGATTTATATCTACAGTTGACTTATATGTTACAAGCAAAATTAGGAAATTTGCTTAATATATCTGGTATCTTATTTTCATTAATAAGATATCTTGACAGATCACATGTTATACCGTCTATCTTTCTGTGGTAGGAACTCCAGTAATAAATATTTGTTTCATAGAACGTATTAGGTTAGGTAAGGTTCGTCAGGAAACAGGACAAGTGTTTCCTGACGCGGGTCTTAGTCATATGATGACCCACAGCTGGAGCTTTTGGTCATCTGACCGAGGCCTTCCACTGGCTTACCCCTCCACCCCTTTAAAAATTATGGTTGTTATTATAAGCATTTTTTTAGACCGTGTTAAATGTGTCCACCATTATGGATGATACAGGAATGTGTATGGTACAGTAGTTTTTAGTCCTGTAATATTTGCGTTCAGGTCTTGGAGGCCCGGGCTGACACCCTTGATTCCTGCAACCATTATATGATAGATGGGTGCAAACATGTTTTAAACAGTATAGCTAAGTAAGTAGGTTGGTAAGCTTATTTAGAGCATGTTTTAAACTGTAATATGTTATATTATTTGGGCACAAGTACACCTAAGTACAGTTATCTTACAATAGTGTGAATTACCTGGGATAACTCAAAAAAGTCAGAAAAAGTGACTTAATACAGAGATAAACTGAACAAATTTTCATTTTTATGACTTTTCGCTCTTTGAAGAGGTAAATGTGGTGGCGATGCTGGTGTGCACGTGTCTTGTGTCCAGGCAGATGTGTGCTCACAGCATCTTTATCTGTGGGGTAACTGTATTTGTTTATACCTGAATAATCTTACTTGTCAGAAGTCTTGATGTTGGGTGGTGGCGAGGCGGCGGCGGGTCAAGACTGAGGGAGCCGAGTGTGGCTTCCGCTCCCACACTCCTGGCAGGATCACACAAGTCAGAGGTTTTGCTGAAGGCAGAGGAGGGTGTGGCCCCGGGGGCACTCTTCCTACATACCCTGTCAAAACAAGGTGCCAGGAATGTGCTTAGCCATATGACCGGTGTGTGGGGCAGCATTACATGTGTGTTGGTGAATGCAGGTGTGAGAGAGTAACAGGTGGAGGGAGGACAGAGTGCCCAAGAGGACTGAAACATTCCTCAACGGAGGGAGGTGGGAGGAGTGTTCGACGAGGGGGGGAACAAAAACACCTTGAGGTACTGTGTGTGGGGGGAGGGGGAGACGCTACTGGCAGTCTTCGAGACAAGGGTGTGAACATCTTGGAATTGTGTACTCTGAGGGTGTGGAATTAAGAGACTGTTTACTCAAGGTCAGTCTCTCTCTCTCTCTCTCTCTCTCTCTCTCTCTCTCTCTCTCTCTCTCTCTCTCTCTCTCTCTCTCTCTCTCTCTCTCTCTCTCTCTCTCTCTCTTCTTTCTTCTTCTTCTTCCCTGTATAAGAAAAGAGAGAGAGAACAATTAGGTTTTAAGCTATATTACTCTGAGTGTCAGTAAACATTTTATGGTCAGGTATGTCACCAGGTGTCTTCCTGGGGGAGATATATACAACACCTGGGGTTTCTTGTCTTCCTGGGGGAGATATGTACATCACCTGGGGTCACGGACAGTCTCCCACGGACCTCATCTTCCTCCACCACAGCGACTTTTGCTTTCAACATAAGGATTGTGTCAGCAAGGTACATAATAGATGCCATCTTGTGCTCACCCTCATTACCTGTTTTATCTCCATCACGCCACAACAACAACAACAACAACAACAACAAGAAAGTTTTTACCCTCGTGTGTGCACCACAGAAGACAAGGACAGTGTTTAGGTCCTACCAGCCGAGGAGCTTCCACCAGGAGCTTTGCATGAACACAAGTGAATGAGGTTAATGTGCCACCTCTGGTGAGCTGAAGACAGGTGAGTGAGGTTACTGCATCACCTCTAGTGAGGTGAAGACAGGTGAGTGAGGTTAATATGTCACGTCTAGTGAGGTGTAGAGAGAAAGTCTTGTGTGTACAGGTAGGTACTAATTACCTGTGCTGGGGTCACCTCAACTCGTAATTAAGAGCCAGGTCTTGTGAATAATTTATGCTTAATTGAGTGGGTAATTCTCACTGTATTTTGTAATGGTGGTGGTATTGTGAGGATAGTGTAATATGTGTAGTGATGCTGTTGCTGGTAATGCTGTTGTCGGTGATGCTGTTGTTGGTGATGCTGTTGCTGCTGCTGCAGCCATGCACATTTATATACATTATTAATGCCACCACTGCCAATATAATTTCCAGCCATCAGCAGGAACAGTAGCAGCAGCAGCAGCAGCAGCAGGAACAGCAGCAGGCGCAGCAGCAGGAACAGCAGCAGGCGCAGCAGCAGCAACACAAAACTCATCAATTTCACTGAACTCTTAACTTCTAGCCAGTCTACTGAACATGTTTGAGCTGAAATGTTTGAACATTGCAAGGTATTCCTTTCAGACGTTCACATCAGCTTCATTGAGGTCAGCTCAACACACTGTGCCTTACCAAATGTCCACCGTTATTCCCTTTTCTGGAAAAAAACAAAGAATATAAGTGACAGTATCTTACCGTGTCGTAGTCAAAGTAGCATCAAAAATATAAGTGACAGTATCTTACCGTGTCGTAGTCAAAGTAGCATCAAAAATATAAGTGACAGTATCTTACCGTGTCGTAGTCAAAGTAGCATCAAAAATATAAGTGACAGTATCTTACCGTGTCGTAGTCAAAGTAGCATAAAAAATATAAGTGACAGTATCTTACCGTGTCGTAGTCAAAGTAGCATAAAAAATATAAGTGACAGTATCTTACCGTGTCGTAGTCAAAGTAGCATCAAAAATATAAGTGACAGTAACTTACCGTGTCGTAGTCAAAGTAGCATCAAAAATATAAGTAACAGTATCTTACCGTGTCGTAGTCAAAGTAGCATCAAAAATATAAGTAACAGTATCTTACCCTGTCGTAGTCAAAGTAGCATAAAAAATATAAGTAACAGTATCTGAGGGTTTCTTAGCTTACCACTCGCATAATAAAAAATATAAGTGACTAGCTGATTACGACTTTGTTTACTCCGCCATGTTGACAGTCAGGTCCTCCGGACAAGTCGGTTACTCTTCAGTATACAGCGTTTTTAAAACTAACACTTGAAAGCGTGGGTCATTGTGTGGTGTGGGCGTGATGGGTGGGCGTGCGAGGTGGGTCACTGTGTAGTGTGGGCGTGATGGAGTACTCTGCCAAAAGAGTAGTGTGGACCAGCCTCACTAAGGTCTTGTGTGTTCACTGGATACGGACAGGACCCCCAGGGAAGATTAGACTCCAGTGTTGGTGTGGTCTGTTGTCCTCTCTCTCTTTCTCTCTCTCTCTCTCTCTCTGGTTCATTGTCATTACATAACCTGCAAAGAATTGTGAGCAGGAGTAGATCTCACTTTATAGGTCATTTACATATTGCATAAACAACATGGGCCGCAGTACTGGTTCTTGGGCCACTCCGCACGTCACTCTCGTCCAACCTGTTACCTACTACCTCTCAGACTGTCACAATCTTATTTTTCCTTCAGATACCTTGTAAAAGGCTTTCCTGCAGTCCACCTTTCATTTGATTTCTCTGGCTGTAATACACAGTAATGTGGTGAACAAATGACCGTGTGTATTTGTTTCAGTTCAGGTTAGGTTAGGTAAGGTTTGTCAGGAAAAATGACAAGTGTTTCCTGACGCGGGTCTTAGTCATATGATAACCCACAGCTGGAACTTTTGGTCATCTGACCGAGGCCTTCCACTGGCTTACCCCTCCACCCCTTTAAAAAATATGGTTTAATTTCTCTCCCCAGCCCAGTCACCTAAGTGGCAGGGCTGTCACGCACAGACTACATTCGTTTGGTAGGATTTGCCGTTACTAAACCCGTGCTGGTTCTCAGTAGCTAATGTCTTCCTTATTCCACCAACCTCTGCAATATCACATTGGACTGCATGTTTACTAATGATTCTGGTGTGTACAGTAGTGCCTCTTGTCAGTGATGGACCTACATTTTTGGGGCCCTGAAGCCTGAACTGTTATGGGGGTCCCTTCGCAACCCCTTCTCATACAGTAGACCTAAAAATTTTAAGCAGTGTGGACTAAAGTGGCTTCTGGGGCCCCTCCGAGATTAGGGGCCCTGAAGTTTGAGCTTCACTAGATTCATAGTAGATCCGCCCCTGGTTCTTGCCTGGTAGTTGTCGCTAGTGACCAGCTGGAGATCTTAGCTGTTGCTGCTTGCAACGTTTATCATGTTCTCCATAATACTCATTGAGGTAGTTCATCAGCTCCCACAGTATCCAGGTGTGTTAGTGGCTTTAGCCTTTTCTTATCCAGGTGTGTAAGTGGCTCCAATTCTAATTATCCAGGTGTGTTCATGGCTTCAACCCTGTTTATCCAGGTGTGTTAGTGACTGTAGCACTTTCTTATCCAGGTGTGTTAATGGCTGTAGCTCTTTCTTATCCAGGTGTGTTAGAGGCTGTAGCACTTTCTTATCCAGGTGTGTTAGTGACTGTAGCACTTTCTTATCCAGGTGTGTTAGAGGCTGTAGCCCTTATCCAAGTATGTCCATGGCCCCCAACCCTACTTATCCAGGTGTGCTTGTGGCTTTCCTTATCCATGTGTCTTAAAGGCTGCAACTCTTCCTCCTTGCTGTGTGGATATTATTCAGTTGATCCAGCCTTCCTCTGCTGTACCAAATCTATTTCATCAACTATTACTCCTTGCTATCTCCTGTTTAGTTCCCAGTATATACTGTGTATCTTCCTTCGTCAGTTGGCCGCAGACTTGGCTCTTGAAGTCACTTCGCTGCTGTCATTACGGAGCTGCTGTCATTACGGAGCTGCTGTCATTACGGAGCTGTTGTCATGCTTTTCTTCTCGCCCTTGTACTCATTATGACGTGTGTGTCGCAGATACGTTAGTGTCACGCACAGTTTAGAAAGTCCAGGGCAGTAAAGAAGAGAGATGTGTGAGCACTTATTATGAGTGGCGTCAGGTCAGTGTGACAAGTCACACCCTCCAGCAGTGTATCCCGCTGCCCGGTGGCTGCCAGGTGGCTAAGCAACCTCTTCTCTATTTATAACTCCCATTTTTTGCCGATTTGCCCTTCGTTTATTTTTGCGCACTCGAAATATTAGAGTAAATTTAATATTTCTTATTCTCAGTTGGGTTAATTCTGGTTAAGATGACATATACTAAGCAATGTTTACATATACAGGAGGGTCCCGCTTATACAGCAGGTTAGGTTCTGGGCTACTGTAGGGCCCCGCTTATACAGCAGGTTCCGGGGTACTGTACTTAATAAACAGTAATGAACTATCAAGAAGATGGGTTAGGTTTGGCACAGCGGGGAGTAAATACAGGAAACATAAACAGTTACAAAAATTATCATACATAGCAGCATGTGTAGAGTACCCAGGATAACCCAAAAAAGTCAAGGTGACTTATTTCCATTGTGGGCCTTGTAATATCTGATTATTTAAACCTTAAAAGTTAAAACATCTAAGTGGCTCAACTGTGTGAAAAGCAGTGTAGTCGTATCTTAGTGAGTTCTCTATACTCAGATATCCCGCACAGACCAGACACGAGATGACGACGACGTTTCGGTCCGACTTGGACCATTGTAAATGGTCCAAGTCGGACCGAAACGTCGTCATAAGCTCCTCTCTTCTATGTGCGGGTTATTTGTGTATTGTGCCTTTTTGTTCTTGTTCTCCGTCAATCACTAATAAAGTTGTATGATGGGTTGAGTTGAATGATAATGTTAGATCTCACATTCAACGATCACGATGTTGTTAGTGCCAAAACAGCAAGGACAATGATAGGCTGGATAACTAGAAACTTCAGAACAATGACATTGATAGGCAGGATAACTAGAACCTTCAAAACAATGACATTGATAGGCTGGATAACTAGAACCTTCAAAACAATGACATTGATAGGCTGGATAACTAGAACCTTCAGAACAATGACATTGATAGGCTGGATAACTAGAAACTCAAAGGAAAAACACTGATAGGCTGGATAACTAGAGCCTTCAAAATAAGGACACTGATAGGCTGGATAACTAGAACCTTCAAAACAAAGAGATGCCAAGAAAGTGATGATAATCTTTAAGTTAGTTATTCTCTCTGTAGACGGGAATATTGCTGTATATTAAGAGTCCTTCAGAGAACTTTTACTTCCGGTATAAATGCAGTCAAGCGTCTAAATTATTGAGAATGTTAAAGTCCCTTGACCTGTACTCCTTGCAATGCAGGCGAGAAAGATACATCATCATCTACATCTGGAAAATTCTAGGATTATTCCAAGATCTACGTACAGAAATCACTGCCTAGGAAAGGTGGAGGCTTGAAAGATGGTGCAAAATACACCCAGTGAAAAACAAGGACGCATTAAGTACACTAAAATATAATTAGTGTAGGGGACCAAGACTTCAACACACTCTCTTCATGCCTGTGATATACCTCTGACTGATTTCGAGAGACTTCCTACTTCTGCAACCCTGCCTGGGGCCAGGCTTCTATTCTGGTACCTGCCTGGTCAACAAAGCTGTTGGTGTTGGTTTCCCACTGGCTCACTTATGTATCACAACCTAGTTGATCTGGCACATGATGGAGGTGCTGATCCAGTTTCCTCTTGAAGATTTCTACACTTATTCCAACAGTGTTTATGATAACTATTGGTAGTGGTTTGAATAGTCAGCTCCTACGGATGTTGATGCAGTGGTTTCTTATTGTGTCCACGGCTCTCGTGCTTTCCATTGTGTTGACTTATATCTCTCACTCCAGTATGTTTTTATGGTAATGTATAGGTTTGGGAGCAGGCCCTCAGATACCTTCCAGGCCCGTGACTTGGTGGCAAAACCTCTTGCTTCACACGGTGTGTGTCGGGGTTCGATTCCCGGTGAGGGTAGAAACATTGGGCGTGTTTCCTTACATCGGTTGTCTATGTTCGCCCATTAGTAATAATAGGTACCTGTGTGTTAGTGGACTGGTGTGGGTCGCATCCTGGGACTAAGCTGACCTAACTTGCGGGAAATGTTCAGCATAACAAGGGGGTTTCTATATAGTAGTATGTCACTGATGTCAGCTATGGTCTGTATACCTTGTACATGTACTTGTAGAAATAAAAATATTATCATATTATTATTATATTATTATTATGTATCTGTCTTCCATCTGCTTCAGAGAGTATATGTTCAATACTTTGAAATGTTCCCAGTAGTTTAAATTCTTTATTGGATATGTGATGGTAGTAAACGGTGTGTGTAAGTGTTGCAGCTGTGATCCCTCCCCCCTGCCGTGAACGGCGCCGTCAACACAATACTCTAAACGAGACAACACAAGTAATTTGAATGCACACCATTGACACTATTTCTCTTGTTTTTAAAAGGTCTCATTATCCACCTCATTATTTTCGATCTTTCGCAACATTTGCTTTATTGTGTTCTCTAAATGATTGGTCAGACTTTGTTCCTTTCGAAATAGAGTTGTGGATGAGTGGAACAAACTCCCGAGTACAGTTATAGAGGCTAAAACATTGTGTACTTTTAAAAATAGGTTGGATAAATACATGAGTGGGTGTGGGTGGGTGTGAGTTGGACCTGACTAGCTTGTGCTAATAGGTCAGATGACGTGCTCCTTCCTTAAGTGAATGTAACCTTACCTGACTAGGTTGGGGCATTGGCTTAAGCCGGTAGGAGCCTTGGACTTGCCTCGCATGGGCCAGTAGGCCTGCTGCAGTGTTCCTTCTTTCTTATGTTCTTATCTCCTCCCTATATTTTATAGTGTTCCTTTTGAGTTCTTCATTCTTTCCATATCTAAGCAGTTGGAACTTGTCACCATTGAAGGTCATGTTATTCTCCAGTGCCCACTGGAAGACTTTGCTTATATCTTCCTGCAACTTTGCCCTGTCTTCTGAGGTGACGTTCATGTTAATCCTGGTGTCATCTGCAAAATGATGAGAGGAAGCTGTGGCGAGTGATTGTTACCTGTGCTCTGAGAATAAGAAACAGTAAAGGCGCCAGGACTGTACCCTGAGGTACTGACCTGAGTACTAAAACTACATTTTGCTTTGTTTACTACCACTCTGTCCTGGCTGTCTGCCAGGGAAAACTTGATAAGTTAAAGTCAAATGCTGATCAGCTGGGCTGTGGTGCATGCATTGGATTTTACGTCGCTAGCACCAACAGCCTGGTTAACGAAGCCTTTAATCTGGAATTTTGATCTAGGACTGGGTCACGGAGGAGGTCACCCTCGAAATCGTCTTCAGGTATTCTCTCTCTCTCTCAAAGATGATTATTAAATAACAATTAATTAATTGCATATTGTATAATATACTTTTTATGCACTAATTACACGTCTGGGAATACATGTTTACGCCGTGTGTATAACGTTGATAAGGTGCGTGTTACGGGGCTAGTTTTTGTTCCTGTTAGTAGCCAGACCTCTTATGACTCAGTGTCCACCTTGGTAAACTGGCTCCCACACCCTCGCACCACCCTAGTTACATCCTAGTTACACCCTAGTTACGTCCTACCTACACCCTACCTACACCCTACCTACACCCTACCCACACCCTAGTTGTATACTATACAGACAGGTGGATGAATAAGACATGTGCAACACTTGGGGATCTTTATTGATTGTATGTAATCAAATACAGGCGAATATAGAAGTGGAGACAGACCAAGTAGTGATTTTGAGGTGGTCAGTCCCTCAGTCTTGATAGGAGGTGGTCAGTCCCTCAGTCTTGATAGGAGGTGGTCAGTCCCTCAGTCTTGATAGGAGTTGGTCAGTCCCTCAGTCTTGATAGGAGGTGGTCACTCCCTCAGTCTTGATAGGAGGGGGTCAGTCCCTCAGTCTTGATAGGAGGGGGTCAGTCCCTCAGTCTTGATAGGAGTTGGTCAGTCCCTCAGTCTTGATAGGAGGTGGTCACTCCCTCAGTCTTGATAGGAGGTGGTCACTCCCTCAGTCTTGATAGGAGGGGGTCAGTCCCTCAGTCTTGATAGGAGGGGGTCAGTCCCTCAGTCTTGATAGGAGTTGGTCAGTCCCATGTACCTCCACACCACGGGATTGTACGCTGAAAAAGTGTATATCTCAGTGTATATACACCGGAGAGGTGTGTATCTCTCAGTGTATATACACCGGAGAGGTGTGTATCTCTCAGTGTATATTCATCTAGAGGTGTGTATCTCTTGCTGTATATATATAGAAAGGTGTATATATTTGTGAATATACTGTATACGCTGAGAAGTATGTATATACATCAAGGTGTGTGTTTATATGTACCTAAGATGTTTACATATGCACCCAGACTTGTGTATCTCTTAGTTTATATACACCGAGAGGTGTGTATATCTCAGTGTATATACACCGAGAGGTGTGTATATCTCAGTGTATATACACCGAGAGGTGTGTATATCTCTGTGTATATACACAGAGAGGTGTGTATATCTCAGTGTATATACACCGAGAGGTGTGTATATCTCAATACACCGTGAGGTGTGTATATCTCAATACACCGAGAGGTGTGTATATCTCAGTGTATATACACCGAGAGGTGTGTATATCTCTGTGTATATACACCGAGAGGTGTGTATATCTCTGTGTATATACACCGAGAGGTGTGTATATCTCAGTGTATATCACGAGGTTGTATATCTCAGTGTATATACACCGAGAGGTGTGTATATCTCTGTGTATATACACCGAGAGGTGTGTATATCTCTGTATATACACCGAGAGGTGTGTATATCTCAGTGTATATACACCGAGAGGTGTGTATATCTCTGTGTATATACACCGAGAGGTGTGTATATCTCAGTGTATATACACCGAGAGGTGTGTATATCTCAATACACCGAGAGGTGTGTATATCTCAGTGTATATACACCGAGAGGTGTGTATATCTCTGTGTATATACACCGAGAGGTGTGTATATCTCTGTGTATATACATAAATAAGAGGCAAAGCTCAATGTTTATAATTTATAAGCAACTTACTTTAATTTTTACTTGAGAGAAGATAGTGAAGGTGATGGAGGGAGATGGTGAAGGTGATGGAGGGAGATAGTGAAGGTGATTCACGGAGGGAGATAGTGAAGGAGTAAGATGATGGAGGAAGATAGTGAAGAAGGAGTAAGATGATGGAGGGAGATAGTGAAGAAGGAGTAAGATGATGGAGGGAGATGGTGAAGGAGTAAGGTGATGGAGGGAGATGGTGAAGGAGTGAGGTGATGGAGGTAGATGGTGAAGGAGTAAGGTGATGGAGGGAGATGGTAAAGAAGTAAGGTGATGGAGGGAGAAGATTGTGTAGGTGTGGCGGAGGCTGGCACTGTGGGAGGACTGGTTAAGAGCAGACC
>WNWK01000597.1:265000-330000 GCA_009830355.1 Cherax destructor
GATGGGCGTGGGCGCGGGCGTGGTGATGAAGGTGGGCGTGAGCATGAAGCAGGTGTGGGGGTACACCCACAGCAGCGGTCACTGACCAAGTGCGAGTGGAACACCCACCACCACTAGCCTCAGCACCTCTGTGTCCACTCACACTTGTTGCTGGTGATGGGCACTAGCTCCTGGGCCCCACTCAACCGTCAAGGCATAGGATATGTACACTGAGAGGTATTAAAGTATTTTTGACTGGTAGTGAACAGGTGACATGCAGTCTGAATGAACCTCGTATAGTAGATAGGCTTTAAACCCTATGAACCTTGTCACCAGCACACTACTGTGGGTCTTGAAGTAATGTATGACCTCACTTTTAAGTGTTTTATCTGGCTCACTTTAGTACTTATTCTTACATTTAAGTGTCTTCTTGCATCACTCCAGATGTACTCCTGTAAACCCTTTTGGGGCCTAGTTGCTAGGCCTTTTGTGTATCCATATGTTCTTGCACTACCATCCACAGGATGGATATGAGGTGCACAATAAACTAGCCACTACCATCCACAGGATGGATATGAGGTGCACAGTAAACTAGCCACTACCATCCACAGGATGGATATGAGGTACACAATAAACTAGCAACTACCATCCACAGGATGGATATGAGGTGCACAATAAACTAGCAACTACCATCCACAGGATGGATATGAAGGTCAATCAAATAAACTAGCAACTACCATCCACAGGATGGATATGAGGTACACACTAAACTAGCAACTACCATCCACAGGATGGATATGAGGTGCACAATAAACTAGCAACTACCATCCACAGGATGGATATGAGGTGCACAATAAACTAGCAACTACCATCCACAGGATGGATATGAGGTACACAATAAACTAGCCACTACCATCCACAGGATGGATATGAGGTGCACAATAAACTAGCCACTACCATCCACAGGATGGATGAGGTACACAATAAACTAGCCACTAACATCCACAGGATGGATATGGAGTGCACAATAAACTAGCCACTACCATCCACAGGATGGATATGGAGTGCACAATAAAGTAGCCACTACCATCCACAGGATGGATATGGAGTGCACAATAAAGTAGCCACTACCATCCACAGGATGGATATGAGGTCCACAATAAATAGTCACTACCATCCACAGGATGGATATGGAGTGCACAATAAACTAGCCACTACCATCCACAGGATGGATGTGAGGTACACAATAAACTAGCCACTACCATCCACAGGATGGATATGAGGTACACAATAAACTAGCCACTACCATCCACAGGATGGATATGAGGTGCACAATAAACTAGCCACTACCATCCACAGGATGGATATGAGGTACACAATAAACTAGCCACTACCATCCACAGGATGGATATGAGGTACACAATAAACTAGCCACTACCATCCACAGGATGGATATGAGGTGCACAATAAACTAGCCACTACCATCCACAGGATGGATATGAGGTGCACAGTAAACTAGCCACTACCATCCACAGGATGGATATGAGGTGCACAATAAACTAGCCACTACCATCCATAGGATGGATATGAGGTACACAATAAACTAGCCACTACCATCCACAGGATGGATATGAGGTGCACAATAAACTAGCCACTACCATCCACAGGATGGATATGAGGTACTAAATAAACTAGCCACTACCATCCACAGGATGGATATGGAGTGCACAATAAACTAGCCACTACCATCCACAGGATGGATTTGGAGTGCACAATAAACTAGCCACTACCATCCACAGGATGGATATGGAGTGCACAATAAAGTAGCCACTACCATCCACAGGATGGATATGAGGTCCACAATAAATAGCCACTACCATCCACAGGATGGATATAGAGTGTACAATAAACTAGCCACTAACATCCACAGGATGGATGTGAGGTACACAATAAACTAGCCACTACCATCCACAGGATGGATATGGAGTGCACAATAAACTAGCCACTACCATCCACAGGATGGATATGGAGTGCACAATAAAGTAGCCACTACCATCCACAGGATGGATGAGGTCCACAATAAATAGCCACTACCATCCACAGGATGGATATAGAGTGTACAATAAACTAGCCACTACCATCCACAGGATGGATATGAGGTACACAATAAACTAGCCACTACCATGCACAGGATGGATATGGAGTGCACAATAAAGTAGCCACTACCATCCACAGGATGGATATGAGGTACACAATAAACTAGCCACTACCATCCACAGGATGGATATGAGGTACACAATGAACTAGCCACTACCATCCACAGGATGGATATGAGGTCCACAATAAACTAGCCACTACCATCCATAGGATGGATATGAGGTACACAATAAACTAGCCACTACCATCCACAGGATAAATATGAGGTGCACAATAAACTAGATACTACCATCCACAGGATGGATATGAGGTACACAATAAACTATCCACTACCATCCACAGGATGGATATGGAGTGCACAATAAACTAGCCACTACCATCCACAGGATGGATAGGAATGCACAATAAACTAGCCACTACCATCCACAGGATGGATATGAGGTACACAATGAACTAGCCACTACCATCCACAGGATGGATATGAGGTCCACAATAAACTAGCCACTACCATCCATAGGATGGATATGAGGTACACAATAAACTAGCCACTACCATCCACAGGATAAATATGAGGTGCACAATAAACTAGATACTACCATCCACAGGATGGATATGAGGTACACAATAAACTAGCCACTACCATCCACAGGATGGATATGGAGTGCACAATAAACTAGCCACTACCATCCACAGGATGGATAGGAATGCACAATAAACTAGCCACTACCATCCACAGGATGGATATGGAGTGCACAATAAAGTAGCCACTACCATCCACAGGATGGATATGAGGTCCACAATAAATAGCCACTACCATCCACAGGATGGATGAGGTCCACAATAAATAGCCACTACCATCCACAGGATGGATATAGAGTGTACAATAAACTAGCTACTACCATCCACAGGATGGATATGAGGTACACAATAAACTAGCCACTACCATGCACAGGATGGATATGGAGTGCACAATAAAGTAGCCACAACCATCCACAGGATGGATATGAGGTACACAATAAACTAGCCACTACCATCCACAGGATGGATATGAGGTACACAATGAACTAGCCACTACCATCCACAGGATGGATATGAGGTCCACAATAAACTAGCCACTACCATCCATAGGATGGATATGAGGTACACAATAAACTAGCCACTACCATCCACAGGATAAATATGAGGTGCACAATAAACTAGATACTACCATCCACAGGATGGATATGAGGTACACAATAAACTAGCCACTACCATCCACAGGATGGATATGGAGTGCACAATAAACTAGATACTACCATCCACAGGATGGATATGAGGTCCACAATAAATAGCCACTACCATCCACAGGATGGATATGGAGTGCACAATAAACTAGCCACTACCATCCATAGGATGGATGTGAGGTACACAATAAACTAGTCACTACCATCCACAGGATGGAGATGAGGTACACAATAAACTAGATACTACCATCCACAGGATGGAGATGAGGTACACAATAAACTAGCCACTACCATCCACAGGATGGATATGAGGTACACAATAAACTAGCCACTACCATCCACAGGATGGATATGAGGTACACAATAAACTAGCCACTACCATCCACAGGATGGATATGAGGTACACAATAAACTAGCCACTACCATCCACAGGATGGATATGAGGTACACAATAAATTAGCCACTACCATCCACAGGATGGATATGAGGTGCACAATAAATTAGCCACTACCATCCACAGGATGGATATGAGGTACACAATAAACTAGCTACTACCATCCACAGGATGGATATGAGGTGCACAATAAACTAGCCACTACCATCCACAGGATGGATATGAGGTGCACAATAAACTAGCCACTACCATCCACAGGATGGATATGAGGTGCACAATAAACTAGCCACTACCATCCACAGGATGGATATGAGGTGCACAATAAACTAGCCACTATCATCCACAGGATGGATATGAGGTACACAATAAACTAGCCACTTCGGTGGCTGAATCTAAATCTGGCCCACTTGAATGTCTTTGATTCTTTCTGAACACTTGCCACGTTGTCTTCGATCTCATTCCAGCAGTGTAATATCTGTTATGAGATGCATTCCAGTCCCCTTCCTACACTTGTTCATAGTTTGTGATTGTTACCCTTCTGTTCCTCCAGGTTACTTATGTTCGTGATTATAACGTGGCCTGGTAGGCAATGCTCTCGCTTCACAAGCTGAGTGTCCGTGGTTCGATCCCCAGCACGGGTGGAAACACTGGGCGTGTTTCCTTACACCTGTTGTCCCGTTCACCTAGCAAGCAAATAGGTACCTGGGTGTTAGTGGAATCCTGACAGACAGTCCTCGATGCCGCACCTACTTATGTTATCCTGGGTGGCTAACCCTCCGGGGTTAAAAATCCCAACAAAATCTTATCTTATCCTCAGCACTGGAACCAGTGTTGAGGGAGACAGAGAGACGTCAACACGGCGGGGCAGTGTGTTCCATCGCACAGACAAGTGTTGTTGTGTTTGTCAAACTGCGGTGTGGGTGCCCTTGATGTGACCCGTTAAAATATTGTATATCAAATATTTGTTGACTAGATACCTTGGGAATATTATCCTGTGTGTCTGTAATCATGTATGTATGTGTGTGTGTTAAGTTGCCGTGTATTGTTGTGTTCTTTACACTGGATTCAAAGTACAAACACTGGACGCCCTTGAAGACTTTCACGTTATGATGCTGGAAGTGGCGAGACTGTGTGCGTGTACTCACCTATATGTGGTAGCAAGGGTCGAGTCTTAGCTCCTGGGCCAGTCTCTCAACATGCCGCTTGCCAAATTCACTCTGTTCTAAGCTAGTGGGCCCTGTAATACCTGTCCTTAAAACTATGTATTAAGTCTGTCTCCACCACTTCTTCGTCGAGGTCATTCCACTTCCCAACCACCCTGAGGCTGAAGAAATACTTCCTGACATCCATGTGATGATTCATCTGTGCCTTTAATTTCCAGCTGTGTCCCCCTAGTACCTGTTTCCCGCCTCTCAGTCAGCCTGTCTTTATCTGGCTTATCAATTCCTCTGAGTATTTGGTATGTTGTAATCATGTCTTTCCTGGTCCTTCTGTCCTCCAGAGAGAGAGAGAGAGAGTGAAGCATTTCCTTGCCTATATACTTCCACCCTTACTGCTCTTCCTCTTTCCTTCATCCAGAACATTATATATACTTACTGTGGTATCTTTAGGGATCTCGGTGAAAATTTACTTTTTTATGCTGACTACATAATGCATTTTAATGAAGCAAGTGTCGTAACTTCACACTAAATATATTTTAGATAAGTTTATAATAATTTAATAATAAACAAACACAATGAATATATTTTTTTAGTTAGGTTCAGAATGATTTTTGCGAAATTATTGCATACACAAATTTTTGCTTGCCTCATGCTTAAAGAAGAGCGTTGCTGTTTAAGCCAAAATAGCAAGTTTTACCTATTCGGCACGACATATATATTTGTTCATAAGTTGGACGGTTTAGGACAAAGAAAGGAAGGAAAGCTAGAAGGTTTGGTTTCTAGAAATGAAAGTTAGAAGATAATATGTGCAACCTGAAGATAGCTAGACAGGTACCGCCCTTGTAATAAGCACACTGGATAGGTACCTCCAATACGTCAGGAGTCAGCTGTCAGGTAACTAGTTGTTTACCTCATAGATCTGCCATAGTTGGTGTGTGTGTGTGTTAAGTCAGAGCAGCAACCAGGGGAGGCAAGAAGGACCACAGTCCCATTCAGTTCCTCCTGAAACACAGCTCTGTTGATGCTGCCTCAGCAGGTGTTTCTCCAGGCTATATTTGGACTCAACATTGATACACGATAGCTTCCTTACGATGGACGTAGAGAACACCATGCAGGCGCTAACTGAAACCAGGTTTCAGTGCGTTTCTTTTGAGTGATGACTTTGTTTTTTAGTTAGCCTGGCGTGTCTGAGAGCATCTTCGGGAGCCTCGAGACAGCCAGGTGTAATCTGATTGAGGTGTGTTGGATAGGTACCTGAGTGACGCGGGGCACACTCAGGTACCCGGCAACAAGTGTCTGCTTACGTCTGATAGGTTTATCAAGGCAGTTTACCTTGATTAAACTCTGTTTAGAGGGAAAGGTAGTCTGTGGAATTGGTTGGAAATGTTATCTGTAGAATGGGTTGAAACGTCGTAAATGTATATATACACTTAAGAAGCCTTTACTGATACGTTTCGGTCCTGTGACCTTCTTCATTTGGATTGACCGAGGTCCCAGGACCGAAACGTAACTAATAAAAATGTGCTTTAATTCATATTATTGTTACCAAGAAGGTACCTTTATGTTATTGTTACCAAGGTACCATTATGTTATTGTTACCATGGTACCTTCATGTTATTGTTAACAAGGTACCTTCATGCTATTGTTACCATGGTACTTTCATGTTAGTATTACCGAGGTACCTACCTTTATATTGTTGTTACAAAGGTACGTTCATATTATAGTTACAAAGGTACCAGGTACCCTGGAATAGAGGTTTGATTGAGGGAATATGTTTCTAGCAGGAAACTGTTACAATTAAGTTGACATCCAGCTCTTGGTCACCTCCTCCAGGTACCCAATTTTCGTTTAAATTTTCACCTTCAAATTTTGGGTTGTTTGTGAATTGTTGCAGCCATGGTATTGTGATTGTTGCAACCATAGTATTGTGATTGTTGCAGCCATGGTATTGTGATTGTTGCAACCATGGTATTGTGATTGTTGCAACCATAGTATTGTGATTGTTGCAACCATGTTATTGTGATTGTTGCAGCTATGGTAGTGTGATTGTTGCAACCATGGTATTGTGATTGTTGCAGCCATGTTATTGTGATTGTTGCAACCATGGTATTGTGATTGTTGCAGCCATGGTATTGTGATTGTTGCAGCCATGGTATTGTGATTGTTGCAACCATGGTATTGTGATTGTTGCAGCCATGGTATTGTGAGTGTTGCAGCCATGGTATTGGGATTGTTGCAGCTATGATATTGTGATTGTTGCAGCCATGGTATTGTGATTGTTGCAGCCATGGTATTGTGATTGTTGCAGCCATGGTATTGTAATTGTTGCAGCCATTGTATTGTGATTGTTGCAGCCATGGTATTGTGATTGTTGCAGCCATGGTATTGTGATTGTTGCAGCCATGGTATTGTGATTGTTGCAGCCATGGTATTGTGATTGTTGCAGCCATGGTATTGTTAATATTCTTCATTAACACCTCGACTGCCGTTGACCTGGCTTGAAACCGTGCCGCTATTAGCTAACGGAAGTTCGAGTCTTCACCACTCCTTGCACTTCGTGAAATGCAATACAACTACAATTATTCTATTTCCATGTGTGTGTGTGTGTACTCATTTGTGGTTACAAGGGTTGATTCACAGCTCCTGGCACTGCCTCTTCGCTGGTCGTTACTAGGTCCACTCTCTCCCTACTCCAAGAGTTTTATCGTGTGTGTGTGGGGGAGAGTGTGTGTGTACAGAAATTAGTCCACACAAACAGTTCAGCTCACATGGGTCTCATGTTATTGTTCATGTCACAGGAAAATCGTAGCCAACAGTGGCTACTTTGCACGAAGCCAACACAAACAGTTGCATTGGTCACGAAGTTGATTGAGCAAAGAGTGCCACGACCCTGGAAGGATGCAGCCACGGTTGAGAATAGTCGTGTCAAGTGTGTACCCACCGAGTTGTGTTTGCGGGGGGTCGAGACACGGTTCCTGTAGTGATGTGAGCGTGATCACTCCCGTGTCAGAAACATTGTCTTCAACGCTTCTCTCCTCCTGAGAGCTCTTCTCTATGGCCCCTTAGTGTGTTCAGGGGGTCACCGCCCCCGCAGCTTGGTCCCAGACCAGGTCTCCTAGTTGAGTGATCATACAGGATGGTGGTGGTACTGTCCCGCTACCACCATCTTGTCTGCTTTTAGATACAAGTTGCAAGACAAGCTACCACCATCTTGTCTGCTCGTAGATACAAGTTGCAAGACAAGCTACCACCATCTTGTCTGCTTTTAGATACAAGTTGCAAGACAAGCTACCACCATCTTGTCTGCTCGTAGATACAAGTTGCAAGACAAGCTACCACCATCTTGTCTGCTCGTAGATACAAGTTGCAAGACAAGCTACCACCATCTTGTCTGCTCGTAGATACAAGTTGCAAGACAAGCTTGTGTCAGGGCTACGTTCCGCTCTGTGTAGACCTTCGTCAACCTTAACAAGTTGTTTACTTAATATAAGGGGATCCAGCAGCACTGTGTTGTTGTATATGAGATATACTACATGGCCGAAAAATATACTGTTTCCTTACTACTACTATGCTGCTGTTATTACTACTACTACTACTACTACTACTGCTACTATTACTACGACTACTGCCACTACTACTACTATTACTCTGCTGTTGTTACTACTACTACTGCTACTATTACTACGACTACTGCCACTACTACTACTATTACTCTGCTGTTGTTACTACTACTACTGCTACTATTACTACAACTACTGCCACTACTACTCCTACTCTGCTGTTGTTACTACTACTACTGCTACTATTACTACGACTACTGCCACTACTACTACTCCTACTCTGCTGTTGTTACTACTACTACTGTTATTATTACTACTACTACTGCTACTACGACTACTGCCACTACTACTACTCCTACTCTGCTGTTGTTACTACTACTCCTAAATTCATGACGTGTTTTCTCCCCCTGTCTCAACCTTCCTATCAATACACAATCATGAGGCAGAAAGAGAACATCATTATTGCCAGAGTGCCAAACTTTTAACATGCTTCCCGCTGTATAAACCCTCTAAGTTAAACACTTCCCCATAAATAGTAATAATAATAATAATAATTTTCGTATATTATAGTATCTCTCAGGATAGTTAGTCTATCAGACTATTTACCAGCCTAGTAATAATGCACCTACTATTATGGAGTGAATAGTCCATATAATGGGGTATTCCCAGACACACTGTGATAGTGCTTATAATTATCTACTGTGATGTCTGACACAGTTCCACTGAGAGTACGAAGGCAGAAAGAAGACTTGGTACTCGTCAGCGTGGATTGTGGTAGTGACTGGCCGTGGTTAGGAGTCACCTGGTTACGTAGTTGTTACGGGGTCACGGGGCAGTCACGGAGGTGTAACCTTGCTTTCCGTTGCTTGGTAAACTGAGGTCACGGCACTCCTCTCAGCTGCTGCTGCTGCTGCTGCTGCTGCTGCTGCTGCTGCAACACTCACTTGACAATTCACAGTTAATCGCCAATGCCGTGGCTGCATGGTTTCATAACCTGCAATACCGTGGCTAGAGTGTTTCACAATCTACAATACCGTGGTTAGAACGTTTTACAACCTACAGTACCGTGGCTGGAATAATTTAGGGTTAATCTTGGAACAGAAGAATCTGCATAACCGGAAGCAGCAGGGTTTTAGAGCAGGACGCTCCTGCTTGTCACAGCTGCTGAACCATTATGACAGAATTACGGACGCGTTGCAACACAAAACGCACATGTCATATACACAGATTTTGTAAAGGCGTTTGACAAATGATAGGGTGATAGCGCAAATAATGAGCGATATAGACATAATTGGGAAGGTAGGCAGAAGAAGAAGGAGCAGGAGGAGAAGAAGAAGGACGAGGAGAAGAAGAATAAGGAGGAGGAGGAGGACTAGAAGAAGACGAAGTAGAAAGAGGTGTTTCTCTTGGTAAGGGTGATGCAAGGTGTGTTGGTTGAGCGGAGTCCCGTCTGCTGTGTTTACCTCAGAAACATTGACATTATTGAGATCTGACCCAAACCATCTTGTTTCTGATAATGTATCTAGTAATACTGTTAATACACGATTTAAATTGATCATTTTCAATACAAGGATGAGAGAGAGTGAAGGAAGATTATGGAGAGGATAGAAGCAGGGATGAAGGGGTAGGGAAGGGGTGTAAGGGGAAGGGGTAGTGGGGTGCATGCTGTATATTGATGAAGCAACGTTGATGGGGTCACTTCCGCTTGTTATTCAATGAATCAACTTTTTTTTATACCCAGCCCTCTACCACTTCCCCAGCCCCTCTACCACTACCCCAGCCCCTCCCACCACTACCCCAGCCCCTCTACCACTACCCCAGCCCCTCCCACCACTACCCCAGCCCTCTACCACTACCCCAGCCCCTCCAACCACTACCCCAGCCCTCTACCACTACCCCAGCCCCTCCCACCACTACCCCAGCCTCTCACACCACTACCCCAGCCCCTCACACCACTACCCCAGCCCCTCCCACCACTACCCCAGCCCCTCACACCACTACCCCAGCCCCTCTACCACTACCGCAGCCCCTACCACCACTACCCCAGCCCTCACCACTACCCCAGCCCCTCCAACCACTACCCCAGCCCTCTACCACTACCCCAGCCCCTCCCACCACTACCCCAGCCCTCTACCACTACCCCAGCCCCTCTACCACTACCCCAGCCCTCCCACCACTACCCCAGCCCTCTACCACTACCCCAGCCCCTCCCACCACTACCCCATCCCTCTACCACTACCCCAGCCCCTCCAACTACTACCCCAGCCCTCTACCACTACCCCAGCCCCTCCACCACTACCCCAGCCCCTCACACCACTACCCCAGCCCCTCACACCACTACCCCAGCCCCTCCCACCACTATCCCAGCCCCTCACACCACTACCCCAGCCCCTCTACCACTACCGCAGCCCCTACCACCACTACCCCAGCCCTCTACCACTACCCCAGCCCCTCCCACCACTACCCCAGCCCTCTACCACTACCCCAGCCCCTCCCACCACTACCCCAGCCCTCCACCACTACCCCACCCCCTCCCACCACTACCCCAGCCCCTCCCACCACTACCCCAGCCCTCTACCACTACCCAGCCCCTCCCACCACTACCCCAGCCGTCTACCACTATCCCAGCCCCCCCCACCACTACCCCAGCCCTCTACCACTACCCCAGCCCCTCCCACCACTACCCCAGCCCCTCACACCACTACCCAAGCCCCTCCACCACTACCCCAGCCCCTCCACCACTACCCCAGCCCTCTACCACTATCCCAGCCCCTACCACCACTACCCCAGCCCTCTACCACATACCCCAGCCCCTCCCACCACTACCCCAGCCCTCACACCACTACCCCAGCCCTCTACCACTACCCCAGCCCATCCCACCACTACCCCAGCCCTCACACCACTACCCCAGCCCTCTACCACTACCCCATCCCTCCCACCACTACCCCAGCCCTCTACCACTACCCTAGCCCCTCCCACCGCTACCCCAGCCCCTCACAACACTACCCCAGCCTCTACCACTACCCCAGCCCCTACCACTACCCCAGCCCTCTACCACTACCCCAGCCCCTCACACCACTACCCCAGCCCCTCCCACCACTACCCCAACCCTCTACCACTACCCCAGCCCCTCCCACCACTATGCCCCTACCACTACCCCAGCCCTCCCACCACTATCCCAGCCCTCACCACTACCCCAGCCCTCTACCACTACCCCAGCCCCTCCACCACTACCCCAGCCCTCCTACCACTACCCCTAGCCCTCTACCACTACCCCAGCCCTCTACCACTACCCCAGCCCTCTACCACTACCCCAGCCCCTCCCACCACTACCCCAGCCCTCTACCACTACCCCAGCCCTCTACCACTACCCCAGCCCCTCCCACCACTACCCCAGCCCTCTACCACTACCCCAGCCCTCTACCACTACCCCAGCCCCTCCCACCTCTACACTAGCCTCTACCACTACCCCATCCTCCCCACCACTACTCCAGCCCCTCCCACCACTACACTAGCCCTCCCACCACTACTCCAGCCCCTCCCACCACTACTCCAGCCCTCCCACCACTACTCCAGCCCCTTCCACCTCTACACTTGCCCTCTACCACTACCCCAGCATCTCCCACCACTACTCCAGACCCTCCCACCTCTACACTTGCCCTCTACCACTACTCCAGCCCCTCCCACCACTACTCCAGCCCCTCCCACCTCTACACTTCCCTCTACCACTACCCCAGCTCTCCCACCACTACTCCAGCCCCTTCCACCACTACTCCAGCCCCTCCCACCTACCTCTACACTAGCCCTCTACCACAACCCCAGCCCTCCCACCACTACTCTTGCCCCTCCTACCTCTACACTAGCCCTCTACCACAACCCCAGCCCCTCCCACCACTACTCCAGCCCCTCTCACCTTTACACTAGCCCTCTACCACTACCACAGCCCCTCCCATCTCTACACTAGCCCTCTACCACAACCCCAGCCCCTCTCACCACTACTCCAGCCCTTCCCACCTCTACATTAGCTCTCTACCACTACCACAGCCCCTCCCACCTCTACACTAACCCTCTACCACTACCACAGCCCCTCCCATCTCTACACTAGCCCTCTACCAAAACCCCAGCCCCTCTCACCACTACTCCAGCCCATCCCACCTCTACACTAGCCTTCTCACTACTACTCCAGCCCCTCCCACCTCTACACTAGCCCTCTACCACTACTTCTTCTTACATGTATACCCAGTGCTATGTGAAAATTTTAAGTGTGTATTCATGTGTATAATTGTATATTTGTGTGTTCATCTTATCTTGTATATGTGTGTGTATTTATACAAGTGTATGTGTGTATTTATACAAGTGTGTGTGTGTGTATTTATACAATTGTATGTGTGTATTTATTCAAGTGTATGTGTATATTTATACAAGTGTGTGTGTGTGGGTGTATTTATACAAGTGTGTGTGTGTGGGTGTATTTATACAAGTGTATGTGTGTATTTATACAGTGTATGTGTGTATACAAGTGTATGTGTGTATTTATACTACGAGTGTATACCTGGAGTGAGTTCCGGGGGTCAACGTCCCTGTGTCCCGGTCCTTGACCAGGCCTCGCAGTGGACCAGGACCTGGTCAACCAGGCTGTGTTGTAATGTAGCTAAGCTCTGGCCAACTTAGGCACATATACCTTCCTGGCTCTTGTTTACAGAGGTTGGTAAAAACTACTGGAGGGCGAAACGTCTTCAGAATAAAGATACATAGGTGCTACACCTCCGTCTTATTTATCGAAACACTTACGACGATAGTCTTACGACATAGCTTAGTACAAGGGAAGTATAGTTTGTTGCATGGTGTTGTTGCAGGCTAGTGCAACTATGCATTCTTTGGCAAATGTGCCTTGAACACATTTGTAAACAATCACTTTGTATTGATGCCATATTGATTTTTTTTTCCATAGCTCTTAATGTTGTCAGAATTTCTCTCTATTCCCCATTCCGTTTTTCTATTCTTTTGGTATTTCTTGTTGCTTCGTTCTGTGCTGACGGAGATATATTCATAATTATAATTATTATAATCAAAAGAAGCGCTAAACCACAAGGGTCATACAGCAATATATTCATAAAAATTCAATTTATCCTAGTGACGTCCTGACATCCTCGAAGATTATCTATCCATCCTGTGGATGGTGAGCTATTTGTGTCCTATATCCATCCTGTGGATGGTAGTGGCTGTTTATTGTGCACCTCATATCCATCCTGTGGATGGTAGTGGCTAGTTTATTGTGCACCTCATATCCATCCTGTGGATGGTAGTGGCTAGTTTATTGTGCACCTCATATCCATCCTGTGGATGGTAGTGGCTAGTTTATTGTGTACCTCATATTCATCCTGTGGATGGTAGTGGCTAGTTTATTGTGCACCTCACATCCATCCTGTGGATGGTAGTGGCTAGTTTATTGTGTACCTCATATCCATCCTGTGGATGTTAGTGGCTAGTTTATTGTGCACCTCACATCCATCCTGTGGATGGTAGTGGCTAGTTTATTGTGTACCTCATATCCATCCTGTGGATGGTAGTGGCTAGTTTATTGTGCACCTCACATCCATCCTGTGGATGGTAGTGGCTAGTTTATTGTGCACCTCATATTCATCCTGTGGATGGTAGTGGCTAGTTTATTGTGCACCTCACATCCATCCTGTGGATGGTAGTGGCTAGTTTATTGTGTACCTCATATCCATCCTGTGGATGTTAGTGGCTAGTTTATTGTGCACCTCACATCCATCCTGTGGATGGTAGTGGCTAGTTTATTGTGTACCTCATATCCATCCTGTGGATGTTAGTGGCTAGTTTATTGTGCACTCAATCCATCCTGTGGATGGTAGTGGCTAGTTATTGTGACTCTCATATCCATCCTGTGGATGGTAGTGGCTAGTTTATTGTGCACCTCATATCCATCCTGTGGATGGTAGTGGCTAGTTTATTGTGACCTCATATCATCCTGTGGATGGTAGTGGCTAGTTTATTGTGCACTCAATCCATCCTGTGGATGGTAGTGGCTAGTTTATTGTGTACCTCATATTCATCCTGTGGATGGTAGTGGCTAGTTTATTGTGCACTCACATCCATCCTGTGGATGGTAGTGGCTAGTTTATTGTGTACCTCATATCCATCCTGTGGATGTAGTGGCTAGTTTATTGTGCACTCACATCCATCCTGTGGATGGTAGTGGCTAGTTTATTGTGTACTTTCATATCCATCCTGTGGATGGTAGTGCTAGTTTATTGTGCACCTCACATCCATCCTGTGGATGGTAGTGGCTAGTTTATTGTGCACCTCATATCCATCCTGTGGATGGTAGTGGCTAGTTTATTGTGCACCTCATATCCTTAATGTGGATGGTAGCACAAGAACATATGGATACACAATAGGCCTAGGAACTAGGCCTCCAAGAGGGTTAACAGGAGTACATCTGGATCTATATCTAGAATTGTCTCATCACATAGGTCATTTATAAGCAACCCTTCGGCGATTAATAACAATAATAATAATAATTATAACAATAACAATAATAATTATAACAATAACAATAATAATAATTATAACAATAACAATAATAATAAGTAAGGTAGGGTATGAAGGAGAGTAATCAGCTGGAGTGAAGATGGTCAGGACCTCACCATCACCTAAGTGGTTGTGTAACTTAAGCAACTTGAATAACAGTAAAGTCACCGCTGCCAGGTCACGTCAAGTGGGGTTCCTTGATGACCTCCCTCAAGGGCTCTTGATCCAGAGAGTTGAAGCTACTCTCTCCCCTTGGAGCAACCTTGATGACGTCCCGGTCTCCATGACTGTGTGGGTCAGGTCGAGTAGCTTAGCCTAGCCATAATCAATAATAATAATAATTATATTCAATAATAATATTCAACGATACTCAGTAATAATAAGGATAATAAATATCATAAATAATAATAATGATAATAATAATAATAATAATAAGACAGGTTAAGAGTGATACAAGAGCAGTAGAGAATCGTAGCAGTGCCTTTCACTGTGACTTCCTGCTGCTGCTGGTGGCACTGGTGGCAGCGGCGGTACGACGCCTCAGTGCCGGGGAGAGCTAGAAAGTTAGTAGCACTGCGTGGACACCAGTACACCCTCCCAGCCCGCCCACACCTTCATCAGCACGCCCACACACAAGCAGGCAACACCACACACCTGCATCAGCACGCCCACACACGCAGGCAACACCACACACCTGCATCAGCACGCCCACACACACGCAGGCAACACCACACACCTGCATCAGCACGCCCACACACAAGCAGGCAACACCACACACCTTCATCAGCACGCCCACACACACGCAGGCAACACCACACACCTGCATCAGCACGCCCACACACAAGCAGGCAACACCACACACCTGCATCAGCACGCCCACACACAAGCAGGCAACACCACACACCTTCATCAGCACGCCCACACACACGCAGGCAACACCACACACCTGCATCAGCACGCCCACACACAAGCAGGCAACACCACACACCTGCATCAGCACGCCCACACACAAGCAGGCAACACCACACACCTTCATCAGCACGCCCACACACAAGCAGGCAACACCACACGCCTGCATCAGCACGCCCACACACAAGCAGGCAACACCACACGCCCACCTGCTGGTCACGAATTCCAGGAAGTTGTCAGTAACTACGTGAAGGCCGGAAACACACACACACACACACACACACACACACACACACACACACACACACACTAGAGAGTGATGTAGTGGAGGCAGCATCCATACGTAGTTTTAAAAAAAGGTACGATGAAGCTCATGGAGCAGGGAGAGAGTGGACCAGCGAATAGGCGGGGCCAGGAGCTGTGACTCGACCCCTGCAACCAGTCTACATTGTTTTACGTCAGAAAACGTTACAATGTATTATGTACAAGTGTCTGTACTTTAGTCCTTGGAAACAGGGCGTTTGTCTACAACGGTAGATTCACTACTCTGTTGTTGTTTGAGTAACACACTACAACGGTATGTTTGTTTCTCTGTTGTTTTACCTCTTAGTACTCAGCAACGGTTTGTTAGTTTCCCTATTATTTTACTTAGTGCCCAGCAACGGTATATTACTTTCTCTGTTGTTTTCTTAGTACCCAACAACGGTATATTACTTTCTCTGTTGTTTTCTTAGTACCCAACAACGGTATATTACTTTGTTGTTTTCTTAGTACCCAACAACGGTATATTACTTTCTCTGTTGTTTTCTTAGTACCCAACAACGGTATATTACTTTCTCTGTTGTTTTCTTAGTACCCAACAACGGTATATTACTTTGTTGTTTTCTTAGTACCCAACAACGGTATATTATTTTCTCTGTTCGATACCACGCCATCTGAATTTCTGTTGTTGTTTATTTTTTTTTATTTTACAACGGTAGCAGGATGGGAGACAGCAACCACCCACCTGGACTACAGTCCAGTCATATGAAGGGTGAAACTGAATCCTGTTAAACGTTTTGCACTCTGGCAAGATTGCCAGTCTTATCTCAGGAACACGTAAGGTGACGGGAGAACCTTATAAACTTCAGTTTACACTCACTCTAAACTTACATTTACATTTCCTGTCTGTTTAATAGTTCGCGTTCTTGTAATATTACCGGTTTAGAAGGCCGGGTCTCAGACCGGGCCTCGGGGGCGATGCCCCCCAGGAAACATTACGAGATACGAGGATATTCACTAAAAATGTCGGTGTTTTGTATATTTGTGCCTCAGGTCGGTCCACAAGAGTAGGGAAACTCTCGATGCGAATCGCAGGTAAAATAATAATAATAATAATAATAATAATAATAATAATAATAATAATAATAGTAATATCTTTATTTCTACAAGTACATGTACAAGGTATACAGGCCATAGCTAACATCAGTGACATACTACTATATAGAAAGCCCCTTGTTATGCTGAGCATTTCTGGCAAATTAGGTCAGTTTTGTCCCAGGATGCGACCCACACCAGTCCACTAACACCCAGGTACCCATTTTACTAATGGGTGAACATAGACAACCGGTGTAAAGAAACACGCCCAATGTTTCTACCCTCGCTAGGAATCGAACCCAGACACTCGCCGTGTGAAGAGAGAGCTTCACATAGAATAGAAGAGGATGGCTACACAGAGGGTGTTCCCACACTATAATACACAGGTGATAATCAATTAATATGTAAAGGAGCTTTCTACCTGTTTCCGGAGCCAGGTTGGTGAAGGTCCAGTGATTTTATCGTTGTACCTGCCATTGGGAGCCTCAGGTAAAGGACTCTACGGTGGTGAGACGGTAGCCATGTTTGCTTAACAGTGATGTTGAGGGGCAAGACATGAAGATGTGAGTGTATAGCAGGTGGGGGTGTAGGTACTGATGTTAGTGCTGCTGCTGTTGGTGGTGCTGCTACTGCTGCTGTTGTTGGTGGTGCTGCTACTGCTGCTGTTGTTGGTGGTGCTGCTACTGCTGCTGTTGTTGGTGGTGCTGCTACTGCTGCTGTTGTTGGTGATGCTGCTACTGCTGCTGTTGTTGGTGGTGCTGCTACTGCTACTGTTGTTGGTGGTGCTGCTACTGCTGCTGTTGTTGGTGGTGCTGCTACTGCTACTGTTGTTGGTGATGCTGCTACTGCTGCTGTTGTTGGTGGTGCTGCTACTGCTGCTGTTGTTGGTGGTGCTGCTACTGCTGCTGTTGTTGGTGGTGCTGCTACTGCTGCTGTTGTTGGTGATGCTGCTACTGCTGCTGTTGTTGGTGGTGCTGCTACTGCTGCTGTTGTTGGTGGTGCTGCTACTGCTGCTGTTGTTGGTGGTGCTGCTACTGCTGCTGTTGTTGGTGATGCTGCTACTGCTGCTGTTGTTGGTGGTGCTGCTACTGCTACTGTTGTTGGTGGTGCTGCTACTGCTGCTGTTGTTGGTGGTGCTGCTACTGCTGCTGTTGTTGGTGATGCTGCTACTGCTGCTGTTGTTGGTGGTGCTGCTACTGCTGCTGTTGTTGGTGGTGCTGCTACTGCTGCTGTTGTTGGTGGTGCTGCTACTGCTACTGTTGTTGGTGGTGCTGCTACTGCTGCTGTTGTTGGTGGTGCTGCTACTGCTGCTGTTGTTGGTGGTGCTGCTACTGCTGCTGTTGTTGGTGGTGCTGCTACTGCTGCTGTTGTTGGTGGTGCTGCTACTGCTGCTGTTGGTGGTGCTGCTACTGCTGCTGTTGTTGGTGGTGCTGCTACTGCTGCTGTTGTTAGTGATGCTGCTACTGCTGCTGTTGTTGCTGATGCTGCTACTGCTGCTGTTGTTGGTGGTGCTCCTACTGGTGCTTCTGCTGCTGTTGCTGCTGCTGTTGTAGCAGCTTCGTTTCATCATCACTCGCCACTTATTCTTCCGATAGCTTTTGCGAATCTTACCAATCACTGTCACCACTATCACCACCACCACCACCACCACCACCACCACCACCACTATCACCACCACCACCATCACATGTTTGGTGTTTTTCCATCAATACCTGAGGAAGGTATTGATGAGTGAAGGTGTTGGAGGTACCTATGACGGATGTTTGTACATTGTGTTTACTGCCGGTGTTTATAAAACATTGTGAGTACAAATATTGTGTGTGTGTGTGTACTCACCTATTTGTGGTTGCAGGGGTCGATTCATAGCTCCTGGCCCCGCCTCTTCACTGATTGCTACTAGGTCCTCTCTCTCCCTGCTCCATGAGCTTTATCAAACCTAGTCTTAAAACTATGTATGGTTCCTGCCTCCACTACGTCACTTTCTAGGCTATTCCACTTCCTGACAACTCTATGACTGAAGAAATACTTCTTAACATCTCTTTGACTCATAGGAGTCTTCAACTTCCAATTGTGACCCCTTGTTTCTGTGTCCCCTCTCTGGAACATCTTGTCTCTGTCCACCTTATCTATTCCTCGCAGTATTTTATATGTCGTTATCATGTCTCCCCTAACCCTCCTGTCCTCTAGTGTCGTCAAGCCGATTTCCCTTAACCTTTCTTCGTAGGACAATCCCCTTAGCTCTGGGACTAGTCTTGTTGCAAACCTTGACACTTTCTCTAATTTCTTGACGTGCTTGACCAGGTGTGGGTTCCAAACTGGTGCTGCATACTCCAGTATGGGCCTGACGTATATGGTGTACAGTCTTGAATGATTCCTTAGTGAGGTATTGGAACGCTATTCTTAGGTTTGCCAGCCGCCCGTATGCTGCAGCAGTTATCTGATTAATGTGTGCCTCAGGAGATGTGCTCGGTATTATACTCACCCCAAGATCTTTTTCCTTGAGTGAGGTTTGCAGTCTTTGGCCACCTAGACTATACTCATTCTGCGGTCTTCTTTGCCCTTCCCCGATCTTCATGACTTTACATTTGGCAGGGTTAAATTCAAGGAGCCAGTTACTGCACCAGGCTTGTAGCCTGTAGCCTCTTTGTAGTCCTGCCTGATCCTCGACTGATTTAATTCTTCTCATTAATTTCACATCATCTGCAAACAGCAATAAAAATAACTGATTAGTACTTTAGAGATTAGTAATAAAAATCACTAATTAGCTTAGAAATTAGTAATAAATCTTAGAGATTAATAATAAAAATAACTGATTACCTTAGAGATTGGTAATAAAAAATAACTACCTTAGAAATAGTATAACACCTCTTTTAAATTAATTCTTCCTCTTATTCCTGCTCCTAATCCTCCTGCTCCTCTTCCTTCTACTCCTCTTCCTCCTGCTTCTCTTCCTCCTGCTCTTCCTCTTGCTGCTCCTCTTCCTCTTGCTCTTCTTCCTTCTGCTCCTCTTCCTCCTCTTCCTTCTGCTCCTCTTCCTTCTGCTCCTCTTCCTCCTGCTCATCTTCATCCTGTTCTTCCTCCTGCTTCTCTTCCTCCTGCTCCTCTTCCTTCTGCTCCTCTTCCTTCTGCTCCTCTTCCTTCTGCTCCTCTTCCTTCTGCTCCTCTTCCTAATGCACCTCTTCCTCCTACTCCTCTTCCTTCTGCTCCTCTTCCTTCTGCTCCTCTTCCTAATGCACCTCTTCCTCTTGCTCCTCTTCCTCCTGTTCTTCCTCTTGCTACTCCTCTTCCTCCTGTTCTTCCTCTTGCTACTCCTCTTCCTCCTGTTCTTCCTCCTGCGCCTCTTCCTCCTGTTCCTCTCCTGTTCTTCACCCTGCTGCTCCTCCTCCTCCTGTTGTTCCTCTTGCTGCTCCTCTTCCTCCTGTTCTTCCTCTTGCTGCTCCTCTTCCTCCTGTTCTTCCTCCTGCGCCTCTTCCTCCTGTTCCTCTCCTGTTCTTCATCCTGCTGCTCCTCCTCCT
Organism: Cherax destructor; assembly: GCA_009830355.1. Taxonomy (NCBI): domain Eukaryota; kingdom Metazoa; phylum Arthropoda; class Malacostraca; order Decapoda; family Parastacidae; genus Cherax; species Cherax destructor. The sequence continues at coordinate 285,809 of WNWK01000597.1, forward strand.
CCTGTTGTTCCTCTTGCTGCTCCTCTTCCTCCTGTTCATCTTGCTGCTCCTCTTCCTCCTGTTTTTTCCTCCTGCTCCTCTTCCTCCTGTTCTTCCTCTTGCTGCTCCTCTTCCTCCTGTTCTTCCTCCTGCGCCTCTTCCTCCTGTTCCTCTCCTGTTCCTCTTCCTCCTGTTCTTCCTCCTGCTGTTCCTCTTCCTCCTGTTCTTCCTCCTGCTCCTCCTCCTCCTCTTCTTCCTCCTCCTCTTCCTCCTTCCTCCTCGTTCTGTCTTCTGGCTTTATTTACCTTTTCTCTCTCAGTTGTGATTTAACAATACTCCAGGAAGACGCGAGCATCTTCCTGACGTTCCTCTCGTAAGTGTGGCTTTGTGATGAGATGTTGGAGTTAAGATGCTGGCAAACAGAAGGATAAAAACTTGTAGAGAATATAGTTTTATAACTTTAAACCAGTAAGGTTTTAGGGAAGGAAAATTCTGTCTCAGAATTCTCGTACGACTTTTATGAGAGGTATATATTAGTTAGATAGACTACTACTACTACTGTTCAGACTGCCACTCGTAGTACACTAGTGCTAACAGGTCTGCTAAAACTACACCGTGCCCTTGCCACAGGGCTGTAAATGTTACCTGGAACGGCGGGTCATTATCTAAGACCCGCGTCAGGAGACACTTGTCCAGTTTCCTGACAAACCTTACCTAACCTAACCTACACTTGACAAGAATGCTCACCGTGCCCTTTCATAGGGCTGTACACGGTACATCACTTGTACCAACTCCGACACTCCTTCGGGAGTCACTGCCGGGTCACCACATGGGGAAGACCCGGGACAGGACTCGTCCTGGCAGTCCTACATGAACATGAACATGCTAACACAACCATTGATGATTCTGCTGCTGTGGTGTTAAGTGTGGGTATGGGCGTGGATCTCGCCAGGACAACACCCCTTGCCCACCGTCTTTCTTGCTGTCTACCATATTGCCGGATATTCATTTTTTCTGAATTTACGTGAGAGACTTCTTCCGTCTCTTCACAACAGCTTCCACTACAGCACCAACATCATGCCAACAGCAACAACACAGTTGATCTGTAGCACCCAGGCAAGTCATGTAAACTATCAGTAATAAACACACAGCAAGAGGACGAGATTTGAGTGTTGTGAGAGTCAGTGTTGTAAACTGTGTGCTAGTCCACCTCCTGTCTTCATCTGGCTGTCTCATTGTGTGTGTATACATGCATACATATCTACATACTTGTAGGGTATACATGTATACAGTCTTAGTAACTAGTTTTATTCAAGGAGAAACATTAGTGGAAACTCTCTCATGTTTTAAGTGCCTCCTGGTTCACCAGTTCTTGATCCACCGGGAGGCATGATCCTGGACCGCGGGGGCGGGGGCGGGGGCGGTGGCGCTGACCCCCGCGGCAGCATCCTCCAGGTACTAGCACCCGAATGGTAGATGAGACGACACTGCTGATGCTGTTCGTCACATCTGGTTAGCGTTACCGGATACGTTACTAGCGGCATTTGCGTCACTTCCTGATAATGGCGAGTGACGTGTGAGCGAAACGTTGCTTGTGCGGCAATTAACGTCTCTGTTACCTGCTAGCAATGATAGCAGTAGCTGCTATCATTGCTTGTTTTCTAACGCACTTACGAGCCTCATTTTCTAAACGATCTAACAGACCACGAAGTTATAATCCTTAAAATATGAGATCCTTAAAATATGAGATCCTTAACCCTAATTATCCTTAACCAACATTATTCTTAACCGAAATTATCCTTAACCGAAATTATCCTTAACCAAAATTATCCTTAACCAAAATTATCCTTAACCAAAATTATTCTTAACCGAAATTATCCTTAACCAAAATTATTCTTAACCGAAATTATCCTTAACCAAAATTATCCTCAACCAAAATTATCCTTTATTAAACTATCCTATATTGAACTATATTATATTATAACTGGCTGTCATTAACATCTGGCAACCGAGGACACATCCAAGTCTCATAATACGTTAAAAATAATACGTTGGCTGTCCCGTAGCTGCGTTGATAGCGAACTCAGCTCACAGTGTCCGTTGTTCGATCCCAGGTACGGGTGGAAACATTGGGGCGTGTTTCCTGAAGACACATGCTGTCCATGTTCACCTAGCGGTAAGTAGGTACCTGGGTGTTAGTCAACTGGTGTGGGTCGCTCCTGGGGACAACTCTGGGAAATGCTCTGCATAAAAAGGGGCTTTATAGAAGTATGTCACTGATGTCAGCTATGGTCTGTATAAGTTGTATCATCTACTTGTATAAATAAAGATTATTATTATTATTATTATTATTATTATTATTATTATTATTATTATTATTAAGGGTGTTAGAACTTACGTGTATTTACCGAGTGGTATTTTCATGGGTCGAGACTCGGCTCTTGTTTGATCTAGCTGTTAAGGCCTGGGACCCTAGACTGTCTCAGTGTTTGAGGTAGGGTTGTAAAGGTACACAGGCTTATCCTAGGCCATGGTAGCTACGTGACTCGTCAATGGTTCGCCTCAACATTGTTGTGGGTAGGCCTACTGTGTTCACTTTCTATTTCTACTGGTTCACACCCGAAGAAGTAGAAGAAAAGGGAAAAGAAAGAAGAAGAAGAAGAAGAAGAAGGAAAGGGAGAAGAAGGAGGAGAATATGGAGATTTTATTCAGATAAGTAACCTGAAAGGTTTTATTATCCCAGGATAACCAGCTGAAGACCAGCAGTGTGGCCTACTTACATTGGTGTCGTCAGGATACCAAACACAGCACAGGACTGACACCCGGGTATTTCTTTGCTGTTAGGCAAACACTCCTATACAGCGCAGGATGTGGGATGTACAGTTCCTGCACTCTGAAGGATGAGTTGGGGGATATTACAGTGCTGGAGGTGGGAAGTATAATGTGGGGGGATTATTTTAGTAGTATAAGATTGAATACAATAAAAAGAGCACTGTTAGTCTTGGGTACTCATCTTTCCGTTGACAGTTCAAGACCCCAGCAGCCGCAACCTGGGCTCTCCTTTGATGTCGGCTATTTAGTTCCCACTGCACTGTAATAGTGATTATGACCAGAGTTAACACTCGCCCTGACGACCTATTTGCTCCAATATTCCAGGTATGTCACCTGGAAAGTCGTGGGCGAGTCTTACTTGGGTTTGGGCAGTCGCCCTTGTGTCACGACGTTGTAGGTTAGCCTTGTCAACCCCACCTCAATACCTATTCACTGCTGCAAACTGCGGTAATATATGAGCTTTGATAAGACATAACTGGGTGTGCGTATCGTACCCATATAACATACAATGTCATGACGCCGTTATCGATGGCTTGATTGAAGATATATTGGACGTCTTCACTTCTTTCATCACTTGGGCCATGTTTGACGTCACCTTACTTGACCATCACTTGTCCACAAGGTCACTTTGTGAACTATACCTGTGGATAATGTCCACAGTGCGGAGAGTCACTACCAGTACCTCGCTTAGCACAGATAATATACAGTATCTTTGCTTCACTTTTTCACTACTTACACAAATAAGCGACATAAAGAATAAAATTGTTTTTGCTGTGGTGCTTGCTCACTCACTAATATGCCCTTAATTATTCACAGCAGAAATAGTTTCTGGTCCTCATGCATGTACAAGAGTTACGTATTATCTCTTCCACAGTTCTTCTTAGAGATTGTCGAGTACGACTCAAGTTTCACGAAGTACACACGGATATGGCCTCCAGCACCTCTATTTATAGTTGGTTTTCTGCTGACATAATGTCTACGGGTGTAGGTGTCAGTTCTGACAACTTAATTGAATCAAAGAGTGTGGATTCCTTGACTCAAAGGTGCAGGTTCTTTGGTAAACTGCCACTAGCTATGTTATCAGGTTAGAGGCATATTATTTCGAATTTTTAACGGTCTTAGGAAATAGAAACTTCCTCAGACACATGAATATATTATATTGGAGAGTCTCTCGCAAGAGAGGAGGTCTTGGTCACACCCAGTCAAATATGTGCATCTTGTGACATGCAGTCTAATTCTCCTTAGTAATGTTTGGTTCGGTGTACAGATCTTAAAAACATCCTTGTTCCACATCTGGTCTCCAGATGTCATGACGAGAGGGGTTGCAGCTACCTTATGAGAGGGGTGGCTGCCCCCTGTTGGAGAAAATTTCTCCACACAATGCCTGCTCTCTGAAGGAGAGATGGGGATGTTACAGTCAGAGGTGTAAACTGAACTATAATCTCAGCAAATTTATGGCTAGACGGTAGTTGAGTGAATAATGATGAATGTGGTTTAATCTTTGAATCATCCTGCCTATGCAAATAAACCACCTGGTATAGAAATACTTTTATATTAGTCTAGGTTTTATTTTGGTGAGGTGACCGCTGCTGCAGACATCCACTGGCTGTTATTCCCTATTCTTTCTCACTGTTTTCTTCTTCTCTCGTTCGTATGATCATTATAATTTTCACTTTTCCTCAAGGATTTCCACCTGCATTTCGCAAGGAGTCTGGAGTGGTGTGTTGCTGTATGAGGGGAAGTAGGGGTGATGGACGGGGCGACGAGTGGTGGTAGGAGGGGGGATGAGTACATTAGGGGTATAAGTAAGTTTATTTAGGCACAGATACACATAAATACAATTATCATATATAGTGTAAATTACTTAGGATGAAGGAACACTGCAGTGGACCTACTGGCCCATGCTAGGCAGGTTCAACTCACACCCACCCCTGTACCTGTTCATTATTTAAAGACGTCCAAGGAGGTGGTGGGGACTCGTGGGGGTGGTGGTTGCAAAGAGCAGGATGGTTGAGTGGGGGTTGTTGGAGTGGGGGTTGTTGGAGTGGGGGTTGTTGGAGTGGGGGTTGTTGGGGGTGTTGAACTTGTGGTCTTCAGTCCTCACCACGCACACCAGTAACCCAACACCTTCTAATCCTCCTCCTCCTCCTCTTCTTCTTCAATCTTCTCATCTTCCTTATCTTACATTTTCTCCTCTGTGCTTTACCTTTTGTTCCCGCCTCGCACTCTCTTCATTAAGGCAGACAGAGCAGAGAATCTCAGCTCAGAGCGTCTGGGTGAGTGAGGAAAGCTGAGAATCATTCACAGGACAAAATGCGTGGGAAGGTTGTGCTTGAGGTGGTCCCAGTGTTCACTGCTCTCTGTCTGATGCTGTCACTGTTCACTGCTCTAATAGTGTGATGATTCTCACCATCATCACATATGTGATGCTGCCGTCTACAGAATACATAGTTTTACCGGGCGGTTCTATAAGAGTTGCCACTGACAACTCTGCCACTGTTCACTGATTTTAGGTATCTGTCCAGCTCCCTCTTGAAGACAACCAGTGGCCTATTGGTAATTCCCCTTATGGCTGGTGGGAAGCTGTTGAACAGTCTTGGGCCCCGGACAATTATTGTGTTTTAGTGTACTAATGGCACCCCTACTTTTCACTGGGGGTATGTTGTACCATCTGCCCAGTCTTTTACTTTCGTAGGAAGTAATTTCTGTGTGCAGATTTCGGACAAGTTCCTCTAGGATTTTCCAGGTGTAGAGTATGATATATCTCTCTCGCCTGCGCTCCAGTGAGTACAAGTCAAGTGCTTCTAGGCGTTCCCAGTAGTTAAGGTGTTTGATGGAACTTATATGTGCAGTAAAGGTTCTCTGTACATTCTCTAGATCTGCAATTTCACCTACCTTGAATGTTGATGTTAATGTACAGCAGTATTCTAGCCTAGAGAGAACAAGTGATTTAAAAAAGGATCATCATTGGCTTGGCATCCCTTGTCTTGAATGTTCTCATTATCCATCCTATCATTTTCCTCACAGATGTGATAGTGGCACTGTTGTGGTCCTTGAAGGTGAGATCCCCTGACATTAACACTCCCAAGTCCTTCACACTACTTTTCTGCTCTATTGTCTAATCAGAGTTTGTAATATACTTAGTTCTAGCTATTATTTCCTCCAGTTTTCCGTAATGGAGCAGTTGAAATTTGTCCTCAGTGAACATCATGACGTCACTACTACTACTGCTATGTGGCATACAAAGAGTATGACGTCACTACTACTACTGCTATGTGGCATACTAAGAGTATGACGTCACTACTACTACTGCTATGTGGCATACTAAGAGTATGACGTCACTACTACTACTGCTATGTGGCATACTAAGAGTATGACGTCACTACTACTACTGCTATGTGGCATACTAAGAGTATGACGTCACTACTACTACTGCTATGTGGCATACTAAGAGTATGACGTCACTACTACTACTGCTATGTGGCATACTAAGAGTATGACGTCACTACTACTACTGCTATGTGGCATACTAAGAGTATCACGTCACTACTATTACTGCTATTTGGCATACTAAGAGTATGTTACATTTTTTCGGTGTATGTCACACACCCATATGTTCACGCCTCCTGACCAGCGAACCAGGTGCTAAGAGTTTAACCATCAGGGGCCCCGTCGTTATACCAGTACCTTGGTTCAACCAACCAATCACAGGGAAGCTTGCCAAAGCTGTGAAGCGATGTGGTACACTCATGAAGCAGCTTTGGCAGACTTACCTTCCTTGCTGGTCGCTACGGTCCTCACCGTGGCTTGTGCTTTCATTCGCCTCATTGTACATAATTGTAAATACTGTACATAGGTTATATACACTGTAAATACCAGTTTATTTTGGTGAAGGAAATACATTTATTTATTCTCTGCTGTTTTTTTTTTCTCTTTCTTAAGTGGTTATCACATTACGGCCAGGTGTGCAGGCCATAGTCTACACCTGTGTGTGTAATATACTACTACTGATACTACTACTGCTACACAACTGCTACTGCTGCTACTATGACCACTACAAGTACTACTACTACTGCTACAACCACTACTACAAGTACTGCTACGACCACTACTGCAAGTACTACTACGGCCACTACTACAAGTACTACTACTGTCTACAGCATGGGCCAGTAGGCCTACTACAGTGCTTATACTCTTCCACCTCACGTGGTACCTACATACACCTTCGATGTCCATGTATTGTTTGTAACGGTTTGACAAAGCTCCTGGAGAGCGAAACGTTGCCACAATAAAATGTCACATTAGTTGCACTTGTGTCCTTTTACCTAACAGAATTTATTCAGATAATTTACAATTTACAATTTTTACAATGGTTGTAAAGGCAGGCAAACTGTCTTAGATTTACATTAATGATAAATGTAATAGACTTAACATTGAACAAAGCAAGTAAATCAGACTTTGTTGTTCATTCGTGAAAGTGAACACCTCACCTCTTTTCACCCCTTCCTGCTTACGCTTAAATGTGGTGGAATACGACAGAGAAACATTGGTAGCTTGTGTTCGCACAGTGTAGCTATCATACCGGGGATTACCAATAGACCCTTGGCTGTCTTCAAGACGGAGCTAGACACGCACTTAATTAGTACCTGACCAGCCGGGATGTGGTTCGTACGTCGGTTTACGTGCGACCAGCAGTAACAGCCTGGTTGATCAGGTCCTGATCCACCACGAGGCCTGGTCATGGACTGGGCCTCGGGGGCGTTGACCCCTGGAACACCCTCCAGGTATACTCCAGGTCATAGAGGGTGGCGTACCTACACTCTAGGAGTACCCATCATCTATCTCTTGTGTTGACTAAGGTTGAGGCTGCGTGTGGATGTTAATGTAACTAACTCACTCTCTCTCTCTCTCTCTCTCTCTCTCCTCTCTCTCTCTCTCTCTCTCTCTCTCTCTCTCTCTCTCTCTCTCTCTATCTCTCTCTTATTTACTTATTAATTATAATGTATGTTTTCATTTTCAGGTAAGTGTTGGTGGTAGCAGTCGTTCGTACAGTAAGTGTTGCCTTGTTTATGGTGGTAATGGTAGTGGTAATGATAATGGTGGAGGTGGTGCAAGATTTCACTGTGTCTTGTTGCACAAGTTGCAGTGCTGACCATAATGGACCTTGATGTTGCATCTTCGACGGGCCACGATACTTGTTTCCCAGTTGTTACATCAAGTTCCTTCACTACACCTCTCTCTCTCTCTCTCTCTCTCTCTCTCTCTCTCTCTCTCTCTCTCTCTCTCTCGTGGATGCATTAATTAATACGTGTACTGCTCGTGAAGACTGGTATTCCACAGAGGAGGAGAATGAAATTAGTTATGTAGCTTCCATGGCCACGCATGTGGGGTGACATGTCTAGTGGTACTGGGCGCCTGATGTCTGAAACATGGATGGGCCAGTGGACTAAGGGGGTGCTAAAATATCGGGGATTCGATCCCCGTATTTTATATATATATATATATATATATATATATATATATATATATATATATATATATACATACATATACCAGTGTGAGCAGCAGGAACATTGGGTGTGGAGGCAGGAACACTGGTGTGGAGGCAGGAACACTGGGTGTGGAGGCAGGAACACTGGGTGTGGAGCAGGAACACTGGGTGTGGAGCAGGAACACTGGGTGTGGAGGCAGGAACACTGGGTGTGGAGAGCAGGAACACTGGGTGTGGAGGCAAGAACACTGGGTGTGGAGGCAGGAACACTGGGTGTGGAGGCAGGAACACTGGGTGTGGAGGCAGGAACACTGGGTGTGGAGGCAGGAACACTGGGTGTGGAGGCAGGAACACTGGGTGTGGAGGCAGGAACACTGGCTGTGGAGGCAGGAACACTGGTGTGGAGGCAGGAACACTGGGTGTGGAGGCAGGAACACTGGGTGTGGAGGCAGGAACACTGGGTGTGGAGGAAGGAACACTGGGTGTGGAGGCAGGAACACTGGGTGTGGGGGCAGGAACACTGGTGTGGAGGCAGGAACACTGGTGTGGAGGCAGGAGCACTGGGTGTGGGGGCAGGAACACTGGTGTGGAGGCAGGAACACTGGTGTGGAGGTAGGAACACTGGGTGTGGGGGCAAGAACACTGGTGTGGAGGCAGGAACACTGGGTGTGGAGGCAAGAACACTGGGTGTGGGGGCAAGAACACTGGTGTGGAGGCAGGAACACTGGGTGTGGAGGCAGGAACACTGGTGTGGAGGTATGAACACTGGGTGTGGAGGCAGGGACACTGGGTGTGGAGGTAGGAACACTGGGTGTGGGGGCAGGAACACTGGTGTGGAGGTAGGAACACTGGTGTGGAGGCAGGAACACTGGGTGTGGGGGCAGGAACACTGGTGTGGAGGCAGGAACACTGGTGTGGAGGTAGGAACACTGGGTGTGGGGGCAAGAACACTGGTGTGGAGGCAGGAACACTGGTGTGGAGGCAGGAACACTGGGTGTGGAGGCAGGAACACTGGGTGTGGGGCAGGAACACTGGTGTGGAGGCAGGAACACTGGTGTGGAGGCAGGAACACTGGGTGTGGAGGCAGGAACACTGGGTATGGAGGCAGGAACACTGGGTGTGGAGGCAGGAACACTGGTGTGGAGGCAGGAACACTGGTGTGGAGGCAGGAACACTGGGTGTGGAGGCAGGACACTGGAGCAGGAACACTGGTGTGGAGGCAGGAACACTGGGTGTGGGGGCAGGAACACTGGTGTGGAGGCAGGAACACTGGGTGTGGAGGCAGGAACACTGGTGTGGAGGCAGGAACACTGGTGTGGAGGCAGGAACACTGGGTGTGGAGGCAGGAACACTGGGTGTGGAGGCAGGAACACTGGGTGTGGGGGCAGGAACACTGGGTGTGGAGGCAGGAACACTGGTGTGGAGGCAGGAACACTGGTGTGGAGGCAGGAACACTGGGTGTGGAGGCAGGAACACTGGTGTGGAGGCAGGAACACTGGGTGTGGAGGCAGGAACACTGGTGTGGGGCAGGAACACTGGTGTGGGAGGCAGGAACACTGGGTGTGGAGGCAGGAACACTGGTGTGGAGGCAGGAACACTGGTGTGGAGGCAGGAACACTGGGTGTGGAGGCAGGAACACTGGGTGTGGGGGCAGGAACACTGGGTGTGGAGGCAGGAACACTGGGTGTGGAGGCAGGAACACTGGTGTGGAGGCAGGAACACTGGTGTGGAGGCAGGAACACTGGTGTGGAGGCAGGAACACTGGGTGTGGAGGCAGGAACACTGGTGTGGAGGCAGGAACACTGGTGTGGAGGCAGGAACACTGGGTGTGGAGGCAGGAACACTGGTGTGGAGGCAGGAACACTGGGTGTGGGAGGCAGGAACACTGGTGTGGAGGCAGGAACACTGGTGTGGAGGCAGGAACACTGGTGTGGAGGCAGGAACACTGGTGTGGAGGCAGGAACACTGGTGTGGCGGCAGGAACACTGGGTGTGGAGGCAGGAACACTGGTGTGGAGGCAGGAACACTGGTGTGGAGGCAGGAACACTGGGTGTGAGGCAGGAACACTGGGTGTGGGGGCAGGAACACTGGGTGTGGGGGCAGGAACACTGGGTGTGGAGGCAGGAACACTGGTGTGGAGGCAGGAACACTGGTGTGGAGGCAGGAACACTGGTGTGGAGGCAGGAACACTGGTGTGGAGGCAGGAACACTGGGTGTGGAGGCAGGAACACTGGTGTGGAGGCAGGAACACTGGGTGTGGAGGCAGGAACACTGGTGTGGAGGCAGGAACACTGGGTGTGGAGGCAGGAACACTGGTGTGGAGGCAGGAACACTGGTGTGGAGGCAGGAACACTGGTGTAGAGGCAGGAACACTGGTGTGGAGGCAGGAACACTGGGTGTGGAGGCAGGAACACTGGTGTGGAGGCAGGAACACTGGGTGTGGAGGCAGGAACACTGGGTGTGGGGGCAGGAACACTGGTGTGGAGGCAGGAACACTGGTGTGGAGGCAGGAACACTGGTGTGGAGGCAGGAACACTGGGTGTGGGGCAGGAACACTGGTGTGGAGGCAGGAACACTGGTGTGGAGGCAGGAACACTGGTGTGGAGGCAGGAACACTGGGTGTGGGGGCAGGAACACTGGTGTGGAGGCAGGAACACTGGTGTGGAGGCAGGAACACTGGTGTGGAGGCAGGAACACTGGTGTGGGGGCAGGAACGCACTGGTGTGGAGGCAGGAACACTGGTGTGGAGGCAGGAACACTGGTGTGGAGGCAGGAACACTGGGTGTGGGGGCAGGAACACTGGTGTGGAGGCAGGAACACTGGGTGTGGAGGCAGGAACACTGGTGTGGGGGCAGGAACACTGGTGTGGAGGGCAGGAACACTGGTGTGGAGGCAGGAACACTGGTGTGGAGGGCAGGAACACGGGGTGTGGGGGCAGGAACACTGGTGTGGGGGCAGGAACACTGGTGTGGAGGCAGGAACACTGGTGTGGAGGCAGGAACACTGGTGTGGAGGCAGGAACACTGGTGTGGAGGCAGGAACACTGGTGTGGAGGCAGGAACACTGGTGTGGAGGCAGGAACACTGGTGTGGAGGCAGGAACACTGGTGTGGAGGCAGGAACACTGGTGTGGAGGCAGGAACACTGGTGTGGAGGCAGGAACACTGGTGTGGAGGCAGGAACACTGGTGTGGAGGCAGGAACACCATGGTAAATACTAGCACGAGCAAGCAAGGAAGCAGCAGCAGTGGGTATACTCACTTGATACCCGGTTCATTTTACTCATGGTTACCCACATCATCCCTCTCCCCCCCTTCCCTTCCCTTCACCCCTCTCCCTTCCATTCCCTCTACCCTCCCTCCTTCCCTCACCCACTCAACACTTCGCTCCCTCACTTTCCACGTAAGTGCTCAGTAAATGTCACTACTACTTCTACTACTACAACTACTACAGCTACTGCTTCTACTACAACTACTATAACTACTACAACCACTACAACTACTACTGCAACAAATATTACTACAACTTCTAGTACTAGATGCTTATCCCCCCATTCTTCCTAGAGAGAGCCATAGATAAGGTTCTAGCTTCTTCATTCTCAAGTGACTGCTGGCCCTGCAAGGCCCGAAACTTGGTCTCTGGATTCCGCTGGAATTGTGGGTCGTTTTTTGACTTCCTTCCATGTGAGATACAGAGAGTTTGTCTCCATTATCTTTTTCCTGTGACAGCATCCAGATTGTTAGTTTTCAAACCCATTTTCATAGAACTCCGTCTCCCTTAAGAGGAGCTTCTCCTTGGGAGAGACGTCGAGTAAATGTGAGTGGTTTCTCGAAGTTCCCCAACCTGTGGTCAGGCTTCCCTGTTGGTTGTTTGGTCAACCAGGCTGTTACTGCTAGTAAGAACCTCCGTTCTTTCATGTCTAATTCACTTGTTCTATCATCCCTTTGTCCCATCATCCGCTTGTTCCATCATCCAGTTGCCCCATCATCCACTTGTTCCATCATCCTCTTGTCGACTGGCTGCCTCCTCTGCCACTTTTTTTTTTCCAAAGTGCAGCCACGACAATAAGTTGACTGGCTTCCTGTGTGGATCAACTATGGTGCCACTGCGTCGTTGTCAGAACTTACGTCGCCTCAGTGTTCTCGTTGTCAAGGCGTAGAACTGAGAAACGCTGGACGGAATTGTCCAAATTTGTTGGTAATGAGCAAAACCTGCTGGAATAATGTGAGCTTGAAGATTGGTTTAAGTAGTAACTGGAAGGGTAAGTGGAGAAGTAAGTGGTGACAGGTGAGTGTTTCTAACAAAACTGGATACATTAGCAATGTGTTGCTACACTATTCTGTATGATGGTTACACAGTGGGAACACCAGCAGTGTGTTGCTACACTATTCTGTATGATAGTTACACAGTGGGAACACCATCAGTGTGTTGCTACACTATTCTGTATGATAGTTACACAGTGGGAACACCATCAGTGTGTTGCTACACTATTCTGTATGATAGTTACACAGTGGGAACACCAGCAGTGTGTTGCTACATTATTCTGAATGATAGTTACACAGTGGGAACACCAGCAGTGTGTTGCTACACTATTCTGTATGATAGTTACACAGTGGGAACACCATCAGTGTGTTGCTACACTATTCTGTATGATAGTTACACAGTGGGAACACCATCAGTGTGTTGCTAAACTATTCTGTATGATAGTTACACAGTGGGAACACCAGCAGTGTGCTGCTACACTATTCTGTATGATAGTTACACAGTGGGAACACCATCAGTGTGTTGCTATACTATTCTGTATGATAGTTACACAGTGGGAACACCATCAGTGTGTTGCTATACTATTCTGTATGATAGTTACACAGTGGGAACACCAGCAGTGTGCTGCTACACTATTCTGTATGATAGTTACACAGTGGGAACACCATCAGTATGCTGCTACACTATTCTGTATGATAGTTACACAGTGGGAACACCAGCAGTGTGTTGCTACACTATTCTGTATGATAGTTACACAGTGGGAACACCATCAGTATGCTGCTACACTATTCTGTATGATAGTTACACAGTGGGAACACCATCAGTGTGCTGCTACACTATTCTGTATGATAGTTACACAGTGGGAACACCAGCAGTGTGTTGCTACACTATTCTGTATGATAGTTACACAGTAGGAACACAATCAATGTGCTGCTACACTATTCTGTATGATAGTTACACAGTGGGAACACCAGCAGTGTGTTGCTACACTATTCTGTATGATAGTTACACAGTGGGAACACCATCAGTATGCTGCTACACTATTCTGTATGATAGTTACACAGTAGGAACACCATCAGTGTGTTGCTACACTATTCTGGATGATAATTACACAGTGAGAACACCAGCAGTGTGTTGCTACACTATTCTGTATGATAGTTACACAGTGGGAACACCAGCAGTGTGTTGCTACACTATTCTGTATGATAGTTACACAGTGGGAACACCAGCAGTGTGTTGCTACACTATTCTGTATGATAGTTACACAGTGGGAACACCATCAGTGTGCTGCTACACTATTCTGGATGATAATTACACAGTGGGAACACCATCAGTGTGCTGCTACACTATTCTGTATGATAGTTACGCAGTGGGAACACCATCAGTGTGCTGCTACACTATTCTGGATGATAATTACACAGTGGGAACACCATCAGTGTGCTGCTATACTATTCTGATGATATTACACAGTGGGAACACCATCAGTGTGCTGCTATACTATTTGATGATAGTTCACAGTGGAACACCATCAGTGTGTTGCTATACTATTCTGGATGATAGTTACACAGTGGGAACACCATCAGTGTGCTGCTATACTATTCTGGATGATAGTTACACAGTGGGAACACCATCAGTGTGCTGCTATACTATTCTGGATGATAATTACACAGTGGGAACACCATCAGTGTGCTGCTATACTATTCTGGATGATAGTTACACAGTGGGAACACCATCAGTGTGTTGCTATACTATTATGTATGATAGTTTCACAGTGAGAACACCATCAGTGTGTTGCTACACTATTCTGGATGATAGTTACACAGTGGGAACACCATCAGTGTGCTGCTATACTATTCTGATGATAGTTACACAGTGGGAACACCATCAGTGTGCTGCTAACTATTCTGGATGATAAATTACACAGTGGGAACACCATCAGTTGCTGCTCATCTATTCTGTATGATATTACACAGTGGGAACACCATCAGTGTGTTGCTACACTATTCTGTATGATAATTACACAGTGGGAACACCATCAGTGTGCTGCTATACTATTCTGTATGATAATTACACAGTGGGAACACTATCAGTATGCTGCTACACTATTCTGTATGATAATTACACAGTGGGAACACCATCAGTGTGCTGCTATACTATTCTGTATGATAATTACACAGTGGGAACACTCATAGTATGCTAGCTCATGATTCTGATGATAATTACACAGTGGAACAAGCTAGAGCTGCATAGTGTATCTGTCTGAATCCATGGAAGACTGTCAGTATGTGTCAGCCTACTAGATGCATATGTCAGCCTGAGCTGGAGACTGCAATGTCAGTCTGAGCTGAGACTGCAGTAGTGTCAGCTGAGCTGGAGACTGCAGTAGTGTCAGCCTGAGCTGGAGACTGCAGTAGTTCAGCTGAGCTGAGACTCATTATCGCTGAGCTGGAGATCTATATCAGCCTGAGCTGGAGACTGCAGTAGTGTCAGCTGAGCTGGAGACTGCAGTATTCAGCTGAGCTGGAGACTTCAGTATTATCAGCCTGAGCTGGAGACTCAGTAGTTCAGCCTGAGCTGAGAGACTGCAGTAGTGTCAGTCTGAGCTGAGAGACTGCAGTAGTGTCAGCCTGAGCTGAGAGACTGCAGTAGTGTCAGCCTGAGCTGAGAGACTGCAGTAGTATCAGCCTGAGCTGGGAGACTGCAGTAGTGTCAGTCTGAGCTGGGAGACTTCAGTAGTATCAGCCTGAGCTGGGAGACTGCAGTAGTGTCAGTCTGAGCTGAGAGACTGCAGTATTATCAGCCTGAGCTGGCAGACTTCAGTATTATCAGCCTGAGCTGGCAGACTGCAGTATTATCAGCCTGAGCTGGCAGACTGCAGTAGTGTCAGTCTGAGCTGGGAGACTGCAGTGAGTGTCAGCCTGAGCTGGGAGACTGCAGTAGTGTCAGCCTGAGCTGGGAGACTGCAGTAGTTCAGCCTGAGCTGGGAGACTGCAGTAGTGTCAGCCTGAGCTGGGAGACTTCAGTATTATCAGCCTGAGCTGGGAGACTGCAGTAGTGTCAGCCTGAGCTGGCAGACTGCAGTAGTGTCAGTCTGAGCTGGGAGACTTCAGTATTATCAGCCTGAGCTGGGAGACTTCAGTATTATCAGCCTGAGCTGGCAGACTGCAGTAGTGTCAGCCTGAGCTGGGAGACTGCAGTAGTGTCAGCCTGAGCTGGCAGACTGCAGTAGTGTCAGTCTGAGCTGGGAGACTGCAGTAGTGTCAGCCTGAGCTGGGAGACTGCAGTAGTGTCAGTCTGAGCTGGGAGACTGCAGTAGTGTCAGCCTGAGCTGAGAGACTGCAGTAGTGTCAGCCTGAGCTGGGAGACTGCAGTAGTATCAGCCTGAGCTGGGAGACTGCAGTAGTGTCAGCCTGAGCTGGCAGACTTCAGTATTATCAGCCTGAGCTGGGAGACTGCAGTAGTATCAGCCTGAGCTGGGAGACTGCAGTAGTGTCAGTCTGAGCTGGGAGACTGCAGTAGTGTCAGCCTGAGCTGGGAGACTGCAGTAGTGTCAGCCTGAGCTGGGAGACTGCAGTAGTGTCAGCCTGAGCTGGGAGACTGCAGTAGTGTCAGCCTGAGCTGGGAGACTGCAGTAGTGTCAGCCTGAGCTGGGAGACTGCAGTAGTGTCAGCCTGAGCTGGGAGACTGCAGTAGTGTCAGCCTGAGCTGGGAGACTTCAGTAGTATTAGTCTGAGCTGGGAGACTTCAGTAGTATCAGCCTGAGCTTGGAGACTTCAGTATTATCAGCCTGAGCTGGGAGACTGCAGTAGTATCAGCCTGAGCTGGGAGACTGCAGTAGTATCAGCCTGAGCTGGGAGACTGCAGTAGTGTCAGCCTGAGCTGGGAGACTGCAGTAGTGTCAGCCTGAGCTGGGAGACTTCAGTAGTATTAGTCTGAGCTGGAAGACTTCAGTAGTATCAGCCTGAGCTGGGAGACTTCAGTATTATCAGCCTGAGCTGGGAGACTTCAGTATTATCAGCCTGAGCTGGGAGACTGCAGTAGTATCAGCCTGAGCTGGGAGACTGCAGTATTATCTGCCTGAGCTGGGAGACTGCAGTAGTATCAGCCTGAGCTGGGAGACTGCAGTAGTATCAGCCTGAGCTGGGAGACTGCAGTAGTATCAGCCTGAGCTGGGAGACTGCAGTAGTATCAGCCTGAGCTGGGAGACTGCAGTAGTATCAGCCTGAGCTGGGAGACTGCAGTAGTATCAGCCTGAGCTGGGAGATGCAGTAGATCAGCCTGAGCTGGAGACTTCAGTAGTATCAGCCTGAGCTGGGAGACTGCAGTAGTATCAGCCTGAGCTGGGAGACTGCAGTAGTATCAGCCTGAGCTGGGAGACTTCAGTAGTATCAGCCTGAGCTGGGAGACTTCAGTAGTATCAGCCTGAGCTGGGAGACTTCAGTAGTATCAGCCTGAGCTGGGAGACTGCAGTAGTATCAGCCTGAGCTGGGAGACTGCAGTAGTATCAGCCTGAGCTGGGAGACTGCAGTAGTATCAGCCTGAGCTGGGAGACTTCAGTAGTATCAGCCTGAGCTGGGAGACTTCAGTAGTATCAGCCTGAGCTGGGAGACTGCAGTAGTATCAGCCTGAGCTGGGAGACTTCAGTAGTATCAGCCTGAGCTGGGAGACTGCAGTAGTATCAGCCTGAGCTGGGAGACTTCAGTAGTATCAGCCTGAGCTGGGAGACTGCAGTAGTATCAGCCTGAGCTGGGAGACTGCAGTAGTATCAGCCTGAGCTGGGAGACTGCAGTAGTATCAGCCTGAGCTGGGAGACTTCAGTAGTATGAGCCTGAGCTGGGAGACTGCAGTAGTATCAGCCTGAGCTGGGAGACTGCAGTAGTATCAGCCTGAGCTGGGAGACTGCAGTAGTATCAGCCTGAGCTGGGAGACTGCAGGTATCAGCCTGAGCTGGGAGACTGCAGTAGTATCAGCCTGAGCTGGGAGACTCAGTAGTATCAGCCTGAGCTGGGAGACTGCAGTAGTGTCAGCCTGAGCTGGGAGACTGCAGTAGTATCAGCCTGAGCTGGGAGACTGCAGTAGTATCAGCCTGAGCTGGGAGACTGCAGTATTATCAGCCTGAGCTCGGAGACTGCAGTAGTATCAGCCTGAGCTGGAGACTTCGTAGTATCAGCCTGAGCTGGGAGACTGCAGTAGTATCAGTCTGAGCTGGGAGACTTCAGTAGTATCAGCCTGAGCTGGCAGACTGCAGTAGTATCAGCCTGAGCTGGGAGACTGCAGTAGTATCAGCCTGAGCTGGGAGACTTCAGTAGTATCAGCCTGAGCTGGGAGACTGCAGTAGTATCAGTCTGAGCTGGGAGACTTCAGTAGTATCAGCCTGAGCTGGGAGACTGCAGTAGTATCAGCCTGACTGGGAGACTGCAGTAGTATCAGCCTGAGCTGGGAGACTGCAGTAGTATCAGCCTGAGCTGGAGACTGCAGTAGTATCAGCCTGAGCTGGGAGACTGCAGTAGTATCAGCCTGAGCTGGGAGACTCAGTAGTATCAGCCTGAGCTGGGAGACTGCAGTAGTATCAGCCTGAGCTGGGAGACTGCAGTAGTATCAGCCTGAGCTGGGAGACTGCAGTAGTATCAGCCTGAGCTGGGAGACTGCAGTAGTATCAGCTTGAGCTGGGAGACTGCAGTAGTATCAGCCTGAGCTGGGAGACTTCAGTAGTATCAGCCTGAGCTGGGAGACTGCAGTAGTGTCAGCCTGAGCTGGGAGACTGCAGTAGTATCAGCCTGAGCTGGGAGACTGCAGTAGTATCAGCCTGAGCTGGGAGACTGCAGTAGTATCAGCCTGAGCTCGGAGACTGCAGTAGTATCAGCCTGAGCTGGGAGACTTCAGTAGTATCAGCCTGAGCTGGGAGACTGCAGTAGTATCAGTCTGAGCTGGGAGACTTCAGTAGTATCAGCCTGAGCTGGCAGACTGCAGTAGTATCAGCCTGAGCTGGGAGACTGCAGTAGTATCAGCCTGAGCTGGGAGACTTCAGTAGTATCAGCCTGAGCTGGGAGACTGCAGTAGTATCAGTCTGAGCTGGGAGACTTCAGTAGTATCAGCCTGAGCTGGGAAACTGCAGTAGTATCAGCCTGATCTGGGAGACTGCAGTAGTATCAGCCTGAGCTGGGAGACTGCAGTAGTATCAGCCTGAGCTGGGAGACTGCAGTAGTATCAGCCTGAGCTGGGAGACTGCAGTAGTATCAGCCTGAGCTGGGAGACTTCAGTAGTATCAGCCTGAGCTGGGAGACTGCAGTAGTATCAGTCTGAGCTGGGAGACTTCAGTAGTATCAGCCTGAGCTGGGAGACTGCAGTATTATCAGCCTGAGCTGGGAGACTGCAGTATGACAATGAGAATATCATCAAGTATTACATTTAAAGGGTCATCAGCTAGGACACCTTCAAAGGTTACCTTCCAACAGAGCTGCAGTTATTATCTCTTGGCAGTTACCATCTCTCAGAAATGGAATTTATGGAGATACCTCCATCAGTAGATGGCTTATGAAGAGTAGTGGACAGCTGGTTGAGACAGTAGATGGCTTATAAAGGGTGTTGGACAGCTGGTTGGGAGTACTGGCCGACCAGCAACGGGAGGTAGCGGATACGAAAATCTCCGAGCGGCCGCCTCTTCAGTTTTTCTCGTACCATTACTGTGCTAGGTGTTGTGGTCTCCCTCTCCCACTCACAGTAATTACCTTCACTCATATGTAAACATTTCTTAATGACTTCTGCACTCTTCCACATTACCAGTTCTTCATTCCTTCACAATTTTATCGCTTAGTGTGTTGGCCATATTTTCCTCGTGACGCGAGTGTTGCAGAATTTGTAGTGTTCTACTGATTCAGCAGCTGTTTAAGAGGCACCTAAGTTCCCACGTCGTCTAATAATATGCTCATTTCTCCACTATAATCTACCTTGTCCATAATTACTATCGCATTTGCTTTGTCTGTTTCGTAAGGTGAAGTCCAGGATATTTCCTTAATTCATGGTATAACTTAACAAATCTTTGAGGACAATTGTGTTGCAGAGGTGTGAACACAACTCAGCAGAGCTCAGACCTCTCCAACACAATTGTCCTCAAAGATCTGTTAAGTTATACCATGAATTAAGGGAAGATCCTGAACTTCACCTTATGAAACAGACAAAGCAAATGCGATAGTAATTATGGACAAGGTAGATTATAGGGATACAATGAACATGTTATTAGAAGACGGGGGAACTTACGTGTCTCTTAACAATCTTCTACTCTCGTGCTAATGACCAGCCTTGGTGGGTGTTACTTTATTGCCTACTCAGAGTTTGCATTGTTGGCTCTGACACAATATTTATCAGTACTGCCTGTGGTGCAGAAGACCCTGGAGTGATTATCTCGTTTCCACACCCAGGTGGAGTTGTACTTGGTGCCAGGACAGTACCTGTGTAACGCACTCATTTCTACACCCAGGTGGAGTTGTCCTTGGTGCCAGGACAGTACCTATGTAACGCACTCATTTCTACACCCAGGTGGAGTTGTCCTTGGTGCCAGGACAGTACCTATGTAACGCACTCATTTCTACACCCAGGTGGAGTTGTCATTGGTGCCAGGACAGTACCTGTGTAACGCAGTCTTAGTATTGCATTGCTTCAGTCTTGATAAGCTTTTGTTTAGTAGAGTCGTGGAAAAAGTTTAGATTTAGTGGTATAACTGGAGTAGGTGATTATATCTGTATTTGCTTATATATGTGTATTGAAGAATTAGACACTTTTGCAATATTTGGGAATCTTTATCGTGGAAGTGTGTTTCCAACAAGTGACTTCCTCAGTCCGGTACAGAGATGAATGATGGAAGATGACAAGGAGTTTGAGGTAATCAGTCCATCAACCTTGAGTCAAAGCGTTCAGACCATCAGTCTTGAGGAAAAAAACCATTTACATCATATCTGTGTGTTATATAAATGGCTTCAGCAAAATGCTCCGTTTGTAACGTAATGGAAATAATAGCGAGCCTTTTTTCTGGAGAATGTTAGGTGTTTAGAAGTCCATTAATGTTCGAGTTGTACAGATTTAAGGAACATTTAACGAAAGATACAGATTTAAGGACCATTTAACGAAAGTTCAAGAGGGTTTTCAGATGTTTCTCCCGTGTTGACATGTTGGCTCAGAGTGTGTGGTAAATATGTCAACTTTGGAAATATCCAGCGTGACCCTGGCTTATGTTAATGTTGTAGTAGGTGGACCAGCTTTATGAAGGAGGTGCGGCCTACCCCTGCATTCCTGCCTCTCCCTCCCTCCCTAGCTCCTTCTCTCCTTCCCTCCCTCACTCCCTTCCCTCCTTCACCGTCTCTCCCTCCTAGACCACTACTCTCTACCTCTCTCTCTCTCCACAGCTTTCCCTAGAAATGCAATAATGATAAATAATAATAATAATAATAATAATAATAATAATAATAATAATAATAATAATAATAATAATAATAATAATAACTAGAAGTAAACAACAAACTCAGCAAAACATTTACAACACCCAAAGACCGCCTACTTCCTTCCCTCCCTCCGTCCCTCCCTACTTCCTTCCCTCCCTCCGTCCCTCCCTCCTTCCTTCCCTCCCTTCGTCCTTCCCTCCTTCCTTCCCTCCCTCCCACCCACTTAACCCACACCTCTTACCTGCTGCGTTGTCCAGCCTCTGATCATAAGTCTCCACGACCTTGCATTTACATGCATTGAACTCCAGCAGCCACATTTCCTTTCTACTTAATGTCCGGAGTTTTCCGGAGCTTATTTCTATTATTTTCAGGTTCTTATTGCTTTCAGTAATTTTTATATCGTCAGCAAACACACGTAAAACACCAGCCGTTTGGTAGATGGCGTATGTTAGCAACAAGTGTGAGTTCTAGTATTGATCCTAGTGGGACGCCGGTCTAGAGTGTGTGCACTCATCTATTTGTGGTTGCAAGGGTTAAGTCACAGCTCCTGGCCCCGTCTCTTCACTAGTCATTACTAGGTCCACTCTCTCCCTGCTCCATGAGCTTTATCGTATCTCTTCTTAAAGCTGTGTATGAATCCTGCCTCCACTACATCAGATTGTTCCACTTCCTTACAACTCTATGACTGAAGAAATGCTTCCTAACATCCCTGTGATTGTGATTCATCTGCGTTTTCAACTACCAGTTGTGACCCCTTGTTGTTGTGTCACATCTCTGAAACATTCTGTCCCTGTCCACCTTGTCAATTCCTCTCAGTATTATATATATTGTTATCATGGCCCCCCTATCCCTCCTGTCCTCCAGTGTCGTCAGGTGTGTGTGTGTGTATGTGAGAGAGAAAGAGCTAGGGTGAGACATCTTCAAGACATGAAAGGTTGTGTGGAATCATACACAGGTGGTGTTGGTGTGATCTTTTACAAGACAACTGTGTTGCTGGTGTAGTGAGTGAATGTGACGCTGTATAAACTGTGTCACCTGCTGGAGGCTGCCTGACACACCAGATCAACCATCAGTAACCTGGTCACTACCTGGTCATGCACACACGTAAATACTCACGCACGAACATGTGAAACACGCACACACACATATCGACAATTGCCTGTGACAGTTAACTAATACAAAAACACACACACACACATACCATCTACTAACAGGCCAAGTGTCTATCGACATGTGCCTTTCACAATTGGTAACCAACTGTGGAGGCAGGATCATTATATATATATATATATATATATATATATATATATATATATATATATATATATATATCTTTAAGATGAGATACGATAAGGCTCTTGGAGCAGGGAGAGAGTGGACCTAATAGTGACCAGCGAAGAGGCGGTACCAGAAGCTGGGAATCGACCCCTGCAACCACACATAGGTGAGCACAACTTAGCTCCTCTATACAATACAATTTTTCGTTAATTCGATTGAAAAAAAGGTCTCAAAATTGAGCAGAACGTACCATGAAGGCTTCCGCCTTCCAGTCAATCTTAAATCTACTTTTTCTATATAATTTAGACAGAGATAGACAGAAAAATAACATATGTGACATGTCAGGATATCTTATTAATGAAAATAAGATATTAGATATACTAAGCAAATTTCCTAAATTTGCTTGTAACAGATAAGTGAACTGTAGATATAAATCCAAATGTACACCTGTTAACCCTTTAGGGGCCTAGTTCCTAGGCCTTTTATGTATCCATATGCTCTTGCGCTACCATCCACAGGATGGATATGAGGTAAACAATAAACTAGCCACTACCATCCACAGGATGGATATGAGGTGCACAATAAACTAGCCACTACCATCCACAGGATGGATATGAGGTACACAATAAACTAGCCACTACCATCCACAGGATGGATATGAGGGACACAATAAACTAGCCACTACCATCCACAGGATGGATATGAGGGACACAATAAACTAGCTACTACCATCCACAGGATGGATATGAGGTACACAATAAACTAGCCACTACCATCCACAGGATGGATATGAGGTGCACAATAAACTAGCCACTACCATCCACAGGATGGATATGAGGTGCACAATAAACTAGCCACTACCATCCACAGGATGGATATGAGGGACACAATAAACTAGCCACTACCATTAACAGGATGGATATGAGGTACACAATAAACTAGCCACTACCATCCACAGGATGGATATGAGGTGCACAATAAACTAGCCACTACCATCCACAGGATGGATATGAGGTGCACAATAAACTAGCTACTACCATCCACAGGATGGATATGAGGTACACAATAAACTAGCCACTACCATCCACAGGATGGATATGAGGTACACAATAAACTAGCTACTACCATCCACAGGATGGATATGAGTGCACAATAAACTAGCCACTACCATCCACAGGATGGATATGAGTGCACAATAAACTAGCCACTACCATCCACAGGATGGATATGAGGTACACAATAAACTAGCTACTACCATCCACAGGATGGATATGAGGTACACAATAAACTAGCCACTACCATCCACAGGATGGACATGAGGTGCACAATAAACTAGCCACTACCATCCACAGGATGGATATGAGGTGCACAATAAACTAGCCACTACCATCCACAGGATGGATATGAGGTGCACAATAAACTAGCCACTACCATCCACAGGATGGATATGAGGTACACAATAAACTAATTTAGACAGCGCTGTATGACGCTTGTGGGTTTAGCGTTAGTTATGATTATAATATTTAGAAAACTGTACTGTATAGAGGAGCTTTATAAAATAGAAAGTTAGTAATAGAAGGCACAGTAACATGTGGATAATATGAACCTAAGAGAAGAGCACTACAGCAGGCCTACTGGCCCAAACTAGGCAAGTCTTTCTCTAAACTAACGATTCCCACCCACCCAATTGTGTAACTTTTTTCCAAGACTTTGTTTGGAGAGACTTATGAATCATCGGGGGCAGTAAGTGACTTTTTTATGTGCAGTGAATGAGGTTCAAGTTAATCTATCTTATGAGGTTATTAGTGTGTGTGAGTGCTTGGGGCGTCTGTCAGCCTGCCAGATAGCTCTTACACAGGGCGGCCAGCTGTCACCTGACAGCAGGGAGGATGTTGCAGCTACACCAGGTGTTGCAGCTACACCAGGTGCTGTAGCTACACCAGGTGTTGCAGCTTCACCAGGTGTTGCAGCTACACCAGGTGTTGCAGCTACACCAGGTGTTGTAGCTACACCAGGTGTTGCAACTACACCAGGTGTTGCAGCTACACCAGGTATTGCAGCTACACCAGGTGTTGCAGCTACACCAGGTGTTGCAGCTACACCAGGTGTTGCAGCTACACCAGGTGTTGTAGCTACACCAGGTGTTGCAGCTACACCAGGTGTTGCAACTACACCAGGTGTTGCAGCTACACCAGGTATTGCAGCTACACCAGGTGTTGAAGCTACACCAGGTGTTGCAGCTACACCAGGTGTTGCAGCTACACCAGGTGTTGAAGCTACACCAGGTGTTGCAGCTACACCAGGTGTTGCAGCTACACCAGGTGTTGCAGCTACACCAGGTGTTGCAGCTACACCAGGTGTTGCAGCTACACCATGTGTTGCAGCTACACCAGGTGTAGCTCACACCTGGTGTAGCTGCAACACCTGGTGTAGCTACCACCAGGTGTTGCAGCTACACCAGGTGTTGTAGCTACCAGGTGTTGCAGCTACACCAGGTGTTGCAGCTACACCAGGTGTTGCAGCTACACCAGGTGTTGTAGCTACACCAGGTGTTGTAGCTACACCAGGTGTTGCAGCTACACCAGGTGTTGCAGCTACACCAGGTGTTGTAGCTACACCATATGTTGCAGCTACACCAGGTGTTGCAGCTACATTAGGTGTTGCAGCTACACCAGGTGTTGCAGCTACACCAGGTGTTGCAGCTACACCAGGTGTTGCAGCTACACCAGGTGTTGTAGCTACACCAGGTGTTGCAACTACACCAGGTGTTGCAGCTACACCAGGTATTGCAGCTACACCAGGTGTTGCAGCTACACCAGGTGTTGCAGCTACACCAGGTGTTGCAGCTACACCAGGTGTTGTAGCTACACCAGGTGTTGCAACTACACCAGGTGTTGCAGCTACACCAGGTATTGCAGCTACACCAGGTGTTGCAGCTACACCAGGTGTTTCAGCTACACCAGGTATAGCTACACCAGGTGTTGCAGCTACACAAGGTGTTGTAGCTACACCAGATGTTGCAGCTACACCAGGTGTTGCAGCTACACCAGGTGTTGCAGCTACACCAGGTGTTGTAGCTACACCAAATGTTGTAGCTACACCAGGTGTTGCAGATACACCAGGTGTTGCAGGCTACCCAGGTGTTGTAGCTACACCAGGTGTTGCAGCTACACCAGGTGTTGCAGCTACACCAGGTGTTGCAGCTACACCAGGTGTTGCAGCTACACCAGGTGTTGCAGCTACACCAGTGTTGCAGCTCACCAGTGTTGCAGCTACACCAGGTGTTGCAGCTACACCAGGTGTTGCAGCTACACCAGGTGTAGCTACAACACCTGTTGTAGCTGCAACACCTGGTGTAGCTACTACACCAGGTGTTGCAGCTACACCAGGTGTTGTAGCTACACCAGGTGTTGCAGCTACACCAGGTGTTGCAGCTACACCAGGTGTTGCAGCTACACCAGGTGTTGTAGCTACACCAGGTGTTGTAGCTACACCAGGTGTTGCAGGTACACCAGGTGTTGCAGCTACACCAGGTGTTGCAGCTACACCAGGTGTTGCAGCTACACCAGGTGTTGCAGCTACACCAGGTGTTGCAGATACACCAGGTGTTGTAGCTACACCATGTGTTGCAGCTACACCAGGTGTTGCAGCTACACTAGGTGTTGCAGCTACACCAGGTGTTGCAACTACACCAGGTGTTGCAGCTATACCAGGTGTTGCAGCTACACCAGGTGTTGCAGCAACACCAGGTGTTGCAGATACACCAGGTGTTGCAGCTACACCAGGTGTTGCAGCTACACCAGGTGTTGCAGCTACACCAGGTGTTGCAGCTACACCAGGTGTTGCAGCAACACCAGGTGTTGCAGCAACACCAGGTGTTGCAGCTACACCAGGTGTTGCAGCTACACCAGGTGTTGCAGCTACACCAGGTGTTGCAGCTACACCAGGTGTTGCAGCTACACCAGGTGTTGCAGCTACACCAGGTGTTGCAGCTACACCAGGTGTTGCAGCAACACCAGGTGTTGCAGCTACACCAGGTGTTGCAGCTACACCAGGTGTTGCAGCTACACCAGGTGTTGCAGCTACACCAGGTGTTGCAGCTACACCAGGTGTTGCAGCTACACCAGGTGTTGCAGCTACACCAGGTGTGCAGCTTACACCAGGTGTTGCAGCTACACCAGGTGTTGAAACATAGTGTTGAGCACAAACCAGGATAGCTCACAACAGTGGTACCCTGGTGTAGCACACATCTCGCTAGTTTGAAACAATGAAATCGAATAAGTTCCTTACATATTTGTCTCATTACTGGACGGAGGATCGAGCCTTCACTGCAAATTATGGTGAATCACGCATACTTTTTTAAATAATAATAATAATAAAATACTATTACTGCTGCTAGTACTACTACTACTACTACTACTACTACTACTACATAATAATAATAATAATAATAATAATAATAATAAAATACTATTACTGGTACTGCTACTACTACTAATAATAAGGTTAATAATATAATAATAAAAATGTTAATAATAATTGAAGAACAAGAATACGAAGAAAATCCTAGAAATATTTGTTCGTTCGTGATAAAAGGGACGCTGGAGATGTTCGTGCGCTGGAGTACGTACTGGCAACGGTAACAACCTAGTTGATCAGGTCCTGATCCACCGGGAGGCCTTGTCTGGGACCGGACCGCAGGGGCATTGACCCCCCGGAAACCTTCAGATATCCTTTGCTTACTTCGGTCTGCTCGTGTTTGTTCTGGAGGGGGGTTCGGGGGTCAGCGCCCCCGCGGCCCGGTCCCAGACCAGGCTTCGCCATGTTGTCCCCTTTCTCGTAGGTCTTTCCTCTGAGGTCCTGGACTCTTGTTTACACCCATCATCATAGTTGTATATCAGTGGTCTACCTACCTGGAGGGTATTCCCGGGGTCAGCGCCCCCGCGGCCCGGTCCTTGGTAATCAGTGTTGACAAGATAATGAATTAGACACATGTGAAACATCTGGGTATCTTTATTTGTAGACGTTTCGCCAACCAGTGGTTTTATCAATACATTATGTGGAGATAATGTGAAGACTGTAGAAATCTATACAACAGACGGTGGAAGATGAGGTAATCAGTCCCTCGGTCTATGCTGAGGGACTGATTACCTCATCAGAGGATCTGCTTAATGGATAAGATACATGTACAGCAACACATGGGTGTCTTTATTTGTCCTGACGTTTCGCCTACGTAGCAGGTTTCTTCAGTCGAATACAGAGATGTCTGATGCATTTGAGACAGTTGAAGACGTGAAGGTTTGAGGTGTTCATTCAGTCAGTCTTGGTGGTGGTGTAGAAGTCATCTTGTAGTGTTCAGTTTCCTTACCTAGATAGGAGGTGTTCAGTTCGACAGCTTAGCCAAGCTTGATCCAAGAGTTCTAAGCTTGGTCGAATTTTTTTTTTAAGCTTGATCTCTCTCTCTCTCTTACATCCAGTATCATCTCTCATGCTCTCCTGTGATCCCTCCGGCTCTCCTGTGTGTACTTTCACTCTCTCTCGTCTTCACCTGCTGGCTAAGATATTAATGCTTTATTTCCGTCACTTTCTCTGTTGGCTGTGTACCATGCTTCTGGTCCATGACCCGGGTGCGTACCACCAGTCCATGCCCCTGGTTTATTCTACTGGTTCATGCTCCTGGTTTATACTACTGGTTCATGCCCCTAGTTTATACTACTGGTTCATGCCCCTGGTTTATACTACTGGTTCATGCCCCTGGTTTATACTACTGGTTCATGCCCCTGGTTTATACTACTGGTTCATGCTCCTGGTTTATACTACTGGTTCATGCCCCTGGTTCAAACTACTGGTTCATGGCCCTGGTTCATACCACTGGTCCATGGCCCTGGTCTTCCTCTCTCCTACCTTACTCTTTGCACTTTCTAAGTTAGTTGCCTTCACTTCTAAGTCCAATATTCCTTTCTTTTCTTCTACCCTATGTTATCCTCATGTAGTTCCCTATCTGTTGCCTCTTCCTAATCTCTTCTTCCATGTTTCTGTTCTTGCTCCAGCTATCCTAGTTTACTTCTCCATCAGAAAACTCTCTTATCAACAATGGGAAGCAAATGAGTTGCCAGGATTGCCTTGTATTTGTCACTGTTTATTGTTCCCTCAATAATAACAAGTCGTCCAGGGCCTTTAGGAGTAAAATTACCCCAAAACATCTTAGGTGGGTGTTTTGGCGTCTGTTGCATGTGTCCATTCTGAAGAGGTTTGCCTTTGCTCTGTCTCACTACTATCGTGTGGGTCTTGGGAGAGATATATAGGTTGTCAAAGACACTCCTTGTAAGGATGGTTACGATATATTTACAGTATGTGAAGGAGAGATCCCAGCCCCCGTCCGTTCAGCTTGTATGTCTATGACTTCTGAGAGAGGACGCCTATGCGTCGCTATGCACATGCGCTGAGCCTCTGACGTCAGCGGGTATCGTGACGTCACACGCAAAGGGACCAGCTGTATAACTAGGATGAATGCTGATACACTACACAAGTGTATATATGATACTGACACGACACTACCACTAATTTGTACCCATGTACTTCAAAATGCGCCTCGTCTGAAAATATAACTTTTCTCAATTCATGTGTCGTCCAACCCTTATGATCGAGTGCCCACCACAGCTGTTTTTTCTTCATAGTAACAGTCAATAATTGTTTCTATACTAGTTTTCTGGCAGTTCTGCCAACTTCAAGGAGCCTTCGTCGAACAATTGAAGAGTCAACATTTACGCGGTTGAAGCCAAATCTCTCTGTAGATTTTTGTAGGTTTTCTTGGGATCCTTCACACTATTTCTTATGATAACCTTGTCATCGTGAGGTGTTGTCTTACGTTATCTTCTACATCTTCCTTTACGCAGCACTCCACAATCACCAGTGTCGTCAGCTCTCTTCAGAATCCGACCAACAGTTGACTTTGCTAGGCTCAAATTTTCGGCGATCTGTCTGATACTCAAATCAACATGTTTTCTAAGAGCTACAATACTTACACACTTCCTAGGTGTAACATCCATCATGAATTTCAGCAGTACTCATAAACTGAAGGGGAGAACTTGTGAAACCACATTCACTCACGGAGCACGCTTGCAGGAATAGCCTTACAGAACAACAGCAGTTGTAGCACTGAGAGTCGCAGGGTAACACCACAGCAGGATGGTTGCCAGAAGTCAGTATCAAACTCTTCTGAAAAGAATAGAACCTAAACTACATTATTTAAGCCGGAGACTAAGACATACGAGATAATCTCAAAATTCACTCTTGTCCCAATTAATTTGCACACTACTGTATTGTTGGTAGAGGTTGTGGTGGTAGGGGTTGTGGTAGTAATGGTGGTGGTGATGGTGGTAGTGATGCTTATAGTGATGGTTGTAGTGATGATGGTAGTGATGGTGGTGGTGATTGTAGTAGTGATTGTAGTAGTGATGGTGGTAGTGATGGTAGTGGTGGTGATGGTGGTAGTGATGGTAGTATTGGTGATGGTGGTAGTGATGGTGGTAGTGATGGTGGTAGTGATGGTAGTGGTGGTGATGGTGGTAGTGATGGTGGTAGTGATGGTAGTGGTGGTGATGGTGGTAGTGATGGTGGTAGTGATGGTAGTGGTGGTGATGGTGGTAGTGATGGCGACCCATCACCTTTCCATATCGATTACCGTGTTTACCGACCCCACTACCTGTGTTACATGGTCCCAGGTGTCCCACTACCTGTGCTACATGGTCTCAGGTAACCTGTCAGTCACTGAATGTCGGCGCCTCACTGATCAAAGTGAGCGCAGGTTGAGGGCAGGAGGGCGGCAGGTCTTTAATAAGTGGAGAGAGTCCCTCGTCCACTTGGGAGGGACCCTGGGCCACTTGGGAGGTTCTTGATCCACTTGGGAGGTTCTTGGTTTATTTGGGAAGTTCTTGTCCACTTGGGAGGTTCTTGGTGCACTTGGGAGGTTCTTGGTGCACTTGGGAGATATCTTGGACCTCTTTGGAGGGCTTTTAGACTTCCTGGACCCGGTGTCAGATGTGGCACCTTCACTAAGTGCCAGATGAACCAGCAGCAACAGCTTGGTTGATCAGGCTAGCACCAGACGAGCCTGGCCCATGGCCGGGCGCCGGCAGTAGAAAGACTCTCGAAGCTCATCAAAGATATATCCAAGGTAAAGGTATAGAGACGGCAGCTCCCAAGTAATAGTAACTGCAGCGCTGCTGGAAGGCAGCGTATGAGGCTGCCGTCGCTGATGAACTTCTAGTGTTACACATGCGCCTTACTCATCATGTGTGGGCGAAACGTTTCATCAATAAAGATACTCAACTGTTGTACCTGTGTCTTACTCTAATGATTACTTGACGATACTATACTCATTGTACTACCGAAGTTTCTGAGCTCAGACTGACACTTTACCAGCTGTGTTCGTTGTAAGGGGAAGTATTTTCTCTGCCCTTGTCGACCTTCCACATCAGCTGACCCCCCACCCTGCCAACCTTATACCCCTGCCAACCCTCCACCCCTGCCAACCTTCCACCCCTGCCAACCCTCCACCACAGCCCGTGATAACGGATGACAACATCACAACAGAGGATCATACCGTGCCTTCATCAGATATCTTTCCCTACCCACCACTAGTAAGGAATCACACAGCCTGTCTACCCTACCCACCACTGGCCAGTAATTACACCGCCTGTCTACCCTACCCACCACTGGCCAGTAATCACACAGCCTGTCTACCCTACCCACCACTAGTAAGGAATCACACCGCCTGTCTACCCTACCCACCACTGGCCAGTAATCACACAGCCTGTCTACCCTACCCACCACTGGCCAGTAATCACACCGCCTGTCTACCCTACCCACCACTGGCCAGTAATCACACCGCCTGTCTACCCTACCCACCACTGGCCAGTAATCACACAGCCTGTCTACCCTACCCACCACTGGCCAGTAATCACACCGCCTGTCTACCCTACCCACCACTGGCCAGTAATCACACCGCCTGTCTACCCTACCCACCACTGGCCAGTAATCACACCGCCTCTCTAACTCTTACCTAGTACACCAACTTCCTCATAACCAACACTCGCACTCACCTTTTGTTTACCACCGACGTACCAAGATTATATCTACATCCGCGTAGAGACGTTTACCCATAATATAATTTGGTGTCGTGAGTTTGAATTAGCAAAGTAAGAGATCAGCTTTGACTAAATGCGAGTGTGGTGCAAGCAGTAGAGGAGTGCACGGAGTTACTATCTTGGGTATTAGTGATATTAACAGCGGGAATACTGGTAATGAGGCGGCGCTGCACGTACACGAAGCTTAACACAGTTGTATGTGCTTTATGACATTTATTGAGAAGACGTTTCGACCGTCAGGGATTTTATCGGTTGATAAAGAAATGATAAAGTCCCTGGTGGTAGAAACTTTTTTTTAAATGTCATAAGGATATTTTGTGTTTTATTTACACGAAAGAAAGGAAAGACAGCCTCAGGCAGAGAGAGAGAGAGAGAGAGAGAGAGAGAGAGAGAGAGAGAGAGAGAGAGAGAGAGAGAGAGAGAGAGAAGTAAATGAAAGGAGGAAGGAACAAGTTGAGAAACAGAGGAAGTTACTAAGTAGTGAATGCTTGAAGAGGAGCCCAAAATTAGGAAGAGGTGGAGAGAGAGGTTAGGAGGAGAAAGTCACCTCTGAGGAAGACAATGAGAAATGTATTGTTATATACATGGAGGGGGAGCGCTAAACTCATAGGGAGTCATACAGCGCCTAGGGGGAGATGGGGCTGGATGGGAGGTAATCAGGTTTGTGCCAAGGAAGGGATGGGGAGAGAGAGAGCTGCCATTCACCGGCATCACAGGACTCTTTTGAAGGAAACAATGAGGAGCGAGGAGCGTGGGAAGGTGAGCTAGTCTACATCACAGACACATACACATGTGGAAAATGGTCAAATGTGCCGACAAGTTGATGAGCGAGACACACATGTGCAACACCTGGGTTTCTCTTTACTGTTGAAACGTTTCAGCCTGGAGTAGAGTTCAACTCCATGGAGTTGAACTCTACTCCAGGCTGAGGGACTGACCACCTCATATCTCCAAGGTTAATGGACTGATTACATTATTTTGACTTCATTACTACACCTGCTGCCTCTGTATTTAACTGAAGAAACGTTTCAACAGTAAAGATACCCAACTGTTGCACATGTCTTTATCTTGTGTAATATTAACTCTGGCGATTAAACCACAACAAATCAAGAAGTAAACTAAAGATCCGCCCAGGAGTCCAGTTATAGAGGAGTCCACAGTGTGCAAGGTAAATATTGTAACATAAGAAGGCAGGCCAGTGCTTATGGTGGAAGAGTCTCTCTCAAGTCACGAACGAAGATTAACCCAGCTACACCAGCGTTGTTTACATTCCTGTGACATACCTGTCATCACTTTTTAGAATTTTACTCTCGCGTGCCAGTGGGATGCCACACTTCCCGGTCAACCAGGTTGTTGCTGTCAGTATCTCGAGGTCATTTTGCGGCACACGATCCACTACCCTCTTAAAAATTTAGTGTGTTTCGGCATTATTTCTTTAATGTGATGGCAGCTTGTTGAAGAGTAGTGGACTCACTTTATGTATATGTTAAAGTCTGCAATATTGATTGAGTTGTGCATCTGACTGGACGTTATGTACTATATATATTTTTTAAATCAAGTGTAACACTGTGTTTCACATGATAATATAGACTGTATGAAGGTTAATTTTGTGAGACACTTCGAAAGAGTGAAAAATTGTAGTGATGGTGTACATGCACTCTGCACCAGGCACTCTGCACCAGGCACTCTGCACTATGGACTCGTGCGTGACAGAAAGCATTCACGAACATTGAACTCTGCTGTTTGGTTGCCAAAACAAGTGTTCGTGGCTCTGATGGTGTAGTCCTCTGTTGATGTTATAGTACTGATGATCCTCATCATTCTACCCAGGACGGCGCCAGAATTTCTGTACTGGAGAGATTGCTTAGGGGTGGTTGTCTGGTCACACACCGGGCCGCGGGGGCGTTGACCCCAGAAACCCTCTCCAGGTATACTCCAGGGGTGGTTGTCTGGTTATAAGGCCTGGAAGACTTGTTTGGAAGCAATGTTATTATTATGGCTAATTTTGTTTGAGAGCTGAGGTGATTTTTGAGGGGCTGAGGTAATTTTTGAGGGGCTGAGGTGATTTTTGAGGGGCTGAGGTGATTTTTGAGAGGCTGAGGTAAATTTTTGAAGGGCTGAGGTAATTTTTGAGGGGCTGAGGTAATTTTTTGAGAGGCTGAGGTGATTTTTGAGGGGCTGAGATGATTTTTGAGAGGCTGAGGTGATTTTTAAGGGGCTGAGATGATTTTTGAGGGGTTGAGGTGATTTTTGAGGGACTGATGTGATTTTTGAGGGACACAAGCCCCCAAGCGCCCCCACCCCACTCTTGGCACCGCCCCTGGCTGTACCTACCACTTGATGACTCCGGGGGTCACCGCCCCCCGCGACTAAGCTTCATTATCATTACAATAATAATAATTCGCGATTTAGGAAGAATGTTTTGTTTTTCTGGCCGCGTGTCCCCGCGCGAGTCATGGGCAGCAACAACCTGTGGAAAAATAAACACAAATGCACTATAATGCGACCCCTTTATTGACTACGTTTCGCCCACACTGGGCTTTATCAAGTCACAAACAGATCTACCTGAGCAGAGCTTAGGTTAGGTAAGATTTGTCAAGAAACAGTACAAGTATTTTCTGACAAATGTTGAGGAGGTTGGATTTAAGAAGGACCTGCCTGGGATGGGCAAGTAGGTTGGTTATCTCCATTCCGTGGAAGCTGAGGTAAGAGAGCTAACTGCGGAGTCTTCTCTCACTCCTGTATGTAAAAGTCCATCTTGTCTGTGCTTCAGATTTATCAAGGCTAAGTACTGAACACCGGCATCTAGGCTGAGGGACTGATTACCTTGTGTTCCACTGTCTGCTGAGCAACAACATGGCTGGCCAGACAGTCAGAAGTATAATGTGACTTTCATACAAAAGTTCAAAGAGTGGAAAACTCTGGATACTGGTCACAGGTGTAAGAGAATATGTGAGTTTGGGGAGTATTTCTGTTTTTCCTTACATTCTTTGGTTTTAAATGAGGAGTGTAAATGACAGAGAAACTGGTTCCTTCCTGTCACACTCTTGTTAAAAGCGAAGGTTAGCTTTCTCTACGAAGTGACCACCCGAAGTGACCTTCAGTGACCCTAGTGTTGAAGCGGTGACCTCAGTGTTGAGTGGGTAGTGACCCTTCCCTCGCTCTATCACGTCCTTGGGTCTTCACGTTCACAGACGTGATATACCTCTCGTGTTTTTGCTTTCCAAACTGACTGTCAAGATTCAGGTGTCTCTCGTAGGGTCATTGAGTTTCTCCGCTGACCTAATGCTTCAAAAAAAGTACTTTCTAACGTCTCTGGGGCTCTAATGAGTGCTCAGGTGGCTCCTGTCCACCGTATCTAATGTCTTTAGGGCTCTATTGAGTGCTCAGGTGGCTCCTGTCCACTGTATCTAATGTCTTTAGGGCTCTATTGAGTGCTCAGGTGGCTCCTGTCCACTGTATCTAATGTCTTTAGGGCTCTATTGAGTGCTCAGGTGGCTCCTGTCCGCTGTATCTAATGTCTTTGGGGCTCTATTGAGTGCTCAGGTGGCTCCTGTCCACTGTATCTAATGTCTTTAGGGCTCTGTTGAGTGCTCAGGTGGCTCCTGTCCACTGTATCTAATATCTTTAGGGCTCTATTGAGTGCTCAGGTGGCTCCTGTCCACTGTATCTATTGTCTTTGGGGCTCTATTGAGTGCTCAGGTGGCTCCTGTCCACTATATCTAATGTCTTTAGGGCTCTATTGAGTGCTCAGGTGGCTCCTGTCCACTGTATCTAATGTCTTTAGGGCTCTATTGAGTGTTCAGGTGGCTCCTGTCCACTGTATCTAATGTCTTTAGGGCTCTATTGAGTGTTCAGGTGGCTCCTGTCCACTGTATCTAATGTCTTTAGGGCTCTATTGAGTGCTCAGGTGGCTCCTGTCCACTGTATCTAATGTCTTTAGGGCTCTATTGAGTGCTCAGGTGGCTCCTGTCCACTGTATCTAATGTCTTTAGGGCTCTATTGAGTGCTCAGGTGGCTCCTGTCCACTGTATCTAATGTCTTTAGGGCTCTATTGAGTGCTCAGGTGGCTCCTGTCCACTGTATCTATTGATGAACCACCAAAGATGCTTCCTGTGATCGTATTTACTTGGATTTCTTCATATTTTCTGCATAATTTCAAGCTTCTGATGATGTGTTGCAACACGAAAGGCCTAGAGCTATCATTCAACTCCCCCCGTGGTTGTTTTGCAGCGTGTATCACTTGCTTGCGATTTTTGCATAATATCTATTGGTGAAGAATTAGACACATTTGCAAACGTCTACAAATAAAGATACCCAGATGTTTTACATGTGTCTAATTCTTTATGTTGTCGTTATTATTTACCATTCATATCCCTTATTTATTACCCAGCAACCTCTCCTCCAAATAAACGTGCGTTTTTGCACGCATTATAATACTGTATTTCTCTTCGATCTACTTAACGCCAAAACTTTAACGGGTGTTAGTCTGTGTTTGGTTAATATGTGGGGTCCTGAACCCAAGGTTTTCCTTGTTACTGGGTGGTGAACCCAAGGTTCTCCTTGTTACTGGGTGGTGAACCCAAGGTTCTCCTTGTTACTGGGTCCTGAACCCAAGGATATCCTTGTTACTGGGTCCTGAACCCAAGGTTCTCCTTGTTCGGATATTCCACTGCAAATAAGCCATGATTTATGGAGAAAAAGATAGAAGTGGTAGTGAGAGGAAGCTATGGACTAGGGTTAGAAAAGTCCACGTGTGGAGGCAGCGGAAGACCTGTAATCAGAGAGGGAGGAGGATGTTGTGAAGGAAGAGGGGGTTGAGACGAAGAAGAGAGATGAGGAACCTCAGATGGAGTAGTGTCCATCATCGGCCCAGTCTCTGAAATATATTCTGCAATAGCTTCCAGTGTTTCGGAAGTCAAAGATGCAGAATGGGAGACTACATTAGAAATGGAAGAAACTATCGGGGAGGACGAGGAGGTAGAAGAGGGAACTGTCGTAGGGACTTGGGAGGGGACAGGGGATGAAGGTAGTGTATGAGGAGGAGGATGAACCTCCACACACGTTACAGAACTAGTCGGAGGCTAGTTCTGACAAGAGAAATATCTTTATCACATTGAAAATAAGCGACTGCTCCATACGCTAATTTAGAAGCATCGCAAAAAATGTGGAGTGTATTTTCCACTCCAGGGCGTGTTACACACCGCGGGAACTCCAACATTGGAATTTTCTCGTAAGGGCTTATATTTACGTACACTGTCTAATAAACCTACAATAACATAAGAAAGGCGATTTATGTCTGGAGAAGCGGGACATATGTGTGTTTGTTAGAACGTTGGTATCGCAACGCACGCTGTTGGAGGTATGATCTGTACCCAGAGTGTTTTATGTTACTTATCTCGTTTTTAAGCAACATTGAAGAGTAGAGGGACAACCTGATCTGTAACAAAAATTACTCTACTCCAGGTACAGCACTTATATTTTTCAGTATATTACCTCTTGTCTTTTTCATTTTTTTTAACACATCGACTGTTTCCCACCAAGGCAGGGTGACCCGAAAAAGAAGAAACACTTTCATTATCATTCACTCCATCACTGTCTTGCCAGCGGCAAGATAAATATATTTGTGTTGTAAGGTTTTATACTAGCGAGAGAGATACACATTTGTGTATTTAGTGCTTGTAAAAGGAATAACTGGGGAGGTAGGCAGATGGATATTTAACTTCCAGACGAATAGAACCCTGAGAGTAACAGTTTACGGAGTGAAATCAGGAGCTGCTACAGTGAAAAGTTGTATCCCCCAAGGCACGGTACTCGCTCCACTTCTCTTCCCTATTCTCATTTCTGACATAGACACGGACATCAATCATCCTTTGCAGAGAACAAGACAAACTCAGACCACTTAATGGAACGTAAGTCAAATGTGAGAGACCTGTGAGTTGTCAGATCTCACGTTCAAGGAACATAACAGTTATTATCGTAACTGCAAGAAAATTGATAGGTTAGATAACTAGAACAATCAAAACAAGGGATGCCAAGTCAGTGATGATACTCTTCAGGTCACTCGTTCTCTCTAGGCTGGAATATTGCTGTCCACGAAGTTACTAACTTTTTTCACTAAGGTATTTGAGGAGGTAGATCCTGGTAATGAATATGATACTGTGTATATAGACTTCAGTAAGGCTTCTGATATACCCGTAGCTGTCTTCAAGAGTGAACTCGACAGATTCCTCAAAATGTTCCTGATCAGCCGGATTGTGGGCGGCGGACATTAACAGCTTGGTTGATCAGGTCAGCAACCAAGAAGCCTGGTCTGGAATCCGGCCCAGGGAAAAGGGGCTGGATTGACCTCCAGAAGCGATTCCAGATAAACTCCAGATAAGTAAGTTTATTAAGGCACAGGCACACATAAGTACAATTATCATAAATAATAATAATAATAATCTTTATTTCTACAAGGTATACAGACCATAGTTGACATCAGTGACATACTACTATATAGAAAGCCACTTGTTATGCTGAGCATTTCCCACAAATTAAGTCAGTTTTGTTCCCAAGATGCGACCCACACCAGTCAACTAACACCCGGGTACCTATTATACTGATAGGTGAACATGGACAGCAGGTGTCTTAAGGAAACACCGTCCTAATGTTTTCACCCGTACCGGGAATCGAACCACGGACCTCAATGTGTGATCTAATTGCGCTACCAATCGAGCTACGGGACACCCGTAAATTACCCATGATAACTCAGTGATGTATTATAATAGACCTGGGTCCCAATCTGGAGAGGTAGACCGAAGGACCCCGGTGGAAATAAGCCATACAAAGGACCCCAATGGAAATAAGTCAGTGTGTCTGACTTTTTTGGGTTATCCTGGGTTCTCTACACCTATGCTGCTATGTATGATAATCTATGTAACTGTGTTTGTGTATACCTGAATAAACTTACTTACACACTGCTAGGCTTTCCTGGGTTGTGGGTGACTAACTCCGGGTTATTAATCCGAATAAAATCTTCAGCGAGAGAGGGATTCCTTGATGCTGGTGAAGGGTTCTTGATGTTGAGAATTAGTTATTCTCTTTCTTGCATCAAACCTGAATGTTCCCATTCCCCAGGCGTTCTATGAACCCCTAAGGTTTTAACGTTTCCTCGTAAATATAATAAATCTCAAAGGAATTCAGGTAGCAGAGTAATATGGGGTAGGTGGCAACCATGAAAGCTGCGGCTGCGGTGTTTGAATGAGCGGCGCCTCAGTAAGACTCTAGCAGCCGTGACGAGTGTGTTCGTTGATCATTGTACTCGTGAGGACTAACGTGTGTGGGAGGAAAATATGAATTTGTGCTTTTAGTGGCTTCGGAGAAATGTAACTACTGTGTAGAGACTCAAATTTCGTAGAGGCGATCGAGGTGTTACCGCACCTCTAATTATTTATATGATTTTAGTAAAGAAATTTCTGTTAATGAATATCAGTGCCCCATGCAGACAGTCGGGCCTATATTCTTTTTGGGCCGCTATGGGTTCTCCAGAGAAAGAAGACAATTCTGTCAAACTGACGAAATTTAAGAAAATGTCGTCTACTCCGGAACTAGACAAGTACGACGATGAAGGAGATAACGGATGCGATACTGAGGATAATAATGAAAGTAAAGACGCATCAAAGATTCCATTACAAGACGGTACTCATGACCAGAGTCACGTTACCGTCGGGGGCTTGCAAAATTTAACTAGCGAGAGTTCAGTGGAAATGGGAAAAGACAGAGCGCCAGTTGTGGGTGCAGTAGGTGAAGAAAGAGCGTGTTGTTCCAGGAAAGGTTCCCCTGTGGTGGAGTGCGTAGGTGTAACAGACAATGAGAGTCCAGTGGTAGGTTTCATAAATGAGAAAGACAAATATATTTCAGCAGGGTGTATGTGTGATATAGACAAGGATGGCACAGCTCTGGAGTGCATAGATGAAACAGACAAAAGTGTTGGTCCAGTGGTAGAGTGCGTCAGTGGAACATGTGGCTCAGTGAAATGCATTAAGACAGACAAGGTGCAGTGTGTTCATGATACAGATTTGGGTAGCCATACTTACATGCAGCCATGTTGTGACTTGAATAATGTACAGTCAGAAAGTGCTAATATCGACCCGTTATCAGGAAGCAGCAGTGACTGCAAGTGTTCAATGACAACGTGTAACGCAAATTGTAAAAATTTAAGTACGAGTGTAAATGAAGGTGCCAACCCCGAGTGTCCTAACTTCACCGTTACTGATGGCTTAGATACTACACAGCCGACTTATAATGCAGACAACGCAGAGAGAAGCTACAAGGACACAGATTGTCAGTGTGTGGAAGATCAGGATTCTCTACACCTTAGTGATGTAGAGGACTGTAACAGTACTTCCACTGCTGACTGCCCCCTCGATCTATCGGATCTGCTACGCATCAGTGAGGATGTATTATCCCATAGTCCTGGCAAAACGCTTAATCTACTTCAGGTAAGTTGGCTACGCAGCAGCTGTCGTGGGTGTGACTGTGAGGCTTGTGTTGCCAGCACAAGGCCAGTGTAGGCACACCTGTTTGTCCAGCTTAGTACAGCTGCCGCTCTAAGTCACTTTGACTTTTTCTTTGAGTTATTTTAGGTAATTTACACTGTATGATAATTGTATTTATGTGTACATGTGCCTAAATAAACTTACTAATCAGTGGGAGAGCTTAATTTAAATAACATTTGCTTAATAAATGTACTGTTGCTACTAGAAACTTGCCTAAACTGACACACAAACATGCAAACAGTATATCATGTGTCAGGTATATCAGTATACGGTATATCAAGTAAAAGGACACAAGTGCCAACTAATGGGACATTTTATTATGGCATTTTATTGGCACGTTTTGTCACATTAGTTGCACTTGTGTCTTTTAACTAACATTGTCGGTAATTCTTGCAACATTATTACAAACACTATATCAACACAGCAACCTTGCATCCTGTCTTTGTTATATAGCGCGTTGAAAATATTTATGAATGTTTCCATTTTTGGGGCTGAGAGGAATCTTTAGGGCGCTTAAATTTATACTCCTAATGCTCACCCGTTTAGTTGAATTATATATGCGAACATTATTGGTTCAGTTATTACGACGGTGATTTACAGGCGAAATGTTTCACTGTGAGAATAACATAGCCCGAAAGAATAAACGTATTAAAAGGGATTCTAAGTTGTATTAGTTATTACATTATTACTTTTGGTGTACTCCTGTTATCACTATTATTTATTATTTTTCAAATACGTAACTTATATTTGAGTATTTTATTATCTTGAAGTTAGTGTTATAACTTCAAACTTAGAATGTGTTGTCGACAAGTGAGGGAGTGAGGTGGGTGGAACTAGGCGAGACAAGGAGTTACAAGGGACGAGGATGAGGGAGGTGGGTGGAACTAGGCGAGACAAGGAGTTACAAGGGACGAGGATGAGGGAGGTGGGTGGAACTAGGCGAGACAAGGAGTTACAAGGGACGAGGATGAGGGAGGTGGGTGGAACTAGGCGAGACAAGGAGTTACAAGGGACGAGGATGAGGGAGGTGGGTGGAACTAGGCGAGACAAGGAGTTACAAGGGACGAGGATGAGTGAGGTGGGTGGAACTAGGCGAGACAAGGAGTTACAAGGGACGAGGATGAGTGAGGTGGGTGGAACTAGGCGAGACAAGGAGTTACAAGGGACGAGGATGAGGGAGGTGGGTGGAACTAGGCGAGACAAGGAGTTACAAGGGACGAGGATGAGGGAGGTGGGTGGAACTAGGCGAGACAAGGAGTTACAAGGGACGAGGATGAGGGAGGTGGGTGGAACTAGGCGAGACAAGGAGTTACAAGGGACGAGGATGAGTGAGGTGGGTGGAACTAGGCGAGACAAGGAGTTACAAGGGACGAGGATGAGTGAGGTGGGTGGAACTAGGCGAGACAAGGAGTTACAAGGGACGAGGATGAGTGAGGTGGGTGGAACTAGGCGAGACAAGGAGTTACAAGGGACGAGGATGAGTGAGGTGGGTGGAACTAGGCGAGACAAGGAGTTACAAGGGACGAGGATGAGGGAGGTGGGTGGAACTAGGCGAGACAAGGAGTTACAAGGGACGAGGATGAGTGAGGTGGGAGGGAGGTGAATAATGTGACGGAGGTGGATGAGTGGCAAGACGATGAGTGAGATGGAAATATGAGGTAGTTGAATGAGTGAGGTTGGAAGGCAGTTGAGTGAGGGTAAGGTGATGAGGTTGGTGAATTAGTGAGGTAGAAAGGAGACGAGGATGGTGAATTAGTGAGGTAGGAAGGGGATGAGGCTGGTGAATTAGTTAGTTGGAAGTTCAGGTTGGTGAATTAGTGAGGTAGGAAGGAGATGAGGAAGATTGGTGAATTAGTGAGGTAGGAAGGAGATGAGGAAGATTGGTGAATTTGTGAGGTAGGAAGGAGATGAGGAAGATTGGTGAGTAAGCTGAGTTGAATGAGGTGGAGAGGATCAGTGAGATTGTAAGATGAGGGAGATGAATGATGCGGGAAGTGTGGGTGAAGTGAGATGAGGTATGGGTAAGGTTGAGGGACAGAGTAGGCCTTACCAACACAGCGTGAGGCTTCTTAACAAATAAGCCGAAATTTGGAAGGCAAACAAGAGGATAGAATCCCAGGAATTTTTCACCCTATCAAGATTTTGTCGTTTTGCTTGAAAGAGAATATACGAATTTTATATACCAGTAAATGTGCGATTTTGTCACAAAACTGTTTTTTTTTCTTTAATAGGATTGTTAATATGTCAGGTACAGGGTGAGGAGGAGTCAAGAATTTGGCTGACTCAATCCTCATTGGCATTTCCTTAACCGCACTTGGTTTCCAGTTAGTATTTAATGTCGTGTGAACGGAAAACCATTTCATTTTCTAGTTTTGAATTATTATGACTCCCATACAAAGATAAATTTGTGCAAATTAATGGCACTGAACTTTTACATGTGAAAATTGTGAAAGCTTCAGCAGTTTGACGGTTTCAAAATAGAGATGGAATGGATGGTGAGGGTAGTCCATTCATGGTGGACACACCAGGAGTGTTGTCCCAGTAATGGGTGTCTCTGCTGTAGCCTCGTAAATACACCCATGGGACTACCTTGGTGTGACCTACATCTTATGGTTCTTGTGTGTGTGTGTGGGGGGGGGGGGATATGCTTAAAGGCAACTCGTGCTCTCAGGTTTGTGCTCTCTAATGAGATCACGTCTTTGAATTATTTTTATGCGAAATATTCACAAACACTCATCTCTGGTAAAGCACTGCAAACCTTGTTGCAAGGTTCGTAGGTTCGAGTCTCCTTCGGCCAGAGATCAGTGTTTGTGAATATTTCGCCTGCTCTTGAGAATTCCTAGCATTGTAAAAGTCTCTAGTTGTGTCGATGCATGCAGGGGATGAGATGAAAAGCTGTAAGCCACCTGCCTGAAAGCTGGCTGCCTTGGATCAACGTCTAGCGTGAACTGGACGCCAAGGTATTGTCCAGTGTGGTACGGTCGGTAAAGCACTGCGAACCTTGTTGCAAGGTTCGTAGATTCGAGTCTCCTTCGGCCAGAGATCAGTGTTTATATATATATATATATATATATATATATATATATGATAATATTGTATATAGTCAGTAATATATAGGGTGGGTATTTGGTTCAGTTCGTATATTTTAATTAGTGTTAAGTTTATTTAGGTACACAAAAGTACACTTATCATACATAGTTTAAAATATGTATAAATTATCTAGGATAACCCCAAAAAAAGTCCAAAGTGCCTTATTTCCATTGGGTCATAACTTGCAGAATATTTATTACCAGGTATCCAGTTGTGCATACTTTTGGCATTCATGAATAAAATTTCACATTCACATTCTTTAAGCATCGGTAATTAGTTTTATGAACTGCGATGAGGCTAGTCAGGTTCTGAGTCACTGACCATTGATATCGTCGCATCAGAATTTTAATTACCATATTGCGAAGGCGGGCAGCCGCCATGGCGGGTCTCCTAGCCAATTATTATTACTGGCAGCCTTCATCAGAGGATATGAGGGAGTATCTTTGAGCCAGCGGCGCTTCCCGTCATTACCAAAGCGGGAAGACTTGCCACCTGAGCACCTCTTGACCCAGAAGCCTTCCACCCTGGCGCAGCCACGATTTCAATACAGGTAATTAGTTTACGTGTAATAAAATCTTGTTAGGAACAAAAGAAAGCCAGTAGCTTGCGGTTCATTTCAGGCACCGTATGCGGGGGCTTAAGCCGGGAGGCCTGGTCATAGACCGGGCCGCGGGGGCGTTGATCCCCGGAATGCCCTCCAGGTAGGGTTTCAATCTGAGGGGGCTTTAAAAAATAGCAAGATACTAAAGAACTCAAGGAGGTCGGGGGCGTTGACCACCGAAATCCTCTCCAGGTATCTCCAGGTAATTTAGTCATTTATTTAGCAAAATCATCTGTATGTTTTTTTTAGCTCCCATCCCCGTGGCTATGCCTCTGCTTCCTGAGAGTATACCGATTCATTTGTAGCAAAAAATATTCTTGGTTCACTGTGTGGCGAAGGCCATGGTAGTAGCTGTAGCTAAGTAGGCAAGTGTGTGGATAGACACTAGCCGGTCAGAGGTACTCACTGCCCCTCTACAGATATTATCTTAGTCTTGGTTATGCTCAGGTTGCTGCCTCATCTTAAACTGCTGCACCTCACCTGGAGCGTTACTAAAGACGCCTCGTCAGGCCCCGGGGCCCGGACATACACGAGAC